>CAUJNA010003379.1:0-73458 GCA_963377175.1 Effrenium voratum
GTTGGTGGTTGTTGGTGTTGTTGTTGTTGTTGTTGTTGTTGTTGTTGTTGTTGTTGTTGTTGTTGTTGTTGTTGTTGCTGTTGCTGTTGTTGTTGTTGTTGTTGTTGTTGTTGTTGTTGTTGTTGTTGTTGTTGTTGTTGTTGTTCGTTGTTGTTGTTGTTGTTGTTGTTGTTGTTGTTGTTGTTGTTGTTGTTGTTGTTGTTGTTGTTGTTGTTGTTGTTGTTGTTGTTGTTGTTGTTGTTGTTGTTGTTGTCTGTTGTTGTTGTTGTTGTTGTTGTTGTTGTTGTTGTTGTTGTTGTTGTTGTTGTTGTTGTTGTTGTTGTTGTTGTTGTTGTTGTTGTTGTTGTTGTTGTTGTTGTTGTTGTTGTTGTTGTTGTTGTTGTTGTTGTTGTTGTTGTTGTTGTTGTTGTTGTTGTTGTTGTTGTTGTTGTTGTTGTTGTTGTTAAGGTTGTTGTTGTTAAGGTTGTTAATGTTGTTGTTGTTGTTGTTGTTGTGGTTGTTGTTGTTGGTGTTGTTGTTGTTGTTGTGGTGGTTGTGGTTGTTGTGGTTGTTGTTGTCGTTGTTGCTGTTGTTGCTGTTGTTGTTGCTGTTGTCAATGTTGTTCTTGTTGTTGGTGGTGTTGTTGGTGTTGCTGTTGCTGTTGCTGTTGCTGTTGCTGTTGCTGTCGCTGTCGCTGTCGCTGTTGCTGTTGTTGTTGTTGTTGTTGTTGTGGTTGTTGTGGTTTTTGCTGTTGCTGTTGCTGTTGCTGTTGCTGTTGCTGTTGCTCTTGCTGTTGCTCTTGCTGTTGTTGTTGTTGTTGTTGTTGTTGTTGTTGTTGTTGTTGTTGCTGCTGCTGCTGCTGTTGCTGTTGCCCTTGTGTTTGTCATTTCCTACTGAAACTTGCTTTTCGCTTGACTGTTTACTGTCATGGGCGCAAAGTTGCCTGTCATGGGCGCAAAGTTGCTGCGCGTGTTTTTTGGGCTTGAGTCCGAGCAGGAAACTGGCCTAAAAGAGCTGGAAGAGCTAGCACCAACAGGAAAATGGCTATGCCCTTTGACACGCGCGAAAGGACTCGGCAGTGCTTCTAAGTGAGAAAGGCTTCGGCGCAAGGGCGAAAGAATCCCAGGGCCCTCGGCGAAAGCCCACTTCTTCATGCCAAAACCCTTCCCAGCCTGCTTGGAACTCAGAGTCTACAGCGTTGATCTCGCGATCAGTGCAGTCCTGCGCAACAAAGTTCCTGAGACCCCCACTGCAAGGCTGCTTCTACTTCCGTTAGAAAAGGCTTACCACTTGATTCACGCTTTCACAAGGCAAGCTTCACCTCTCTTATTTGGCCTCCCGCCTTCCCTTGAAGAGTCCATTTTTCCAAATTACAATGAAGTTCACCTAACATCCCCCGCGTTGCTTCAGATTGCTCCTGAGTCAGCAAGGGCTCTATGAAGAAGCGGGCGAAGCGGTCCAGGGCGCCCTCTAGCGCCTCGACCTTCACCTGAAACCTCGACGCTCGGGTTGTGCAGGGAGTTAGATCAAACGCGCTTCTGGCGTGGCAAAAAATTGGTCTGTACCAAAACGAATTGGAACCCGGCAACTCCTGATGCCACCGCGTTGTCAGCAGAACTGCTGTCTTTCTTCTGCTCATTTCAACAAGGTCGCGTAGCCGCAAGGCGTGGTGGGCAGCGACTGCCAAGAAAACATAAACAAAACGTGGTATGAATCCCCACCAAAAAACGGTCGCATACGCGGAGAACCCTGGCTCTCCACTTTCCAGGCTTTGATCTTGGCTCGAATATTTAGCACTGCCCGCACTTCTGCCATCTGTCTCGGCTTGGAGAGAGTCAAAAGACCAACAGGAACAGACAAAAAACCAAACATAGGTCCGCTAATCGAAGTGGAGAAGCAAAGGATCAACACACAACAAGGCAAAGCACAAAACTCCCTCCTCGGAAAAATATCAAAAGGCGCTGGGAACAAGCTGTGCAACATTGTTTGAGTCCAATGCGCATTCACGTGCCAAACATCGGTTCAACAACCAGCATCGCATTGCTCGTATTGCAGCCGCTGTCGGTAGTCAGAGCAGCTCCATGGAAAGCTGATCACTAGACAAATGAACCGGCTGAGCTCAGCACATGTAGTTGGTAGTGTAGCAGCCGGTGTTCCTTACCATCGACAGCTTCTGGCAACTCGATGCCTGATTTCTTGGTCTGATCTGGCACAGGGCTTGGTGGCTCCGTGGCTCGGTGGCTTAGCACCTTGGAGACTTAGTGGCTGGATGGCTAGCCGGGTGATAATATGATCGTGACCTGATCGTCTGCTGTGGCCACCGTAGGCAACTTCGTGTCTTGAGGCTGCTCGTTTCACTGGGCTGGATTGATCTGTGCTGCATAGAGTGCACATGTCTTCGCATACTGACTTTGCGGCGGAGGCTCGCATTTGCTCTGCCACCATTCTGCTTGATGTACTCAGAGTACTCTCCTGTACGGATGCCCCGAACGGCTTCACCCTAGCCATTCACTTTCACCAACCCCTACATGGGGCTGTGGTTACAGTAAAAGGAGCGGCACAAAAAGCAAAAAGCTAGGAGGCCTTGTGCAAGACGCTCACATCCAGCAGCCTCCCAGCCAACTGTCGCCCTGTTCCGAGGGTGTTTCAGCCCGGCCCCCCGTCCACGGACTATCAATAGAATAGCAATGTGTTGTCAGCGGATTAATTTTGACATGGTCAGGCATGTTGCGGAAAAACTAGTCCAAGCGTCGTTGTAGGACCTCGTAAGGTTTACCAGAGCTTACTTGAGGGGGGTCCCATTTACACCCAATAATCTTTGACTCGAAACCCACCACCGTAACGAAGGCTGGAAGGGCCCTCCCTCATTCAGTAAAACCTCTTCTAAAATGGTTACATAATAGGTTGGGCGCTGCTTGCATTCCAGGAATGTTCCACCGCATCCCCCAGCAAGCCGAGCCGGCAACTGGAAGCTTGCACTCTGCAATAGCTGCGCCGGCATGCTTGGTGGCAGAGCTTGTTGAACATCCGGCACACCTATCAATGATGGCCGTAAACCACAGATGCACAGCAGCAGCCCAGACAAGAGCACCACTAGCCAATCCCGTCAGTTCGCGAAAAGTGCATACGACCATGTCTGCCAACAGAAAGCGTTTGCTCACCCCGTCGCAAGACGTCGATCAAAATTTTAACCACAACCTGCAGACGACTGGGAATTCGTCGTTCCGGCCCGAGCAGAGAGCGTTCTGAATTACCTCATTTTCCTTGGGATAGCAAATGCTGAATTAGCAGGCTCTTTGATACATGGTGGGCACCGGAGCCAGCCAATAACAATCAAGCCACAAGCTCCATGCAATTGAAGATGCCACTGAACAAACGCCAGTCAGGAGTCAAGACCGATCCCCTGTAAAACTAATGGGAAATATAGAAGCCTGAAGCAAAAGACGAGATCCCTCTCTCCGTTTCCCCATGCTGTCCTTCCTCCGGGTACTTCTTTGTGCCCGTGAAGAGCATGTGCTCAAGGAAGTGTGCCAAGCCAGGCAGGTCCTTTCCTGCAATTCGCAATAAGTGCAGCACCGGCTTTCGCAAGCCAGGCTCACAACAAATTCCTGTCTTGTTTCCAAGGCAAATCCTGGATGCTTTGCGCTGCGCGGACCTGGGTAGAGCTGGCTTTCGGCTTTGTATCACTTGCTCTTGGGCTGGCTTGGGAGTGGATTGGGCTATGACTTGGAATTGGCGAGGGTTTGGCGATGGTTTCGCAAGTATTCTAATGATATGCAGGAACTATGGAAACAGTTGATCTGATAGTACAAGTTGGTTGGACGAAATGAAAAGAACATACACACGTGGCTGTGTAAATTGTCAAAACGGTCCAGTAGAAAGTGGGATTATTTTGTAGCCAATACTTGATCTGTGACATCCTTGTTTAGCATATGAACCTAGCAAATTTCAAATGTATAGAATTGTTGAAAGCCAAAATATGGTTGTAGATCAGTCTTCTAAGAAGATAGAGTAAGGACGAACAACTCTATGTCTGGGTTACGCACAGCGCAAGTGCAAATGTCTCCAAGTTCCGCAAGCGATTCAGCTCCCGAAGATTGCGGAGGAGAACTCCCTTCCAAAAGCCAAGTCCACGGTGCAGGTCTAGGCGTCTAAGTTTTGATGTGATCACAAGTTCAGCATAAAAGAACAATACGATGGGATTTCAGCCCAGTAACTAGCTTGCAAAAAACAAAGGTAGCTAGCTAGCTTTCGTGATGCGCAGACCCTACTAAGGACACACAAAAGGCACCCGCCCAAACGACTCCCCGATTCCCCGCATATCGCCAAGGCGCTCTCATAGCACATGCCGACATTCACCGTCAGCGCTGCACCCGCCTTGTCACACTTGGGGTCCGAGCCCACAACAACCTGCACGAGAATTGCTGCTCGTCACCAAAACAACATAACATTGCATTGTGCTCTGGGTGTGAAGCATGCAAACTACTCTTTTCAAAAAACCTTCCATTTTGAATCCCCCCAGTGCGATGAAAGCCCTGTTTAGGGTAATATGGTCCTTAGAATCTGACGGATATTCTTCAAGTCTGCTGACGCCGCTCGAGCGTTGGTTTCTATTCCCCTCAAACTTGATTGCACATTATTTAACCCTTCCTCATCCTTCCGCGGCACATACTTTACAAGCTTTGCTTCCGCGAGCATTGGCGCAAAAAAGGGCTGTGCACCAATTGAAACAGTTCATATGAAATCACAAAGCTTGCGCCATTCCTCTGCAAAACAGACCCACGTATGGTGAAGTGCACATGTTTAAGAACGATGTCCCGCTCCCCACTACTCTCAAACGAAAGGCAAAAACATAACGCACACCTTAAAATTGCCGGATTCTGTCGGAGCATGTTGTGGAACCCCTTGTCGCCCAGCAATCGACTGCAAAAAAGACTGCAAAAAAGACTGTAGCAAGTACGTGCGTGTACCGTGTGCATAACAGCAATTCTCTTCTGCGGTCAGAGCGTCTGCACAAGAGGAAAGCTATCCAACAACTCCACACAAAAGACAGGCAGCAAGACAGACGGACGGACAGACAGACAGGCAAGCAGTCAGGCAAGCAGGCAGAGACAGAGAAGGACAAAAAAAAAAGACAGAGAGCAAGAGAGACAGAGGGACAGAGGGAGAGAGACAGAGAGACAGAGAGACAAACAGCCAGCCAGCCAGACAGATAGCCAGCCCGCCGGACAGACAGACAGACGGACGGACGGACGGACAAACAGAGAGACAGAGAGACACAGAGACAGAGAGACAGAGAGACGCGAACCAGACAGAACCAGACAGAACCAGCAGACAGAACCAGGACCAGACAAAGCCAGAACCAGACAGAATCAAACAGACAGAAGCAGACGGACAAAACCAGACAGACAGAACGAGACAGACACAGAACCAGACAAACACAGCACAAGGCAGACCAGGCAAGCAGGCCAGGCCAGCCAGCCAGCCAGCCAGCCAGCCAGGCAGGCAGGCAGGCAGGCAGACGGACAAAACCAGACAGACAGAACGAGACAGAACCAGACAAACACAGCACCAGGCAGGCCAAGCAGGCAGGCCAAGCAGGCAGGCCAGGCCAGCCAGCCAGCCAGCCAGCCAGCCAGCCAGCCAGCCAGCCAGCCAGGCAGGCAGGCAGGCAGGCAGGCAGGCAGACGGACAAAACCAGACAGACAGAACGAGACAGAACCAGACAAACACAGCACCAGGCAGGCCAAGCAGGCAGGCCAAGCAGGCAGGCCAGGCCAGCCAGCCAGCCAGCCAGCCAGCCAGCCAGCCAGGCAGGCAGGCAGGCAGGCAGACGGACAAAACCAGACAGACAGAACGAGACAGAGACAGAACCAGACAAACACAGCACCAGGCAGGCCGAGCAGGCAGGCCAGGCCAGCCAGCCAGCCAGCCAGCCAGGCAGGCAGGCAGGCAGGCAGGCAGGCAGGCAGGCAAATAATTTGGTCCGTGTGAGGGATCGAAGGTCCGTCGACCTTCAAAGGCCACAACCACAGCAACTGGCCACGCGCCCAGAGGGTCTCTTGGTACCCCATGTGGGTGTGTATACATGTATGTATATATATATATATATTTATGGTACCCCCTCCCCCATGGATCTACCTTCCTTCAGAATTCACTGGCATGTGCAGTGTGCCTTTTTTTCGGGGCTTTGCCATTGGCCCAAAAGTGAAAACGTAAAGAAGTCAACTTATGGAGCCAATGACCCAAAAGGAAAAAGTGAAAAATAATACGAAAAAAAAAAGTAAAAAAAACAAAAAAAAAAAAAAAAAAAAAAACATGGTCAAGACATTTTATTTCAAGACCATGGGCTGATTTGTTTTACTGTTTTAATTGTTTTACTCGTTTTACGTGTTTTACTTGTTTTACTTGTGTTACTTTTACTTTGTTACTTGTACTGTTTTTTTACTTGTTGAGTTACTTTTGCCTTTGAGGCTCATAAATTTACTTTTTTCCTTTTGGGTCATTGGCAGATGTTGTCTTTTACTTTTCAATCATTCGCTCCAGAACTTTACGCTTTTACTTTTGGGCTATTGGCTCCATAATCGTACTTTTCTATGTTTTCACTTTCGGGCCATTGGCTCCAACATAGCTGCTGGTTTGCATCTTTCGACCAAACCTCAGCTTTGCATGGACAAGTTTAGGGTGCGGGGTTTGGGGTTTATTGACTCACGGTTGCAGGAATCGGACTTGTTTTTCGTAGATGAGTGTTCGATGAATTTCATTGGAAACATGATGTGTTGTTCAAATAAACTCACTGATGTTTGCATTTTTAGAGTTTGGTTGCTTGGAATTCAAAGTATTTGATAAGGAATAAAAACAACAATCAAGTAGAATTATTGTTGCAAAATAGGTTTAAAGCTGATGTTAAAGCGGGATATGTTTCTAGGATTGTGTTTGTTCAATTTTCTCATTAGACTGGAAATGGAATTCAACAAGGAACAAACCCTCGTAGAGTTTCTAGTTTAACAAGAGTTTAAATAGGATTTCGTTGTCTAACAAGATGTGTAAATAAAATTGTTGCTTGAAGCTAGATGTTCAAACGGGTTGATTTGTTGGCATAAGTTCAATAGAATTTTAAGGACATAAGTCCAATGGAATGTCTAGTTTTAAAGGGAATTTGCATAGGTTCTTTAGAAGACAGTCTTTGACAATTGAAATTATTATTTCAAATTAGATGTTCAAAAGGATGTGTTCCATGATGTTTTGCTCACTTTTCTATGTAGAACTTAAATGGAAATTAAAAGTGAACAACACCTAATATAATTTCTAGATTATAATTTGAATAGGATTCCCTTTGAAGAGCATTGTTAATTGGGATTCTTACTTCAATACATTCTTTAACAAGAACATCCTTTCCCGGGATATTGTTTCTCCACTTTCTATTTAGAATGAATTGGAATCCAATAAGGAAATAATTCAGTAACAAATAATTTAAATAGGAGGTCCCTTACTTTCAATCACAAACACATTCGTCCAAATTTCATTTTGAAGAGGATGCTTCGTTTGAGCTGGTCAAGTCGCATGCCGCGAGCCTCCAAGCAGCAAAAAGCTAGATCCATCGGGGAGGTTGCATATATATATATATATATATCATACTATATATATATTTAAATCATACGATATATATGTATGTATATATATAGGTATATATATGTATATATACATATACTGTGTGTCTTTTGGGTCACAGTGTGGTTGACTGGTTTTCAAGGCATCGAGCTTGCTGTGTTCTCCACACATACGTACCAACAAAAGGCAAACCCACACACAAAGTGTGCATCGCCGTTCCTCGTGCTCCATCACGTGTCTAAGTACGGTAGATCACCCCATTCAAGTTGCTTTGTTGGTTTTCTGGAAACCTGAGTGTGTGCGCATCAGAATACCAAGAGGCTACTCACTGTGTGGCTACAAAGTTTGCATGCCCTAGCTGGTGAAGGGCGGCTCAGGTGTTCTCTCTCCAAAGTCCCGAGGCTTCCTTCTGGCTTCTCCTTGAATCTGTCCCACAGGGTGCAACTGGTCTCGACACATAGCTGTCTTTGTAAAGACAAAGGCCAACTTGACAGGAACTCGCCCAGCCGAGTGAGCCTTGAGTCGATTTGGTAGCTCGAAGTACGCATACTCCCGGCCTCAGAATGCAGATGTGTAGGTACCATCCTCCAGACATAACATGGATGCGAGAAGGTACCTGAAACCTGATTCGCCTCTGAAGGGGATTTCCTGTAAGTTTTATGTCAGTGCACGGGTGCTAAAATTTGGAGAAGACCTGCTTCGGAACTTGCTCTTGAAGGGACGCCAAGAGCAAAGCAATCATTTGGAGGGGTGCCTCTGCCTTAGAAAGAAACTAAGTGGCAGGGGATGTGCTTCAAAAAAGACCTGAGCTGATCCGCATAATAGCTGGCTTGATATTCAACTAGTCAAGATGGTCTTTCGAAATGGCCCCATGCTAGGAGTGGCAAACATGAATTTGTGTGATCGGAAAAGGATGGAGGAACAGACTCCTAGCACATTGTGCGTATCAGCCTTGAACAGGGGCCTGTTCAAGCTGTGGCCCTCAACAATCCGACGCCAGGGCACAAGCACGAACCACTTTATTGCAAAGCCCTGTTTTGATATGAAGAGGTCAAGCAGAAGATACTATCTTGACGTATTCAAAGGCCCCTTGCAAAACGCTACAGTGTTCCTGAACAGCACCACCCTCCGGCCAAAGTTAATGTTCTTGCTCAGAAAGCCCATGTAACTCGGCTTCAGATGGGGCAGGCATTTCACATTTGATGGTCAGCTTGATAGCCCATATCCTGGCAGGTGAAAAAAAAAGAAGCACGTTCTGCTTGTAGTAAACCACTCGAGGAATCCGTTCTGCAGGATAGGTCCCAATGTGAATCACCAATCCTCCGGTGACTGGCAACGTTTGAAACTTGCGACGATCTCCCCGCGAACTCCCTGGCTCTGCGAACCAAGTGCCCCTGCGATGCGCATCGGGCTTGTGAATGTCCGTAGACTCGCCCAGCGAATTCATGGGCAACGCAGACCTTCTTGAGGCAAGGTTGAGTGTTCAAAATTCAAGAGAAAGCGGCTCGCATGAGCGCATAGGGCACGACTATTTATAGCGGAGAACTCATTTGCAAAAAAAAAAAAGATGCCACCAATGCACCAGGCCACACAGAGCTGCCCCTAGTGCAAAGTTGGATTAACAGCCAACCGAAACCGGCAAGCAAATCAAATCACGTGGTGTTTGGATATGGGGCCTGTCCTGGCGGAATCCCCCTAGAATTTGATCACTCAGGAGAAAGTGCATTGGAAATCCTACATCCTCACATTGCACGTACTGAGCCAGCGGCTGCAGCAAACCTTTCTAGAACTCGTGGAGTGAGGCAAGGACTCTGATGGCATCTGAAGGGCACCCCGAAATCAAGATCTCATAGAAACCCAAGGTTTCCCACTTTCACAGGGCCGGTCGATCTCTCGATCGCAAGGAGCCGAATTTTCCTGCTCCTTCTGGTCTTTTCAGTTGCATGGCGCCAAAGCCGCCTGAGTCGAAAAGGGTGCAACCTCTTGGAGGTCCGGACAGAACGAGACCTTTGGTACCGGCCTCCAAACGCCCCAAGCCGACTTCACAACGCCGGGCGAGCCACTGGGTTTGCTAACTTGAGCTTGATGGAATTCCAAACAGAGAGAGGGAGAGAGAGACCTGATATTCACATTTAGACTTGCATTAGCTTGCACAAGTACATGCCATGCAGAGAGAGAGAGAGAGAAAGAAAATGAGACACACACACACACACACACACGCACACACACATGGCACCCGCCCTCCCGGCTGCGGTCTTGGTGGCGTCTTCAAAACGGAAGAGCCATTTGGGGCAGCTCAGCGCTCAAAATGGAAACGGCTGCTGAGAGGGGATGCATCAGCCAGGCCACGAGGCGGCCCCGAGGACCCGCGAGTTCAAACATGAGCCATTAGCACGCCGCAGGCCCCAGGGCTCATTCACCGCGTGAGGCCTTTCGAAGTCCCTTCGCCCAAAGGCAAATGAACCGAATTCGGGCAGGAAGGAAACGCCGAACATCATCTGAAGGATTTCGGTGGCCATGGTTGCAAAATGAGCGAACCCCTACTTCTCACACGCATGGCAGCCTAATGCTTGACAGCAATAGTTGTTGAAGCCAAGTGAAGCCATCGTCAAATATCGCCTGTGCAGCTTCATAGCTGCATGCCTGCACTGCGCCACCTGTAAATGAGTTGCCGGGCAAGCCAAAATCCTTCAGCTGGACAAGATTGGCAGTGCAAAAGCAAAAAACAAGCTGGGGCAGCATTCCGGACAATTTGTGCCTATCTGAAACAACTGCTGACCCTCGGGTCGGAAGCTAAAAGCACAGAAGCTCAGGAAGGAAGAAAAGAGGGCCTCCTTGCATTCAGTTTCCCTGTTTGCAATGCGAGGTGATCGCCGCTCGCCCCTGTTGAGCCCTCGGCCTGTTGTTGCCGTTGCAAATGCTGACCCAACAAGTTCACACAACACCGAATCTGTTGTCTGGGCATTCGCGGCTCGGCTCAAACAGCCAGGGCGCCTGGCCAGACCTACGACACACTCGGGGAGTGGACAAGAGTTGCTTTGCTTCAGGCTTCTCTCGCAAGCCCTCCCCACTCTATCATGTCAATACGGACAACCGTGGTGATAACAAGTTACATGGCATCCGAGGGCAAAAAGCAAACAGTGTTGACTGGAAGCGTCAAGTCGAGTGACAAAACCGTTTCACACGTGAAATGATATTGTGTCTGGTCAGGCATTGGAGTGCACGCGTCCGTCCAAATCCAAGAGATCCAAGGACCTATCTGTGCGGAAGACGCACCAGTCACCAGTCACGAGTTGCACGACCTGTCACACTCTCCATGAGGGCTGCTAGGTAACAGCAAAAGCCCGCCGTGGAGCATCAGGCCTGCCATGCTTGGCTCCTGAATTCTACTGCACTCTGTCCAATGGAAAAGTTCGTCTCACAATGGGCACAAGCCTTATTCGAACTAAACCCGTTGAAAGACGTTGAAGGAGCTTCCAACTTTTTCCTAATCACAGGCGTCCCTTTGGCTAAACAATGACCTTGAACCCCAGTGGAAGAGCCAAGCCATTGGGAGGCCCCTTCCCGCACGCCGGGCATGCCTAGTCGCCAAACCGATAGCCAGGTGGGGGCTAACGGAAGAAATATGTTGGAACCCCCGCCTGGCTGATCTGACACGTCAACTGGTGCTGGCAGTGTATTCACTGAAGCACATGCACGTGTTGCAACCGGGCGGCAAAAGCTTCCTCCAGTCGGTGTCTGGTCACCAGACCTCGCGCACAACATCGCAGGGTACAGAACAGAACATGCAAAAACAAAACAAAAAACTTCGTACTGTCCAGACTTGATTGGACCTCGGCAAGGCGTTGCCAAGACCCTCAGCCATCAAAGCGTGGCCACTACACCAAGCGCGCTCGTTGTGAGCTCAAGAGATCCAACGACCTGTCCAAAGCTGGGCATCAACTCTGCGTCCTCCGGAGAGCTTTCGACAAGTCGCTGAGAGTTTCCTCTGCTTCAAAAGGCCTCGGGGCATCGGCCGGAGAGACAGGGCCAAATCTGCACACACCAGCGCCTTCCGCTTTCAGCTTACGGTTTTTCAGGCCAAAAACCCACTCGTGTTCAACTCGCGACATGGCAGTTGCTAATTTTCGGCAAAACACACACCTGACTCTATACAGTGACTCGGGCGGGAAGGCTTCCCTGGCGGCGCCAATCGCAGAACGGCGCATCACTCAGAGCGCAAAAAGCGGAGGTGTTGTTCTCAAGATCTGCGCTCTTGGCCGGCCGGCGAGGTGCTCACCTGGAAGGGGTGCACCAGGCGAACAAAACTCGGTAATCTTGCTCTGCCTTTTGAGGGACCCAAAACAGAACGACCATCTTACCAACCCAATCTCAGCTGCGATGGGCCTCTTGGCCCCTGTGAGACCTGAGGGCGACTGCTGAAATGCCATGAGTTGCCCAGTTGCCCCAAATGCACCCACGCAATGTCAAGCAATGGCCAAGCCCTAACTTCAAGCACGTTCATATTTCAGGAACTCTCCTAAAATGCAATGCTGGACCCCCCCCCCAAATGGAGGGCCAGTGTGAGGCAAACATCAGAAACAGACAGCGGGCAAGCGTTCTTTCCTTTCTGGCTTGGTGACTTCTGGGCACAGCCTTTCCCCCAGTGCTTTCCCTTCTGCACAAGCTTAGAATCTAAGAAGCGGCCTGCCATGCACGAAAGCTCCCAGCCTATGAAATCGCTGGGATGTAAAACCTTTCCCGAAATTCACATAGGGAGTTCTTGCAATGGGGTCCGATGTTGTCTCAGAGGTTTTGGACTGGATCTCCCGGCACCTCACCAATGGCAAGTGCTTTCCTCGAAGAAGGCGCGCCTCGCGTCACAAGACCACCGGGGAAGCTCTGGACATCTCGTATTCCATGGAGAAGCCAGGTGAGTGTGCAGGCGCGCAAGGCTTTCAAAGGAGAATGAAGAATGCAACTATCTTGCCGGTTAAAAAAGGTATGCTTTATGTAACGAGGCACGTGTTCTACGCCAAGTGCAAAAACATACATGAGGAAGGGCGACAAAGAAAAGGATATTGCAAGCAAAAACTGCGGTCCGGACATATGCGGCAACCCAATAAAGAAAGTTGCGCAGCCATTCCACAGGAAGCACACTTGGCAAACCCACACTATTGCGGTCTGTAAGCTGAAACTTTGTTCTCCGTGCCTGTATTTCTTGGTTGACGAGGCCTGTCAAATGCTTCGGCAGGAAGCTCAATCTTCAAAGCAGCTCTTACACCAAATGCGGGCATAGGAGAAAGACATGGAATACTCTCAACGGCCATAGCTTTCTGCATACTCGCCTTTTGTTTGCCTTTGAGATATCACGAGGCCACTTGTTCCGCTGGCTCTTTCTTGGTCGCAATCCATATGCCACCCTTTCTGGCTGTGTCATAATAAAAGTGCGAACCCCCCTGGATTGGAACCCCCCCCTGGATTGCACCCCAATGTTTGCAAACACCCATATCCTTTAGCAGCTCCGTCCTCAATCTGCTGCGATCGCACTCCTCCGGTGGCCTCCTGCAGTGGCGTGCACGCAAAGCAAGCCGGGCGCGGCGCTCACTTGACAACAGATCTGGAGCAAAACTCATGAATCGGCCGTGAAAGTCCCGCAACCAGAAAAAGCACATCCCTCCGAAGCAACGCAGAAACCGCCAAGTTGTGCGTCATCTCCTGAATTCGCTTATTCTGGAACACACAGTCTTAGAAGAATCTCCGTTTGGATCCGTTCCTCCGCTTTGTCCAATTCACTGGAAAACACCTTCGCAGGAGGCAAGCTTGTCGCCTATCATCGATGGAATCGCCATCCGAGGGGATAGATACAAACCTGGCCGGGCGAGCCGGAAGATCAGCAAGGGCACGCTGGCTCCAGGCAACCAAGGAAAAGGAACCGAAATGGAACCATTGGTTTCCCGTCCCATTGCAAAAAGCCAAGGTCTCGCTGTTGGAGGCTCCCGAACCGAAATCACCTTGTGGGAAACTGCGAAGAAGACCCCCCCCCCCTTTTTCCAAGAGGGCGTCCACAAAAAGGACAATTTGCAAAGCAAGTCGGGGAGAACGTGATCCTCTCACATAAGAATAAGGATTCCCTGAGGAAGTTGTCAGGCAACCCCACAAGCTATCCTCTTTCAAGAATTTCCTAAGCCTCTTGAGAGTGCAAGATGCTGTTGTTGAGGGCCGCTCCTTTCATACCTGCTCAAAGTGGCATGGCCTGAGCCGACACGTCAGTGCTCAAGACTGGGCCTTGCAGAATATGCGGCTGTTCCAGTGCAGCTTTTCTCCCGAACAAGCGCTCCGCAGTGGGCAGAAGACTTATCCTGAAACAGCTCCAGGGGCGACAGTGCCTCTGGAGGCTACTTTCAAACAGTATCAACCTGACACGCGAGCAAAAGCCCGGACGCTGTCTTCAAAATGGATGACAAGGCGCCTTGGAGAGTCTTGGATTCCAACCAAAACTGTACGGAAGGATATGGAGCCCGAATAATACCTACCCCTTGTATAGCCAGTGTGTATGGCTACCCCTTCTTCAAATGTTGTACAACAGTCAGGGAGTTGTCGCGGATAAGAAGATTGCAACCTAAACTACAAACCCTGCTGAGCCAAAAGCTGCTTCCATCTGCAGAAAAGGTTTCGTTGGCACTGAAAGTGAGCAAAGATCTAAAGAAGTCCACGGCGGGCCATCTGAGTGGCGCCTCCTCGTTCGATAAAGTGCCAGGCTGGATGTAGTCCTTGGGCTAGATTGGGCGATTCTTGAATGGTTGCTAAGAAATGGCTCCTTTTCTCAGCACGGTCACAGATGGGAACCTGTTTGCTAGAACCCATACATGGTACATCCACACCTGTGTGAACAAACCAGATGTGCAGGAAAGGGGACTGAGTCCCACAACTGCAGTGGTCGCGCCACTATAAAACAGGGTGGGGAATTGCAACTGTGGTACCTGGTTGGCTCATCAATGACAAGTTTCACATAAAAGGAGGTTGGTATGACAAAATTTGGACCCACCCCCACGACTCTGCAAGAAAGGTTTTTTCTTCTTGGAATGATTCCTTCTGGGACCTAGCAGCTCTGGCAATGGATTGCATGCCTTGTTCTGGAGGATCTGCGAAAAAATGTCTTGTGCCTTTGGTGGACATGTTTTCTGGGATTGAGACCCAAGCATGCACTGTTCAGGCACCTTCCCCGCAATTAAAACCTCACTCGAAAAGACCAGGCACGCGTGTGCGCTCCCATGTTCGGGATGCGGACTGAGATCCACTGGCTCGAAAGATCCGACAGTCTGACTACTAATTGCCTGCGTTGTTGCGGAGAAAAAGTTGTAGTTGCCTGGAGCAAGTGTGGTAATGTTTCTTACTACCAGGGAAGATGTTGTTCTCCTGGAACATCTGCTTTTGAAATAGATTCTTCCGGAATGCCAAGCATGGTTGCTGAACGCAAATTGCGCTGAATCGATTCACCGCGCGCTCCCTCTGCAAAGGATGGGCTGGAATCCACGCAGTTCAAACTGATGGAGGATTGAGTTCGAAGCGGGCTGTCCCGTCGCCGGACAAGAACGCAGCTAAACCTCCGTTTTCGTATTGGTCCTACAGAGATGGTGTATATATTGGGACACACACATCCTCAGAGTGCGGCCGAGCCTCATCTCGTCCACGCTCCATTGTGCGGAGTCCTCTCGAGACGAGACGCTGGTTCTGCAGGACCTTGGCTCGCATGGCTCATGCCGAAAACTCCCTTGCAACAAACAATGTCGGCGGGATTTCTACGGAACGAAAGGCTGGGACAGGGCCGATGCTAGGCGCGCTCGGCTTCTGCATTTGCAAGAACCGCCTTGTGATAGGGGCACACAGGGGCAAGGCAAACCCAGGAGGCACGTACGTCATGGGACATCAAGCGTCTTGGATGCGATGCGAGCGTGCTTCATCTTGCACCAATTGGCCCTATCGTGCAAGCGAAGCGAATCAGGCAACCCTGTGGTTTGGATTGGGTGGATTCGACCCCTGGCTTTTGAGGGAGCAAACCTCTTCTCAAACAAATCCAAACCAAACCAAGGGCAGCTCGAAGGGAGCAAATGTCGCAAGAGTTATGGATCAACCAGAAGCGGTTCTTTGGCATGCGTCAAGATTGGGGGAACGGCGGAAATGGCTTTTCCTTTACGTCCCCCGAGAAAAACAAAAGAATGGGGGGGATCAGTGAACATGACTGGCTTCTTGTTGGGTTGCCTTTTAACCCGAAGAAAGACACAGCATCCCCGCAACAGAATGCTGTTGAGAGCTCAGGAACGCCATGCCAGCCTAACATGGTGGTCCCAAATCTTGCAAGTTTTACGTCTCAAGCTTTGAAGGCCCTTCAAGGCGCCTCATCCAATACTTTTTGAGCCAAGGGAGCCAGCAGGCGGCCCATGACGCTAGTAGGAGTTTGAACTTGGCTTGCAAAAGGGGTGAGAGATATTGCAGACGAGAGTGCCAAAAGCCCAGTTTTCATTCCTTAGTGCTGGCTTGCTCCTCCCATTGGGATTCCTCGTTTTGCTCACCTCAAATCATGGCCTCTCACACTTTAGCCCATCCAGGTGCCGGATCCAACATTCATGTGCGCTTCTCCAGCCAAATGCGGGAACAAACATATGTCATGATTTGACTGCCCAAACACTCGAACACTGCTCCAACATTCTCAAAACAAACCCTAAGCCTATTCCGAACCAAAACCCAAAGCAACCCAAATCCATGCGAAACACAAAAAAACAAGGCAACAGCTGAAACATCTCGAAGCTGACCCACTACACCAACCCCAGGCACACCCTAAGTTTACTCCAGTCTGCTTTAAACAACCTCAGCGCCTTCCCTAATTGTGAAGCCCACATCCACCTTCAACCTATCCTAATAACCAAACCTCTCCGTCAGACGCAATACCGGCAATACCTTAATCTATCGACTTCAAAGTTCACCACTCTTGGCGGAGAACCGTTGTAGTGAACTCAGATCTTACAGAGTGGAAGCATAGGTTGCTTGTCTATACAAAAATACTAGCTTGCTGATGCGAGACGGCTGATTGCTTCGCGCTGACAACCATGCTGAAGCCGCTGCCCATGGGTCAACCATTAGCCATCTGGACAAGATGGATCGAGTCAAACTCTGAAAGCATCCCTGCCTGTCATCCAGGCGCGTTTCCTCATCTGAGCCGTAGCCTCGGCCAAGTCCGAACTGGCAAGTCGCAACGGCCTTCCACTGAGTCGGTGACTGCAACCCTTTTCCAAGAGCCATGGTCACGACGGCTCTCAACGAGGCTACGTTGTCACAAGGAATCGTCTTGCCGAGGCACTGCGCTGCCTGCAGATCTTCTCCAATTGCCGCGGGCCCTCGTTCCTTGGAACAAAGGGGACACGTGGCTCATGCAAAGCATGCAAATGCTGCAAAATCATACCAAGCAGCGCAAAAATTGTGTGAACTTCCTTTTGTTCAGGCTGAAGGATCGCGATGCTCGCGGTATGACAAAACATGGGAGCAATTGCGGAACTGGGTTTGATTTGATGGGCAGCCTTGCTTGCATTCAGCTCCGCACAGCTCATGCCTGACGTAACCAAGCGATGGCTGCCCACAATCTAATCCTGCATCATCTTTCCCCAAGGTCTTTCAACCATTTAGTGAAGGACCTTGTCAGCTGTGCTGTCCAGGAATTTCTCCCACTACAAATAGCTTCCTAAACAACAACCTTTGCTCCCACCATGGATCGTTCTGCCATGGGTCTGAAACGGCGAGAGGTTCAAACAGCAGCAGCTGCCAACGCACCTCACAGCAGTCATTTGCAAATGAGAAATGAAGCAATTCAAACCAAACCGTGCTTAAGACACGCCCAGCAGTTCCGCTGGAAGCAAAGCCATCAGCGGCATAGGCACCAAATAAGGCTGCCACAAGCATCGTCCATCCAGGATGACATTCTTGGATCTGATTGGCATTCTGAACACTCCAACTACCCTGGACAAGCTTGAGCCAAAGCACTTCCACAAAAACTGACTTCGAGTGCAAAAGATTTTGTGGAGGAAGCAAACACACCATGGTTTCAGTGAGCAACTTTCCGGACTTTTCCGACATACCGTGCGCGATCGCCCTCTCAGCGGAACGCGCCCTCCGAGCTGGGGTTAACTTACACAACGGGCAGTGATGCCCAAGGTGCGCGTTGGCACTCCACAAGTCGCCAAGAACAGAGTACCAGCCACATTGCGCGGCTGGGGCGCCGCAAGGTGAACCACAAATGCTCAGCGCTCTCCTGAGATGTCCAAGAACAGAGCATCAACCGCTTCGCGCGATTGCGCGATTGGGACGCCGCAGGGTGAACCAGGAGAAACAAGTGCTGTGCCAGGGCACTCTGTTGAGCAAAAGCGCCATAGGCAGCGTGTTCCAGTCGTAAACGCACTAGATGTCATGACCGCCGGTAAGCCAGCGAGTCTGTAGCACCAGTCTGTACTGCACAACTTGGATTGGATTAGATTGGATTGGAGGGCGGCCAACGGGAAAACCCGCGGCCAGGGAGCACTTCCACTGACTCGCCAGAAGGCTCCGTAAACGTCATTGCCCTCATGCGCCAGCTTCTAATGTCCCAACACAAAGCCAACAACCGCTAGTTAAGGCCACAGGGGCTCAGCAGCAAACGCAAGCGCGAGCCTTTTCTGCAAAAAAGACGGACCGAGTCAACCTCCCTGGCCACCCGCAGGCGGAGCCGGCCAAAGGCCGGGGTGCGCAAGGACACTCGCGAGCGCCCACCACTGACCTCCTGCATGATGCGGCGCACAAGGTCCTCGTCAAGGAAGCCTCAGCACCGCTTCACCGGATGGGTGCTGGACCAGAGAGAGCAGCTGGGAGCCGAGCCAGATGGCACGCAGCGCCTGATGGAAGGAACGACAGAAGCAGGCGGGTGAGGGCCGCCGACGCTTTGCACTCTCCGACGCCTTGCACCCTCGTGGGAGGTGGCCCGAGCACCGCGGCCGCGGTCGTGGTCACGCCGATGGCTTTGTGGGGGGCCGCCCACGAGCACGTGCCGCAGCATCGCGACCGCCGGAGGGCCGGTTGAAGCCTGAACCAGGTGCATGTTGAGGAGGACCAGAACGAGGACCTTCACGTCGAGGTACAGGAGCAGGGCCAGAACGGGTGCGAGGAGGCTGTGAGAGGGCAGCAGGGCGCGCTGCCTTCCCTTGGCCCGTGTTGGGTCACCATTGAAGACTGGCCGCAGACACACGAGGCGCTGGCGAGCGAGACCGGCAGGCACCACGGCGGGCACAGCGGGCACAGCAGCGGCAAGCAGCGGGCACAGCAGCGGCAAGCAGCGGGCAAGGCCGCTGGCAGGCCCTGGGGGCCAGGCTGACCCCGAAAGAGCTCGTCCAGCAAGCGCTCTGCAAGAGTGAGGGCCAGACCCAGCGCGCGTTGCGCTTGAAGCCGCATTTGGTCATCCATGGCGCGGGTGGCCTAAAGCTAATGGGCACACTGACTGTTGTTGAGCAGATCTGCGCATATCCAAGACCTGAAACCGTGCAAACAGCAAACCACAAAAACACAAGCGGCCAAAAAAAAAGGAAGGGAAGGGGGAAAAAACAGGCACAAGAGAAGGCGAAGGAAGAGCAAGGAAGGAAAGAGGAGAAGGGGGCAAGGAAAGCAAATGTACTGTACAACCCTACAGCGCATGATCGCGGCCATGCTCCCAAACCACTGGCTCAAGTAGAAACTGACGGCCCATCGCCCCTATGGCACTTCCACAAGAACAGGAAGCGGAAGCCCGGCACTGAGGCAACCAACGCTGCAATCGCATACGCGGGAGAAAGCAGCCCCTTGCTCCAAGAAAACTTGCCCGCGCTTCATATCATAAACAAGCTACAGGAACACACAGAGCTCATACGTGTTCAAAGCGAGCAGTTCCAAATTCTTCACAGACCAAATGCTCTTGCTTGGCTCTTCCCTGAACCTTTCGACCCGAGAAAAGGGCGCAAAGGAGCTGGCACGCGCGCCGCGGTTGAGATAAGCCTAGTCAAGTGTAGCCCCCTTTTGGTGTAGGCAAAGAAGAGCACACAGAGACTGCAAAGAGTCCACGGCAATGAAAACCAGACCTGCAGCATGAACCACTGGCCCGTTCCCAAAGCGCTCCAAAATCACAGAGATGTAATGCAGGATGTAGGCCGCACGCAAGGCACCTCGCGCGCCCACTGCGCGACTGCCACGCGAGCCAGGCAAAGCACCAGGACCATGAACAGCCATACAGCGATCCAGCAGACATTTGGGCCTCTCCATCTCGAAGCAGGACCTACACCACGCTGCACCCACCCTGTAGATCATCGCAAACGGCGCCCCGAGCGATCGGTTTGCGCGGCCCATTCTATGGTAGGTTGTTTGGGCCAGACCTTCAGTGAGCAACTGAAATCTCAAATGCCTGTCCTTTTTGTTTGCAATCCTCTGACGAGAAACATCCCATGAATGATTTCATGCAGGCCCTTGGGTAGTGAAAAAAAAAGACTTGCACGGCATGAGCATAAAGGCTTTTGTTTTAAAAAAAATGGCGCAACAGTCAATCAGACGTATGTCGGCGTGGCTACAAACGAACAAGCTCATTCACGTGATGCGTCAATAAGTTGGTGTCGCGAGTGTCTGAAATGACGAGCCTGCTGACAGAATGTGGGTAGGTCTGCACGATTGAATGTTTTTGTGGTTTGGACGCAGCAAGAAACACAGAAGTGGCTCTGCTTAGAGCCGTTGAAGTTTCTAGGAAGACCACCCCTCAACATCACGTGGACCCTTTCGCTCCATCGACCTATCAAAACTGAGCGTGTTTCGTTGGAGGAAGCTTTGTTAAACACCCATCAGTTCACGGAGACACGCAAAGCGTCTTCTAAAAACAACTGTTTTTTGTTGACAAGGCAAAAAGTGTCCTGCTAACTTCCCGGACGATACTCGACTGCCGAAATTGCCACTAAGCTGCATCATTCGATTCGGAACAGAAACTCTATCCGGCCAACAATTCAGTTGACACGTTATTGCTGAAATTGACAAGTCTAGCTGTGTTCCTTCAAGTCTGTTTTTTGTTGCAGCGGGAAGGTTCCGTCGAAACGCACACTTCGTGGGATCAGGGCAAGTCGACGCGCCCAATTTCCTGTGTCATAGATTGAGTCTCAGATTCGCGCCGTCCAACCAAAGAAGAACAAGTTGGAGGCTGTTCTGCCAACGGCGAGGCGCTTTCAAGCAAACGATTCCGTCTTCGTTGGTAGTGCTGGTGCACAAGAACAGCGGGCGTGATCCTGTAGGATTCTGTCTATGGCCGCGGACACTTTGCTCCTTGCAGCCTTGGTTGAGTTGCGGTGACGACGGTCCCGCCAAACACAATGCAGGCAGAAGCGAAAACACCACTCCCCAGTGGCACCTAAGCCCAGCAGCCGACCGACAGTCCCAAACGACACAGCAACAAGCCAAACAAACCAATAAAGCCTGTCAGTTCGAGCCATGTCCCGCGAGTTTTCCTCCCTACAAAAAAAAACGCTTAAGGTACACTAGCAGGCGCAAGATTGCACGAAATGCCATTTCCGGTGGGGCCCTTGCAAAAGCTCCAATTTTCTTGTGGTTGCAAGCCGGCTGCTCTGGCTTTGGCCAAAATCTTCCTTGTGCGTTCCACAAGCCAGGCCGGCGCACAGTTTTCTTCAACTTGGAGCCACAGCAACAGCCGTACAATTTGCCACAATCTGAACAAGCACGCACGGCAAAAAGCTTGTTAGCAAACAGGTGGTGATTTGGATCGCTCACCCGGCTGGCCACCCAGGAATATTTTTTGGACTCGGGGGCCAACAATCAACTCCACAGCTCCCGCAATTCGTCGCCTGTCTTCCCAGTGCTTCCCAGCGCTGTTGCAGTGCTGTTGCCGCTATTGCTCACTGTTCGTGCGCCTGCCACGCAAAATCACCGAAAATTGCAAAATCACAGAAAAACAGGAACTGTTCTTCAAGCAAAACTCAAGCTGCGACTTGGCAACCACCCACGCCGAGGGGCAAGTTTAAAGCTTGCTGCCCCCCTTCCAGAACGGTGCCGCCAAGCGGTAGCTTGAGCTCCTCTCCAGCGGCACCAACCTGCCTCAAAATAACGGCACCGTGTCACATCTTTTATTCGTGCAACTTAAAAATTGTCTGTCGACGTTGAAGCGCTGCAGCAGAACAACATTGACATCGGGGGCACGGGCCCACAATCTACAGCTCCCGCAAAGTGCCGCCTGTCTTCCCAGTGCTTCCCAGCGCTTTCCAGCGCTGTTGCAGTGCTGTTGCCAGTGCTGTTGCCACAAGCGACGACTTTGCGTGGCAGGCGTGAGAAGCGAGCAACCGCACAGGCAACAGCATTGGCAACAGCACTGCACCGAAAAGCGCTGGGAAGAGCTGAGAAAGACACGAGCCGGCGACCTGCAACGCGAAACCACCCACGCAGGGGCAAGTTTAAAACCTGCTGCCCCTCTTCCAAAACGGTGCCGCCAAGCGGTGCTGACAACCATCGAGCTCCTCTCCAGCGGCACCAAGCAGAAATTTGCAAATTTACTTACTGAAAGCCAAAGTTGCTCGAACTCTTTGATTCATCTTGTCTAAATCATCTAACTTGTATTGTTGTTTTGTTCGATGTTCAGCTTCTCTATTGACACATTTATTTTCTCTCTGATGGATGTCCCCCTTGATAATAATTCTTCCCTGCTGCTGCACGAGTATAACTCTAAAAGCTCTATCTTGCAATTTTCAGCACCATACACTTCAAACAACGAACACAAAATTCAATTGATACTTGCCATTCAGAAACGCTTTGTATTTTTTCTATGTTCTTCAAGCCCTTTGCTCAATGGTTGAATAGTTCAACCTATATAACATTTCATGAAATTATGTTCCCATATTTTGTAATTTTTACCCTTTTGTATAATCAGGCATTATATCACTATATTTATATTTGCAAATTTACTTTCAAATACTTTTTCAAGTCGTGAAAAGTGGCACTTAATGTAACTGGAATAGAAGGGAGAAAACACCGTGAAAATCAATTAACTCGTTCCGACTAGTAAATATTGTTAAGTGTAATTGTTGTTGTCTCCTACATCAATAAAATCTGCACAAGATGGCGATTGAAAATCTGTCAAAACTCCCAAGCTGTTGCTTGATATGAACTGCTCTTATTACTGCACTACTGAAACTATTAGGTGTTGAATATTTGTGGTTGCTTCATTGGGCGCAATGTATAAAAACATCAGCAACGGAACTAAATTAAAATATCCACTTAACCAAGATGTCGCAGGTTCATATACTTCATCATTACTTAATAAATTCGAAACATGCAAGGCCATGCACAAAGCCAGGGTACACATCACCGAGGTGAGCTCCCACATGCTAAGAAGGGACCCAAGGGTCATTTCCTTAGCAAAACCAGTACAAGCAAAAGAGAGGAGGGTGAAACAGGGACCGGGTGCCAGAGGCACCAGTCCAGGTTGACTGCAAAATCGAGAGCCGGAGCAACTGTACAGCGCTCAAAGGCCTGTGAACGCTACGCCTGGAGACATCTCAAATGTCGAACACCAGGCTGCCTTTCTCGCAAGCCAAAACGTCTGGTGGTCGAAACTCCAAGTCAGTGTAAGGCCAGCATCACGGTTAGGGAATGGGCTCCCTGTGCATAGCAAGGCAAGGCATCGAGAATTGCCACACCATCAACACGGCTGCGCGAAAGAAAAAGTAGTTCGCCACAGCAAAAATGATCCAGAAAGGAAAAGGGGGTGGTAATCCAAGTTCAGCATGGGAAATCAAAATCAGCGCCACAGAAAAGAATCAAGGTGTCCAACACAAGCCCAGTGAGGCACAACAGCTGTCATCATGTACCACCCTGAAAAAATCCCGGGAACGTACCCCGCAGTACGTCACTGAAAAGTCTGTGAAATAAAAAGTCTCGCAAGTGTCAGCCGACCCGTCGGGCAACTGTACCAGGGACCCGAGAGGCCTGAGAAGCATCCGCCAAAGTCCAGGCCAGGGCACTGCTCCGAAACCGCTTCGGGCGTCGGGTCACTGCACCGCCAAAAAGAAGGGACTTTCCAAAGAAAAGTACCTGTTGTGCGAAACTGCACGCCAGCAAGCGTCCCAGTCCTCTGCGCGGCGGAAAGTTAGAATTTTGATCACTGCTTCAAATCCGCAAGGGAACATGCAGCCAAAGACAAGAGTACGACTGACAAACATGTGCGCATGCTCTTTTTCTTTTCTTTATGAGGCGTTGCTTGGAAGTTGAGGATTGGGGGTGCAGGGGGAAAGACAGCGCGTGCTCTTTCCCCGTGTCTGCACCCTCTGCGGAGCCTCCTCATATGCCCGGTCAACAATGCGTGTTCGACCAGACGCCAGGTGTGTTACCTGTGAGGCGTGAGACAATCGAAGGCATTGGTGGCGTTGCACGCATCCGGCTGGTGCGCAATGCACGGCGCCAAGCAGGATGCAATGCGTGCACCAGCTATGCGGCACACGGTGCCAGACTGAGACCTGTCTGTAGTCACTGCATGCTGGGGCATGCTGTGCACAGTGCCATTTGGGCGCCAGCTGCGGCTGGCCCTGGCGGATGCAATGCGTGCGTCCGCTGGTGTGGAACTTGGTCTACGCCCGGAGGCTGCTGAGCAACGGCACCTACCGCTCCAAGAACATCTGGTGAAGAAGTGGTGACAAGCTCGGCAAGCTGTCGTGGCCCGGCTTGCTTCTTGCCCATTAATGAACCAATGTTGCGTCAATATTGACTTAATATTAACCGAAAAGAACGTAGAACGAGGTTTCACAACTCCGAAAATTGGCCCTTTGCGCACCACCCAAAAGGTGGGGTGACAAGGTGACAAAGGGGTGACAAGCTCGGCAGGTTGGCGGGTTAGGACCCTGTTTTTGGCCAAAAACGCACTTTAGGGTAGTACTGGGGCCGTTGTAGCAGCGCT
Source organism: Effrenium voratum (assembly GCA_963377175.1). Classification (NCBI taxonomy): domain Eukaryota; class Dinophyceae; order Suessiales; family Symbiodiniaceae; genus Effrenium; species Effrenium voratum. The sequence goes on from CAUJNA010003379.1 coordinate 24,554, forward strand.
GCTTGTGGATAGATTTGCGGCCACCAAAGCAGGGGGCCAAGTTTCCACACGCTTCAGGACCTGCTTCACGAAGAATTGAACTCTCTCTTTAGAGGGAGTTTCCCAAATGGATTCTATTCCACCTGGTAGGCTCCTGACACTCGTCCGTCCAGGAAACGACCTCGTCCTGCGAAGGATTCGAAATCTAAAATGCTGCGTGCAGGCGCGTGGCTGCAACGAAACGACCCCTAGATATGCTTGCAATTTGCCTCGCGAGCAAAAAAAAGGGTCCAAACCAGCCAAGCCAGCCAAACCCCAGCCAGAAAGCCAGCCAGAAGCCAGCCAAACCAGTCAGAAAGCCAGCCACAAGCCAGCCAGAAGAAGTTAGCCAAACCTCTTTTTTTGATAGCCAAAAGCCAGCCAGAAGCCAGCCAGCCAGCCAAAAAGCCAGCCAGCCAAAAAGCCAGCCAAACCAAAAAGCCAGCCAGCCAAAAAGCCAGCCAGCCAAAAAGCCAGCCAAACCAAAAACCCGGCCAAACCAAAAACCCGGCCAGCCAAAAAGCCAGCCAGCCAAAAAGCCAGCCAGCCAAAAAAGCCAGCCAGAAGCCAGCCGAGCCAGGGTTCCTTTTGAGGGTGCTCGCCTTGCTCTCACACGCTTTCGTCTTGGGCAGGTTGCGCCGGCCATTGGCGAACGCAACTGCCCTGTTCCATGTCCGAGTGTACATTAACTGGATGACTATTGCATCCGCGAGAAAAGGATCCAGGCCAGAGAGAGGGGGCAGACCCAAACAAAGAACCAAACACACAACACAACACAGCACAAAGGAAAACAAACAGAACCCTCATCCCCGGCCACGGACGAGACGATAATAATTGATCCGATGCAGTTTCGCTCTGAAATCGAGATCTTCCGGCTCTGGGCAAACTTGCCTACATGGCAGGCTGAGATGCGTGCTAGTTGCCGGTTTCCCTTTCTGGGAAGAGAAATATTGATACAAGATTTCGTGTGTCTGTTGAAGGAATGGCAAGGCCGGGCGGATCCGGAAGCCATTTGCCTTGAAATAGATGCCAAAATGGCTGGTGTTGCATTTCTCCTGCCCATACTTCCATGGGAGCAGATCCTGTCGAAGCACTTTTCCAAGTGTACTGATTGCATTCCGAAAAGACCATGCCTCAGCCCCGAGTGTGCGAGATGGCATCGCATGGATGGTGTGCACACCTGGAGTGAGATACAATTCATAACCCTTTTTAGGGTCCGGCACTGGGATTTCGATACCACTGTGCAGGCGGAAAGAGACTAGCAGTTCTATCCAGGTCACGTGTATGTCTGGCGATTCTGATTCTGGCCAAGAAATTTCTCTCAACCAGGTCATCAGGTGCTTATTGAAAGTCGTACCCCAAGGCGATGCGGTTCTCCAATCATCCGTGTCCGGCCACTGGAAAAAGGGGTTGCTTTGGTGGTAGCTGACATTCAGGTCACTAGGTGGGTCCTGGTTTACAGCGTTAGACGTCGGTTTTTCGGCGATTCTAAGCTGATGCATATATTCTCTGAGTGCGCTAGCAATGCCACTGTAGAGCTTTGGCCAGTATTCTTCATCCTCTGGGAGCTGGAGCGCAGGTTGGCCCCGGCCCAAGAGTGCGGCGGCCTTTGCTGCGGCATCTGCACTGTCGTTTCCGAAAGAGTGGAATGCAGTAGTTCCGGATCCTATCGGCGACACATGGCTCTTTACCTTAGTAAGTCGAATTTCCCGAGATTCAAGCGGCCATGCATGCAACGCACTATGTACATGAATTACAATGTCGGTGTTGGGCTTGGTAGCCCAAGCTGACGGTTCTGCGCCCTGCAAGAGTTTCTCAGTGGTGTCCAAAGCATATTGGCAATCGGAGATTATGTTCACATTCTTCGCGATACAGAGAGCCCTGGCAATGGCGAGTAGCTCTGCCCTAGGCACGGATTGCCTGTTTGGCACACGTTCCTGACATATGGTCTCAAAATGGCTCTTTGGGTCTGCACGCATGCTCGCGGTCACAATGCGTTCCCCAAAACCTGGCATTAAGTCACGCACAACTGCATATCCCGCGGAGGTGAGGTGTGCAGATTTCGTGGCAAAAGCACTGCCATCCGTGTACAGGTTACATGGCGTGTCATCCTGGTTGAGAGTGGTCGGGACACTGAAAAGATCTGCTGGGGGTGGGGGCAAGCCCGGTGGCTTGATCACCCATGCGGAGGCTGCAACAATCTGTGTCAAGCACTGAAGCACAGGTTGTTGGATCCTTACACTTTCTGTCGCAATGCAAGTGCACAACCTGTGCGCGAGGGTGTCTGGCTGTCCGCACAATTTGCAAGCTTGGGTGATGTCTTTCCAGTGGGCCGCGTGCTTGTTGGTAGGAATACCGCCAGCCAAGTATGTCCGGACAAGTTTCGCATCTCGTTCTGGGATATTTCGGAGAGCTTTGCACGTGGTGCTAAGGTCCAAATCCCCAAGATTCTCAAGACCCTGCCGGGCACGCAGCTGCTGGGTGGATTTCAGCTCCCAACATCGCAAAAGCATGGTTTCCAAGTCCATAAAACAACTTCGGAAAAAGTGCATAGTCCTACCCTCAGGCAGCTCAATCATTCCATCCTCACGCAAGGCAATTTTCAAAGAAGTCATGTAAGCACCCAATGCTTTGGCAGGGCCGTATGCCTTGTTATGGTCCTTGGCACCTTCTGTCATCAAGTGCCAAAAATCTGCGAAACGTTCTGGGAAGTTCCCACATGCACGTCTGGCCATGCGGCAGGCACGGATTATCAATTCGATCCGAGGGTCACGTCTACCGCTTTTGTAAGCAAGCAGGGCAACCTGAGGGCATAATCCTTTATTCGGCTTAGCGATTATTGATGCGACTGCACGTCTCAATTTAGCGATCGGCCGTTCACCAACGTAATGACCTTCACTGCCGTAAAAAGCCGTTGCATAGGGTCCTGCCGCGATCGCCTCCATGCGAGCCTCCTGAGGCATGGGGAGGGATGCCAAGATTTTTGTGCGTCTCAGCCCTTCCTCTAGTCTCTGTGTGTACTTGCCATGGGAAATGAATTTCTTATAATTGATGGCGCATCCGAGATTTACCGCGGATCGCTTTGATTTGAAGGTGGGTTGATGTTGGAGGTGTTTTTCCGGGGTTGTGCTCCACGACCAAGACTTATCCTGGTCTAAACGGAAGCCCCATTGATCGAAGAAATCAAGAGCAATTTCTGCTGCAATGTCCATGTCATCCTCCGTCTTAGTGATAATCTCTATATTATCAATGTAAATCAACGGTTGTGCGGCTGCGTCTCTGGTGATAGCCCAGTGCAACTGTGCTCCGATCATGACCGCCGCCGCAACACTAAACGGATCTCCTTCGGGAACCCCACAAGTGGCCTTTCTGGGGAGGCTGTGGTCGCCTTGGATAACAACCGAACGCTTCAAGTGGTCAAGCAAATCAATCCAACTGTCAACGAAGAAGGTCGGCAATCCAAAACGAACCATCAGTTTCCTCAACATCACACGCGGAATGCCGTTGAAGAATTTCTGCAAGTCGGTAACACACCCGTGCAACTGGGATTCTTCTGTCAGCGCCTTCTCAATCAAGTATTGAGTATGGTACCAAAGGAAGGCACCGTCGCGTTTTGGGAGACCTCCCACAATGGAGGGTGGGAGTGTAAATGACAGGTGCAAAAGGACTTCTCTGGCAATACACTTCATGCCAAGTCTATAAAGGAGGCCTAGAATGTTAATCGGTCGGCCGTCTTTTACTTGGTTTGGCTCCGCAATCTTTCCCGGTAAAACCACTCTCGCCCACTGAAGGGTGTCCGGCCAGGGCTGCTGGCCATGCAGGTAATGGTTAAAGATCTGCACAAAACATGCCAAAGCAACGTCACCGAGTGCACTGGCTTCCTGCAAACGCCACCCGTCTGCGCCAATTGCCGTTTCAGCGTTTGTAATCACAATGGCCTCCTTGAGTCCGTCAAGGGTTAGAGTGCATGTTGGCGCAATTTTCCATGCATCTGGGACATCAAGCTCTGCCAGGTCCCCACCAGGGGGTGGAGCGCCCTCCCAAAAGGTCGACCAGAAACCGAAAAAGGCATGCTGGGCATCATCTGGATTGTGGTGCCAAATTTTGGCATCGAGTTCAACAGTTTGTTCACAGTCGCATCCGCCTGTGAAAGCAAAGGTTCCATCACACTGTGAGATCCATCTGCATTGATCTGGCAAGACCACGTGTGCAAATTCAATCTCTGGGTGAAGCACCCTGTACACCGGCGGACCTTTGCATCGCGAACGCACACGTTGGGCGACCAATTTGATTTGTTCCTTAACCGAGGACAACCAAGGGTTCTTAGGTTTTCTCGTGAGGCGGTGCGCCAACCTGTTCCCAGATTGTTTCCACGAGTCATGCAAATCACGTGTCCAACTTTCCTTGTTACGTTTCCTGTCTTCAGCAACAATTTCCTTACAATGCTTGTCAAGGATGGCAAGGAGGGATGTTACTTGGGCAATGTCCGGGTATCCCCTCATAACTTGTCCCGACCAATGTGGGAAGTCTGGGAGGAAGCCTTTCGCTCTCTGCACAGCTTGCCAGTCATCATTCACAGTCGAAAGGAAGTCCGGGCCATGCTTGAGCAGCATGCGTTTTATACTTTCGAGTCTGCGAATTTGGCGTGTGCACTGCTTTGCAACCACGCTCGTACCGCCGAGTGGTGGCGCGAAGTCTCCTTGTCTGGCGAATTTGCTCTCCTTTTTAATGGGACACATTTTGTAAACAGGTGGTTTACCTCGGCCCCATTGTCCCTTAGAAAGGCCCGGAAGGTCTGCATCCAAAAGGCACGCATTGATTGCATTCTCTGCCGTCCTGGACCAGGTCTCAAGGCTGACACTTCCCGGAACTTGCGTGTCAAGGTCTTGTTCACACATTGCAGTGACAAAGTGATCATCATGCTTGTCTTTGTCAATCGCAGACAGTTGTGCTCCCGTGAGCGGCTTCGGGAGTTTCCAGACTTTAGTACTCGTGGGCACGTCCTGCAAGTGGAATGCAACTGTAATCGGCTTATGCTGTGGGAAATGGTGGTCCCGGTGGACCGTAATTGAATGCACCGCGCCTGCCAATTCCGCCGAAAAAAGGGCCGTGTCATTCTTCGAGCCCTCCCTATATGTAGGAAAGGTTGGCGTGCCCAAACATTCTTCTGCAAACTCATGTGCCTCCGACCATCCCTTTGCCTGGAGGATTGGCCATATGGTTGTTTCACGTGGAGGTTGGTTGAAGTCACCTGCAATGATTGCTGGTCCTCCCCATTCAGATACTCGAATCTGTGCGCGATGGAGCAATGCTTCTGATGCATCTTTACGATGTAAAAACCAAGAATCATCTCTCACATGCAAGTAGATCGTCACAACCAAAACGTGCATATGTCCAAAGCGAAGTATCGTCTCTTGGTATCTTGTGCTCTCCCATTCATCCAGCGAGGTTTGACACTCAGGGGCTCTGGATGCCAATCCTGTAATGCAGCCAACTCCGCCGAAAAGTGGGCGGAGATTTCGGGATGCATCATCTCTTCTGTCGGCGCATGGCGAGCCCGAATGGAAACGAAGTTTGTGTCTGCTTGCAATTTTCTTGACATGCTGGATGCAATGCAAATTTGCTGATGTTTCGACAAGACTGATTGCACCGGGGAATTTGCTCCATAACTCAAAGACGTCATCGGTGGAAGTCCTTAGTTTTGTGATGTTGATGGTGGTGTGATAGAAAAGGGTTTTCGTCGGATCTGGTCCTGGATTTTCGGCTTCACCGAGCCTGGGTAGTTTGTCCCAAAGGATATAGCGATACCTCCGGGGAAATCTGTGGTGTTTACTGATCTGCTGACTGCGAGCAAAAGGAAATATGGCATGCATACACATCTCAAAATGGTCATCATCAATCAACCGAAAATCTGTCCAAGGAAAAATGCAAACCGTCCCGACAAGGGAGCAGGCGCGAAGCCGTTTTCCATGGACTGATTCGCCAATCTTCATGACATGTTTGTCATCCCGAATACATCCTGGTTCCCAGGAGGATCTTGAAAATCTGAGGTCAGTGCCGACTTCTCCATGGTCTGCACGTTTTCCGCAAATCCGGAGTATGGGACAACCAGGGCCTGCATTTGTTGGGCGACAAAAATTTGGTCCTGCAGCGAAACATAGGATGTATGAAACGTCTCGTCCGAATAGGCAATCGAATGCCCTCCTGGTGGAAGTGTGCACGTAATGGTGGTAAAAAGCGAAGCTCTCTGTGCAAGCCAAGCTACCACATAAAATGAAATTGTAAAAGCAATTGGCGGCAGATCCCCGAAGCATCGCCCCTTGCTGTGATCGGCCAAGAAAAGAAAGCGTAAACCAGCTTGAAGATTGACTTCCCCAATCCAAAGGATAATCCCTGCAAAATTCAAGATGGCGATCGCTGCCTTCCCTTGCGATTTCAATCCATGCTCGTGTCATCCTGTGGGATTTTGGCACGCTTATTGGCATTTGATCCATCCGTGCCCAACCCACCCGAAGGACGCCCCCTGAGGAGGGCTTCCATTGACTGCATGAGATGGTTTGTCTGGTCCCGCATGGCTTTGTCCAGGGTCTTCGTGAACGATTCCTTAACGTCCTGGAGATCCTGCTGAATCTTGTCTGTCTTCTGCTCCGTTGCCTCTGATCTGGTCTGCAGCTGACGCATGGTCGACTTGAGTTCGTTGACCTCCGATTGTACTGCAGAGATCTGCTTTTGTTGCTGCTGAAAGTGCAGATCCTGAACAGGTGATTGGGCCAGCGATTTGGCCCATGGGTCATGTTGCTGCAAAATGTCCTTGCCCTTCCCCTTGCCAGCCCCCTTGTTTGCTCCAAAAGCCAGGATCGGGTTTGGCGTCGCTTTCCTGTCCGGCAAGGGTTGAAATAGCATGTTCTTTCCATTGATAGCGAACTGTGTCTCCTTGAGTTTCTCTTCTGTACAAACTTTCCAGTTTGCACCCAATTTCCTGAGTGGCTTTCCCTTGATCTGCGCGCCTTCCAGAAAAGCGGCAATTGTGTCCATCGTCGCTGAACTTGGTGCCCCCAAAAGAAGCCAGAAAAATTTTGCTTCAATCTGCAGTGGGATTGTACGACCTGGGTACACCTCTGCAAAAGCCTTCTGGAAATCAGCGTCTTGGAGTCGAATGCCCCGTCCTGTGCGTCCTCTGATGAGTCCCTGGTGTCCAGGTGTTTTCGAAATGGCATCTGCAGTCTCGACGTCTTTGGGGATCCATAGAATTCTAAATGCCCATCTCGCCAGTTGGCTCTCCTCGTTCTTGATCTCAACATAGTAAGGTGGAAAAGTGAATCCGCTCTTCCGAAAAAGGTCCTTGGCGATCTTCTCATTAACCTTGATCCAAATCCGAAATGATTCCGCTTTGTCTGGATGAGCTGGTTTGTTGTGGCTCCGCCAGGATCTGCCCCAAACCTCGTACACGTTACTCCCAAGCTGCAAAGTCTCAATGACGTGTTTTGCCGGCCCTCGAACAAGGTTCGCCCAGTCTGCCTGAGTATCATCCCATTCGTCTCTGTAGGCCGTCGCAGAGATTGTGATACTTTGCTCCACCGGGATCTTGAGGTTCTTGACCTGTCCTTGCTTGATTTTGTTGGCTCCAAATTGTAGTAGAAAAGCTTGCACCAGCAAACCACTGCCTCCGGTGTCTGTTGCCGCAAACTCGACTGCATCGAAGGGCATGGTAGTGTCTGAAGGTTTGGTGAGAACCAACAAACCCAGCTCCTGCGTGACCAACGGGTGCTTGCCTTGCAGAATGGTTGGAAAATCACTCGGGGGAATGGTGAAAACCCCTTTCCCCGACATGTGAAAAGTGCCCCCCACCGTAGCGGCGCTGTCATCACTGAGCAGGAAACTGCCTGGCGCGATCGTAAGGTTCTCCAGCGACAGTTGAAAAAACGTTTTCGCGGGCTTCTTCTGCTTTGGAGGTTTAGCTTCCTTTTCATCCTTCTGGACATGCGCCTGCTTTCCTCCTCCTGGGTGTCTTGCCATGACTGTAACGGTATCATGGTTGCGCAATTGCAATTGAAAGATCGTGCGGGAAACGTCCAGAATGCGTGCTCCCGCGAAAATCTTATACCCCGAAAGGTCCTCTCGAAAAAAGCCAGAAAGTGCCTGTCCCAACGGCGTCGTTCCATAGGTACGAAGAGCGCGTGTTGGACCACCTCCTCCTGTGATGAAAATCTGGATTTGCTGCTCCTGTTCAACAGCCGGTTGCAGGTTGAGGACACCTCTGTCAGTAGAAATGCCTGGGGCGTAATCATGAGGTATGAGAAATTCCGCTGCCAGAGAACTGCTGTTCCAGATTCTGCAAAGGATCTGAGCGCCAGGCTGGGTGTTGATAGAATTCCACAAATTTGGCCGTGGTGGTTCGCCTGGAAGTGGCGATGTCTGATCAACCTCAAAAGGTATGGTTGGTGTAATGCTCTCATCTGCAGAAGTGTCTTGTGCGCAAATAATCCCACCTCCCGGCGGGATGAAATCCAGGTCCACCTGAATGCCCCTGAAGGTGACAATGGCGGAGTCATGCATTGCAAGTGCTTGCTGTTGCAAAATTTGCGCAATGGACTGATTTGGCTTCTTGTGCACAATCTTCCTGACATCCTTGTATTGTATCCTAATCACACATTCATGGCAGGACACTGACCGGGAAGCCTCCTCCTCCTGAAAACCAATCAAACATCTGCCTTCCCGAAAAAGCAGAGCGCCCGAGGTGGTCAGTCTACATGCCTGAAAGGTGCTCACACACGACTGGAAATCCTGAAAATCACCTGCACATTGAAGGTCCTGGCTTGCAATCATCACCCAGCACGCCGCCATGGCATGGATCTGCATGATTGCATTCCCTGTCTGTGAGCATCCCGAATGCAAGGAAACCGGCAAATTGATCGGGTTGGTGAAGCCCATAGCCAAACAAATTTCCGGATGCGTGAAGAAACGTGGTCTTTGAAGCTCATCCCTTCGCAGATTACCCAGAATCTTCGCATTACCATGTTGCACCTCTCTGAAAAGGTGTTGCCTGGAGTAACTCCTCATCATTGTCGTGGCCGGCAGAGGGGATTCCTTTGTGACAAGTCTTTGCTGAAGCACGACCTCTGAGGAGCTAGCTGATTTGGCTGATCTCCGAGTGCAGGTGTAAATATCCAGGTCTTCATCGTTCAAGCTTGCCTGTCGAGCCAGGGGTTGAGGGATGCTTTCAAACCATGCTCCATCCTCATCCAAATTTCTGCATGTACCCCAAAATGAGCGAAGGAGATTGTGTTTTTTGTCCTTGTCCCATGCAAACTGCACTGTCTCATGCACTGCGACACCAATGAATCGACTTCTGTCCGCCGGCACAATCGTCTTTGTATTTAAGATTTCCGCAAAAATCATCCTGTAGTGACCGTTGGCCAGCTCTCCCAGCAGGGTTGCTCTCCATGACCAATCTGTCCAGACCGGCGGGACATTCTCCAAAAGAAGGAAACACCAATTCTTTCCGCTTGTTTGACTGTCGTCCGGAAAATCTCCATTGTCGTCTGAGACCAACCTTGCTGCCCGCCCGCATTTGAAAACGTGACGCAAGGCCATGAAATCGTCACCACATTCGTCCCCAGGATAGATGCACCCATCCATGGATAATCTTGTTGCACATTTGCAACCATGACACAGGATTCATTCAGGTTCTCTGCCGTAAGTCTGTGCTCCACCAATTTCATGCCATGCGTCTCCGCATATGAAAAAGCAGCATCGTAGGAAACATCCAAGGCCAATGGGCACGTCAAGGGATAGCCATGCTGCGCCATGAATCTTGCGGCATGTGCCCAACCACCTATGCCTCCACAGAAAGGGGAAAAAATGGTGTATCCCGGGAAATCCACCTGACTGAAAGGCCTGAACTCATGGCGCATGAAAATTGAGGATTCCACCGTCAGAAGTAAAATCCGATCTCTGCCCTCTTTCTCCAAAATGGTCCTGTGGTTTCCTGTCAGTGAAAAGGTCGCCTGTTGATTCACTCCTACTCGAGCCACCATGCAATGCAAATCCAAAGCGGTAGGAATATACATCTGAATGATCATTTCATCTGAAACCCGGACGTCACAAACCAAGAATTGCTCGTCCTCCGAAAGGCCGGAAATCCTGAAAAACACAACCTCATGTACTGCCGACCAGGGTAAATTGGTCGATGCCAGCCTCTGAATCTTTGTCGGTCTCTCCGCATTGTTGCAACTGTAATTGTCATTGTCTGCCAAAAGAGGCCATGAATCCTCCGAAAGGCTCGCTGTCCAGTCCTCCTCCTGAGCAACTGCCGGGCAAGATGCAAATGCAGTCATCTGCATGGCGTCCGGGGCACGCCGGGCGCCTACTGAGGCTCGGAAGCTTTGCTTGTTGAAAGATTCACATGGTGTAACCCAAATGGAACATGACAAAATGCTTAATGCCAGTGCTCTGTTGGTCACACGCCATGCCATGCTAACGGCCCAGCCGCGGGAAGGCCAGAGCCACTTGAGCCGGGTGCTCGCCTTGCAGAAACGCAGCTACGAGGCAAATTGACTGCGCATATCTAGGCGTCGTTTCGTTGCAGCCACGCGCCTGCACGCAGCATTTTAGATTTCGAATCCTTCGCAGGTTTCCTGGACGGACGAGTGTCAGGAGCCTACCAGGTGGAATAGAATCCATTTGGGAAACTCCCTCTAAAGAGAGAGGTTGCGCTCTTATTTTTGTTCAAGAATGGATGAATAATGGATCAAATCGATCCTTTTTTGCACAAACTTGCTCCATTTTTGTCGCAATATTGTGATAGCCTTTAACAAGGCAGCCTGCGGTTGTCCAAGTTCCTTGTCCAAGTTCCCCGGGCGAACTTGGACAAGTGGCTCTGCAAGAGGAAAACACGTGATAAAATTTGCCCAAGTTCCTTGTCCAAGTTCTTGTCCAAGTTCGGGTTCCCGCCCGGGGTGAGGCGCACGGAATCGGGCCCTGCCTGGAATCGGGGCCTGCCTGGAATCGGGGCGTACTACTGAGCTTGTAACACGGCAGCCTGCGGTTGTCCAAGTTCCTTGTCCAAGTTCCCCGGGCAAACTTGGACAAGTGGCTCTGCAAGAGGAAAACACGTGATAAAATTTGTCCAAGTTCCTTGTCCAAGTTCTTGTCCAAGTTCGGGTTCCCGCCCGGGGCCAAGCTGTGGAATCGGGCCCTGCCTGGAATCGGGGCCTGCCTGGAATCGGGGCGCTCCTGCTCGGATATTTATACTATTCATTTTAATAACAAGACAACCAGAAGAAGAAAATATTGGGGTAAGAGAATTCTCCTGCGGGGGAGGAACCTGAACTTGGACAAGAACTTGGACAAGGAACTTGGACAAATCTTATCACGTGTTTTCCTCTTGCAGATCGACTTGTCCAAGTTCCCCCACCGAACTTGGACAAGGAACTTGGACAACTGCAGGCTGCCTTGTTATAATCTACGTGGGCCCAGGCTGGAATCGGGGCCTGCCTGGAATCGGGGCCTGCCTGGAATCGGGGCGCTCCTGCTCGGATATTTATACTATTCTTTTTAACAACAAGACAACTAGAAGAAGAAAATATTAGGGTAAGAGAATTCTCCTCCGAGGGAGGAACCTGAACTTGGACAAGAACTTGGACAAGGAACTTGGACAAATTTTATCACGTGTTTTCCTCTTGCAGATCGACTTGCCCCCGCCGAACTTGGACAAGGAACTTGGACAACTGCAGGCTGCCTTGTTATTATCTACGTGGGCCCAGGCTGGAACCAAGCCTCCTGCCTGCCGAACCGCGCCACCCGAGGTCGGAATTGAGTCCTACATGAGTCCTACATGAGTCCTACATGAGTCCTACATGAGTCAACAATGGCCCGGCATCAAAGCCACGCCAGCCCGCCGAATCATACGGATCATACGGGTCATACGGTCATACGGTGGCGGCTTGGCACTTCGGGCGCGCCACCCTGCCGCGCCACCTGCCCGGCATAGAAGCCACGCCAGCCCGCCGAATCATACGAATCATACGGATCATACGGTCATACGGTGGCGGCTTGGCACTTGTGCGCCACCCGGCCGCGCCACCTGCCTGGCATAGAAGCCTCACCCGGCCGCGTCACCTGCCTGGCATAGAAGCCTCCACCCTTTTTATTACACGTGATCAAGATATAGGACAAACGACAAAGACGAACCTCAAAGCCGGACAACGTTGCCATCCAGGTCGGTCAGCCGGAAGCGCACGTGCCTCAGGGTGACGGGGCCCCTCAGACCCATGAAGTGCCCGTCGCGCAAGCCCGTCTCCACAATGGTGCCCACGCCGCTCTTCAGCGTGATCTTGGAGAGGATGTTGTCGCCCAGGTTGCCTAGCACTGGCGTTGGCCAACTGGGCGCAGCGCAGGTAGACCTCGTTGCGCGCCATCATCCTGACAAACTCAAAGACCTGCTGCCCACCGGAGACGAAGCTCGGGCCCAGCATGTGGTCCACGCTGAAGGGGAGAGGCGGCCGGCGCAGCAGGGTAGTCCGCCGCGTCAGGAAATTGCTGGCGCAGCTCCAGGTCGTTCAGGATGAGCCGGTTGCCGTCGTAGGCGACGCTCAGGCTGTTCGTGGTCTCGCTATAGGTGGCGGTCGCAAAGTTGGAGCTGATCCAGGCGGCCAGCCGGGCGCCCGTGTAGGCGCCTTCGGGTAGCAGCGCCCAGTTCAGCGTGCCGAGCGCTGCGTCGACCCAGTAGAGGTAGCGGCCCCGGTCCGTGGACAGGAAACTGTCGGCCAAGCGGATCTTGTAGACGAGGAGTCATGAGAGCCATTGCAAGTTGCAAGGAGCCAAGTGCATGGAGTCAAGCGCAAGTCGCAAGTGCACGGAGTTAAGTGCAAGTTGCAAGTGCAAGGAGCCAAGTGCAAGGAGCCAAGTGCAAGGAGCCAAGTGCAAGGAGCCAAGTGCATGGAGTCAAGTGCAAGTTGCAAGTGCATGGAGTGTGCAAGTTGCAAGTGCATGGAGTCAAGTGCAAGTTGCAAGTGCATGGAGTCAAGTGCAAGTTGCAAGTGCAAGGAGTCAAGTGCAAGTTGCAATCCTTGCCATGACTCCTTGCAATGACTCCTTGCAATGACTCCTTGCATTGACTTTCATGATGATGATTCCTTGCAATGACACCTTGTAATGACTCTCATGAGAACAATTCAAGTGAACCCAGCGGAAGAACCCTTCGCCATGCTTTCGGGAAAAAAAGCGCGCTGTCGTTCTTCTTCGTTTTTGAAGTTGAGTGACTGCGCCCAAAAAACCAGCAAAAAACATGGAAAAATGGACTGTTCCAGGCCCCTCGGATTAGAGGAAGCCAGAGGAAGCCTGAACGGCCTACTCCGGAATGCTCAGCCGCTCCGCAAGCTCCGCCGTGGCCGTGCGCGCGATCTCGTCGCACAGCGCAGCAGGAACGCTGTAGAGCAGCTCGCGTGACTGGCTGACCCTCTCGTACTGCCCCTCCATCAGCCGAGGCCCCCGCTGCGCAGCGCGGAGGAGCTCCTGGTGCTTGAGGCGCAGCCCGTTGAGCAACCGCCAAAAAGCCCCCCTTCAAAATCTTGCCCCCGGCGCCGATTAGCAGCATGCTCTGCGGCCGATTTGGGGGGCTTTCTGGCTGAGGCGTTGGTTCGCAGCCCCAAGTTCACTTGGATGGCGCCCGTTTCCAGCACCAGCAGTTTTGCTTTGTCTGGCGCCAGGGCCCGGTTTGCGGCGGCACTCACGGCCATGCGCTTGCTGTGGCTGATGACCAGCATGGTGTCGGGCCTGGCTTGGCGGGGAACAGCTCGCGGGCCTGCGCCAACGCGGGTGCGTTCGCCTTGCCACAGCGCACAAAGTCGAAGATGCCGGGGTCCGAGCGCATGTTCACCACGAGCTCGCGCCGGTGGCCCCCGGCCAGGTCCCAGCTGGCTGCTCGAGCGGGGCATCGAGCCGGCCGCACCAAGAGTCCAGCACCGCGGGCGGCTCTGCCTCCATCCGCGGCCCGCTGTGCCCCAGCAGCGGCTTCGTCTCTTCGACGCGGTAGACCGGCGCGCCGTATGCGCCCAGCCGGGCCGCGCAGCGCTTCGGCAGCCCCTGAATCAGCTGGCAGTCGGTCTTGACCTGCTTCAAGCAGCGTGGGGCGTCGTGGATGGGGCGGTAGGCGTCGTTGTTCAGCAGTCGACGAAGTCCCAAACCACGCGCCCCCGGCCCGTCCAGCTCGCTTCTGCTGCTGCGCACGGAGTAGCCCGCCCTTACGTGGCTGCGCGCGTAGATGCCCAGCGCGATGTGCTCCCAGCAGCACATGCCCAGGTCCAGCATCGTGGCCAGCGAGACCTTCGGGTACCAGCCCGGGCCGACCCAGAGCAGCCGCTGCAATAGGGGCTTGCCGCGCATCGCAGCATCCTTCCACGAAGCCCAGGTCGGGCAGCCTGCCTGTCCGCGGGGCACAGGATCGGCAGCGGGAAGGGGGCGTTGGCTAGCAACGGCGGCAGCGGAGCACGTCCACGCCGACATACGGTTTCTCCTTGTCGCTGGCTTGCGCCTCGAACACCAGCGGCGGGAGCTTGGGGCTGCGGGTGTGGCGCTCCATCGCGCCTGGGGTCAGCCGGCTCTCGATGCTGGTGGGCTGCGCGCTCTCCCAAAGCGTCTTCTCGCTGTGGCAATCGATGCACAACGCTTGCAGCCGCTGCTGACTGCCCGCAAACAGCTGCCTCACCGGCATGATGTGGTCCAGCTCGCAGGTTCCCGCAGATATCGCGCACACGCACAGCGCGCACTTGCCGCCCTGGTCGGCGAGGATTGTGCGCCGCAAGGCCGCGGCGGGCACGCTTTCACAACGGCCTTAGGAAGCCCTTGCGGGGCCGGCCTGCGCCCTGACTGCCCCCCTGCCTCCAGCGCGCACTTTCCCTACACGAGGCTCATGCTTCACGTTAGTTGCTGGGTTGACCACAGTCCAGCCCATAGCGGTTTCCCATCAACACAGCGCCCCACAGCTGTGAACCGTTTGCTGTCTTGAGGCTGCCGTTGCGCATTTGAGTGCGGCATGTCTGCTTGCAGCAGTTGGGGCCGGTTGCGAGCGGCAGCAGCTCCAGTGAATTGTGTACTCAGTTAACCTGTTGCCCGGAATTCCTCCACTCGCAAACGCTGGCGATACCATGAGCTCATCCTTCTTGAACAACCCCAACCAGCTGAAACTGCGGGAGTCGGACACCATGGAAACAATCCAAGACGGTGAAGCCATCTCTGAAGTGCTTCTTTCCCCAATGTTAGTATTAAGCAGCCAAACAATCCCGAAACACACAAAGAACCAACCCATGCAACAACATAGCAACGACTGCTTACTCTTTGCTTGTTGCTCCGTGTGTTTGGGCAAAACAGCACAAAAAAGGTTGTGTCCTGTTGCACTTCCGCGTTGGCACAGCCAACACCTTTGCCAGGACCTCACAACGCATTGCTCGGCAACAGCACAATCGAGAGTCGCCCAGCGCCCTCCCGGAAAATGTTCCGCTTACCCAACTGGAGATGCACCATCGCATTTGAGCGACGCTTCTTGAGAGGCACTTGTGAGAAAAATATGTGTCAAATCCACATCGACGTTGGCAATTTCCAAGAACATGCCACAGCTCGCCCCCATGAGTTGTTCCTGCACCTTGAAGCGTCTTCAAGGCTGGGAACACATCGCTTGATCATGTGTGAAACTAGCGGCTTGCCTTAAAATTCCTCTAGCAATCTATCCCACAGAGGATCCGCACCTGCAAGCTGTTATACAGCCTTTCGAAGTTTGAGGGAGCGATGGCTCAAGCAAGAGTCACGGGTGACGTTGGGAAGGCCATCAAGTCTAACCGGAACTTCAAGACCTTTTGATGTTTGTGAAACGGAGAAGGCAACTTGCAAGCTCGAGTTCATTGCAGTGCAATGTTGTTATGGGAAGCTGAAGCATGCAAGTAAGCGCGCCAGTTCATGCCAGGACAAGGCCAGGAAGCCTCGGAGAAGGCAGGGCAGGATCCAACCGCCCCCCCCCCCCCCGTTTCACTGGCACCCCTTGTTGGGCTGTTGAGCAGCCAAAGAATCTGGCAGGAGCCCTTCCAAGTCAAAGGTCAGCGCCTGTAGGTCGTTTCGGACAGCTTCCTTTTACAGACTTGTTGTTTGGAAATGCTACTCCTGCCCTGAACACGTCTGACAGAGGAGAAGAGGTCAATTTTGTTGAGTTCCCCCTCGTATTCTTCGCTTGCCCCTCCCTCTTCCATTCCAGTGGCAATGGCGCCAAACCTGCTACTTCCTCGACCCCTATCACCGTGCCTGCCGAAAGCATGCCCACCTTCTGCGAGAGCTCGCTGAATATGTTGGTGAACGCCGATCTATCCATCATGTCGGCTCTGTCGCTCCACCCCTTCGTTCACAACTCTGCCTGATCCAGGAAGCCCGAGAGAGCGCAGACAGTCTGCTGTGGCATTGAAGGCTGCAGCCGCCACCAAATGCCACTGCTCGAAGACTCTGTAACGGTTTGGCAATCTGCTTGAAAACAAGTCCGAAAAGAGAAAGATGCGGTAGTAGACTGGGATCCGCGAAGAATTCCCATCAAATTCAATGAATTTTGAGCGCTTGAATTTCACCACCTGCGTAGGGCTCAGCTTCACAGAGTGACCATCAGAACGGTGCCACAGGATGATCTCAGAAACTAGCGTTTGAGGATCTTGGCACACCAGTGTTGCTGGAATCCTTGACGAATCACAAACCGCTGTCTGCATCTTCGGCTTGCTGCAAAGCTCCGGACCTTCAAAACCAGGTGTTGGAGAAGCGATGTCTTGCTGGCGCTTCTGGCTCCACAAGGCCAAAACCGTGGGCTTGTTGGTCCCGTTCCTTTGGATCTTCTCTGCTTCACAACACTCTGAACAACCGCCTCCCGTTCGAGAAACGGCCTCTCAACCTTGTTGTTGATTCCGCTGTTCAAAAAGCGGTCTTCGAAGCCAAAGAGGTCTGTCTGTGGCGCGAAAGGGAGCTCAACCTGCACGGGAGGCGGGAGGTGCCGAGATTGGAACTGGCTATGTAGGAGGGAATGCTTTCGCGATGCTCCATCTGCTCGTTGAGCAGGAATGCTGGGCAAGGACAAACAATCACAACAAACCAATCCCGCACTGGTCACTGGGGAGAAAATCAATCAGAAGCAGGTCAAGCCGAAACAAACAACACAATCGAGAAGGAACACACAAATGCCTATGGACGCAAAGCTCGGGATGCACGACTGAGACTGCAAGACGGCACGGCTTCTGCACTCATCCTCATCTTGCTCAGCATTCCCCCGGTTGCCTTCAATTTGCAACACAACTGATGCTGCAAAGCCGCTTGTGATCTGATCTTTTGGCAGAAAAGGCAAACAGTCCCTGCCTCTTCCAATTCTCTCACAGCTCTTTTTACCGCTTTCCTGAGCTCAAACTTTTACCGCTCTTGCAACGCCTCACAGACGTGCTGCTCAAGCGGCGCAAGACCTCTACCATTTCGTCTTCGTCGCTGTGCCCAGCAACTGTTGAGCTTCTGAAATCACCTGAGCGAGAAAGAGCTGACACGTCGCTTCGCCTCCTTGCGATCGAGCCGGCCCTGTCAGCCCGACCGTTCAATCCTGATTCACATGTCCCCAGACTCGGCACTGTTGTCCTGTCAACGGCAACCAATAAAACTTGCAAACAGGCTTCGGAGAGTGGAGTCCCCGCAGCCCTCGCGCAGGGCGAGCCTGGCATGCAACTGCTTTGCAAATCCTCAGCGTCTTTAAACTGGCCACTACGGAGATGATTGGGACTGGTC
Source organism: Effrenium voratum (assembly GCA_963377175.1). Taxonomy (NCBI): domain Eukaryota; class Dinophyceae; order Suessiales; family Symbiodiniaceae; genus Effrenium; species Effrenium voratum. Next base: position 42,362 of record CAUJNA010003379.1, read on the forward strand.
GTTCAAAATTTCGGCCGCAACCTTGGCACGCAGCTCTGAGGCAAACCTGTACTTTCCGTCTGGCAAGTGCCAGATCACAGGATGCATCTTTTTCTCGGATCCAGTTGGTGACATCTCTTGGCGATGCGCCCAGGCCGACGCTCATCTCATCGACGCCCTGGCCATCCCCTGAGTCGCGGTTGGTCTTGAGGGCCGTGAGGATGTTGGAGCCTGCGGGGATGATGCCATCCAGCGTCTGGAATTTGCACAGCAGGAACTTCTTCACCTCCTTGCGGGCCTCCTGCTCCATGTCCGCCTTCATGGTCCCCAGACTCTCAGACACCAAAAGTGCATGAAGCCCCTCACGACTAAGAGCAATGCAGCCAGAAGACACTCCTCTGTGAATTGCAGCCAATCCTCCTTGTGGCCGTGGAGGGCCAGCAAACGCTCTGCCTCATCATCGGTCAAGTCGCCCACCCAAATGTCCTCTTGACGCTGGCGGCCACCGGCGTCGAAGGCCATGGCCATAGCGGCCGAGGACGCGCACACGATCACCTCGGAGGCCGCGGTCTTCCCCAGACTCCCCTGGGGCTCCACCTAACGGAACCCAGCACTGTCGAGACTTTGGGACCCGGCATGCGCAGCCGCGCCCCTCTTGTCCGAAGACAGCTCCTTGGCAAGCACCTGGGTCGCCACACCGTCAAGCTCCTGGAGCTTGCGGCCAACTTCACGGAGGACCTCCTTCAGCACGCCGAGGCCGTCCACACCGAGGCTCTTGTACAACGCGTCCATCCAGCCCTTGTCCACTACGCAGTGCTCGAAGACGCCCTGCACGCCCCTGAAGGCTTCTTGGAGAGCGACCGACTTGCCGGAGCCGTACCGGCTGATGGTCGCGTGCTGGCACCAACCCTCCACCCGTTGGCGGATGGTGTGTGTGACTCCGCGATCAATCACCTCATCCTCCCTTTTGTTGGGCTGGAAGGGCTGCATCAGTTTGTTCACAGCCGCTTGGATCTTGCCCTCGTCTGAGTCACGCTTGGCCCTCTCTGAGTCGCGCTTGGCCAGCTCAAACTGACGCCAAGTAAAGACAATGCCACAAACTGTCGAGACAGTGCTGAAAATTGCAATCCCAACGTTTGCGCACAACCTTCTCAAAAACGGAGAGGTGCTTGTGTTTCCTGGCCAACCACGCAGGCAGCCATCCGGGTGGAGTCCATGCAGCCAGCTGCGCTCGCGGCTTCTTCGCTGGCCGCACCCACCCGTTTGCCAGCGATACCTGCAGCAAGCAACATGATGCTTGCACACACGCAGCAGCGTTGGCACGTCGAGCCCGCCCTGCCTTGCTCGGAAGTGGTCGCCGCAAAAGAGGCGCCTGCCGCAAACAACCTTTCACTGAACACCCCCAGCAGCCGTGGATCTGCCCCGGCCTGTGGCGGCACGAACACCAGCGAGAGGCCGAACGTCAGCAAGAACAGCGCTCGCTTGCGTGCTCGCTGAGCGGCAGCCATGGCAAGAGCTCAATGCTGGACGCTTCCCCACCCAAACCTGTCGCACTCCATGCTCGGATTCGTGTTCCAACACCCGCGACTCTCCCAAATGCTTTTTATAGAGTCAGTGATCTGAAGGGTGAAGGCGTGATCACGAAGAACCCAGATCCACTCCACCCCACCGGCTCCCCCCATCAGCACCGAAGCTCTGAACACACTCCATCCAAGCACCGCATGCACCCACGTCCAATCAAGTAAGATCTTAAAATCTGTCAAGTGTCAAGCACGCTTTGAATGGGACATGAATTCGCATCAGCAAGTCTTTGGGCCTCATCAGCAAGGTTAAGGGTGGCGCCGCAGGCGCCTCAGCCAGAGCAGGCGAACTGCAACTCCGCCACAAGAAATGACTAGCTCACACATGAACATGTGTCAAAAATCTACGGCCGACACAGCCGACCCTACTTGAAACAAATCTAGCGCGTCCGAAATGAACCCTGCAGGGCAATACAGGCCATACATGCCATAGATGCCACAACAGGCCATACAGGCAATACAGGCCATACGTGGCACACAGGTTGTACAGGTCATGCAGGCCGAACAGGTCATACAGGCCACGCAAGTCATGCAGGACATACAGGCCATACAGGCCACACAGGCCACACAGGCCATACAGGTCATGCAGGCCGTACCGGCCGTACAGGCCATACAGGCCAAACAGGCAACACAGGCCATACATGGTACACAGGTCGTACAGGTAATGCATGCAGGCCATACAGGTCATACAGGCCATACGCGGTACACAGGTCGTACAGGTCATGCAGGCCAAACAGGTCATGCAAGCCATACAAATCATGAAGGCCATGCAGGTCATATAGACTGCACGGTTCGCCCACCCTGCATGGCCTGTATGACCTGTGTGACCTGCATGGCCTGTATGGCCTGTATGGCCTGAATGCCCCATATGGCCTGTATGGCCAGTGTGCTCCATCTTGCCTGTATGGCCGTATGGCCTGTGTACCTCGTATGGCCTGCATGCCCCCTATGGCCTGTATGGCCTGTATGCCCTGTATGGCCTGTGCACGCCTGTGACTACACAAGCAAACAAAGGATTTAGACAAGGCTTGCAAACGAGGTCATCAGCGCCATGTCGTTGGGACAAGTTCGCAAAAACAAGGCCCGTGGCACCAGACTCGCAAGAACGAGGCCCTGACCAACGTGGTTGCAACAAGCTGGCAAAAACAAGGCCCTCGTGCACCGAAGTGGTTGGCAACAGGTCGAAAATAAATCGCAAATAATGAGGATTCAACAGCAAGCTGGCAAGGAAGAAACCTGGCAGGAATCAAAGAAAACTGTCCGACTTACAAACCTGCCATGCAAATGAGTTCCGGGCCAACGGAGTCGCAAGCAGCACGAGTCACTCCACCTTCGCATATCCAGAAGCGGCAAGCGCCGAAACCGGTGCAAGGCCCAGGCCAAAACTGCGTCCACCCCGGGAAAAACTACCAAATATGTCACTTTCAGGATGCACCTCTCCAACTAGAAACGGCCTTCCCCCAACAGGAAAAACAACAAAGTACAGCTCGTTTTGCAGCACCTCCAACCCAAGAAGCCCAAAGTTGTAACAAGCCCTGTATGGCCTGTATGGCCTGTATGACCTGTGTGGGCGTGTGACCTGCATGCCCCGTATGGCCTGTGTGACCTGTGGCTTCTATGACATGTACGACCTGTGGGCATCTATGGCCACGGTCATCTTTTTGAACTTCGCCCAATCTAGCGCGGCCTGCTGGGCGCCTCCTTCACGGTCATAGTCTTCTTATTGCTGCTCCTCACTGGGCACCCCAAAGTGACTGAAGGCTTCTGTTGGTGGGGCTCTCCTGTCGACGGACCAACACCACTGACACCACTGACACCGCTGACACCGCTGACACTGGGGGGTCCGAGGTCCAGAGGGCCTGACACCACTGACACCGCTGACACCGACACCACCGACACCACTGACACCACTGACACCGCTGACACCACTGACACCAGGGGGTCGGGGGGCGCAAAAGGGGTGCAAAGGGGGTGCAAAGGGGTGCAATCCTAAAATCGTGCAAAAAACGCACAAAAAACAGGCCAAAAGGGTGGGTGCCCAAGGACGCACTCCCAAATGAAGCAAAAAACAACATACAAAATCAAGCAAAACTGGGGGGTGCAAAAGGGGTGCAAAGGGGGTGCAAAAGGGGTGCAAAGGGGGTGCAAGGGGGTGCAATCCTAAAATCGTGCAAAAACGCACAAAAACAGGCCAAAAGGTGGCTGCCCGAAAAACGCACTCCCAAATGAAGCAAAAAACACATACAAAATCAAGCAAAACTGGGGGTGCAAAAGGGTGCGAAGGGGGTGCAAAAGGGGTGCAAAAGGGGCGCAATCCTAAAATCGTGCAAAAAAACGCACAAAAACAGGCCAAAAGGGTGGGTGCCCGAAAAACGCACTCCCAAATGAAGCAAAACACAACATACAAAATCAAGCAAAACTGGGGGGTGCAAAAGGGGTGCGACGGGGGTGCAAAAGGGGTGCAAAGGGGGTGCAAAGGGGTGCAATCCTAAAATCGTGCAAAAAAACGCACAAAAAACAGGCCAAAAGGGTGGGTGCCCAAGGACGCACTCCCAAATGAAGCAAAAAACAACATACACAATCAAGCAAAACTGGGGGGTGCAAAAGGGGTGCAAAGGGGGTGCAAAAGGGGTGCAAAGCAATTGCAAGGGGGTGCAATCCTAAAATCGTGCAAAAACGCACAAAAACAGGCCAGAAAAACGCACTCCGAAATGAAGCAAAAAACACATACAAAATCAATCAAAACTGGAGCAATCCTAAAATCGTGCAAAAAACGCACAAAAACAGGCCAAAAGGGTGGGTGCCCGAAAAACGCACTCCCAAATGAAGCAAAACACAACATACAAAATCAAGCGAAACTGGGGGGTGCAAAAGGGGTGCGAAGGGGGTGCAAAAGGGGTGCAAAGGGGGTGCAAAGGGGCGCAATCCTCAAAAACGCCACGACGCCGTGCTGGGCTTCGAGCACTGCGTGTGGCCAAGGCCCGGCGGCTGCTGGCGGCGCCCCCGCGGTACGTGAAGCAGGTCAAGACGGACTGCCTACTGCTCCAGGGGCTGCCAGCGGCGCGATCAGGCTATGGACGTCTACTCCGTGCGCAGCAGCAGCTGCCAGCTGGACGGCCCCGGCGCCAACTTTACGCAAAGGCTACGGAGAGGGCAGCGTCTGGGACTTCGTGTCCACGTGGCGCCTGCTAAGCAACGGAACGTATTGCCCCGTCACAAAAACAGGCCAAAAGGGTGGGTGTCCGAAAAAACGCACTTCCAAATAAAGCAAAAAACACAGACATCAAGCAAAACTGGGGAGTGCAAGCAACTTCCGAAATCCTGCAAAAACATGCAAAAAGCGGGCGTTGGGCGAGCCAGTATTAACGGGCGTTGGGCAAGCCAGTCATCGGGCGTTGAGCCAGTATCAATGGGCGTTGGGCGGTATCGACGAGATTGGAGTAGTAAGGAAAGAAGGCTTATAGGGACCAATTAATTTTCGGATTTGGGTCCCAAAACCCTGCAAAACAGCCAAATTCTTCAACCAGCTGAACGTTTTTTCGATGTCACCGGTCTTCGTCACCGCTCCGTTTTTTGGTGCAAAAAGCGCTCAAAACGGCCAACTCCGAAAAGTTCGTTTTTTCGTGTCAGACGTCAAAAGTGGTGCCTGAGCCTCCAAATTCGCTCGTTTTCCGCCGAAAACCGGCTCCAGACGTTCGCCTGCTCCGAATTCCGTTTTCTGCCCCGAAAAGCCTGCGAATTCCAGCCCGCCGAGCTCGTCACCGCTTGTCACCGCTTTGTCACCGCTCGCTTTTTGGTCGCAAAAGAGCGCAAAAGCGGCCCCAGTTCCGGAACTCGTTCTCCGCAGGGTTTTCCGCGGCCCGACAGCCCGCCGAGGACCTGGCTCGGAGCCCGACAGCCCGCCGAGGTTTCGGCCTGCGGTCCGTCAGCCCGCCGAGCTTGTCACCGCTGATGTCACCGCTCCGTCCGGCTCCGTTTTTGGTGCAAAAAGCGCTCAAAACGGTCAGCTCCGAAGAGTTCGTTTTTCCGTGTCGGACGGCAATTGGGATGCCTGAGCCTCAAGTTTCGCTCGTTTTCGGTCGAAAGCAGGCTCCAGACGGTCACTTTGCTCAGGATTCCGCTTTCGGCCCGGAAAACCGGCGAATTCCAGCCCGCCGCCGAGCTTGTCACCGTTCGTCACCGCTTCGTCACCGCTTCGTCACCGCTCTGTTTGGGGCCGAAAAGTGCGCAAAAGGCTTGGAAAAGCGAGGCCGGCTCCGAGGCTTCGGTCTGAGCGAGGCCGGCTCCGCGGCTTTGGTCTAAAAGCAGAAATTCTTTCCACCAAAGTCGGAAAGAGCACTCTCCTCTGCAGAGCACGCTGTTGGCCTTGGAACTGGAAACAGGCACCAACCAATTTTTGGTTGATGCCCGCGTAGAGTTCAGCTACCAGATCCGACCTCACTCCATACCGAAGTCGGAATTCCGACCTCGCTCCATACCAAAGTCGGAATTCCGACCTCGCTCCATACCGAAGTCGGATTTCCGACTTTGCTCCAAGCTTCCAAGGTTTTCAGCCCGAAAAACCCTGGTGCGGGCCTGGAGTGCCGGATGACTGGCAGCACACCGCAACGCCAAGGGACACTCCCAGGAAGCAGCCGATCCCACTTCCGGCGCCCAACATCATCAAGCAGGACCCGGTGGTTTTCCACAAGAGCTCGGTGGGGCTGAATGAAGGGGGCCAACGCCTTTCAGCTACCCCCCTAACAAGTCCAACGGAGCCGTCACCGGGATTGGACATCTTCCCGTGGATGGAGAACATCCCTGAGCGTCTGGTACAGCGGCTGAGATGGACACAGGGCACATCGCCCAAGGTTCCATCCAGTGGGCCCATCATTGTCCTGCTCTATGCAGGCAAGGAAGACCCAACTTCCTTGGACAGCTGTCTTCATGCCAACTACCCACACCTTTCCAGCATGGTGGTGGCGGTAGACATCCTACGGTCTGGACCAAAAGGGGACCACGATATGCTCCAACCCGAGCTGTATGGAGCTCTTTGCACGGCAGCAAAGCAGGGCCGAGTGGTCTTCATTGGAGGAGGACCCAACTGCAGGACATGGTCCATCCTGCGCCACATACCAAAACCGGGGGCTCCCACCCCGGTGCGAGGGCGCACTCCAGAGACACTTTGGGGCCTTCCACACCTGGACCAGGCCGCCCAGACTCAACTTGATGATGACAGCATCCTCATTCTGAGACAGATGTACATCACCAGCCTGGCAAGGGCCTCACGAGCGGCGGTTTCTCTGCCAGGGCCCAGGTCCTTCCTGGAACACCCGGAGGACCCAGTGGTGAGCAGCTCGCTGCCCAAAGCCAAGGAATGCTCATCCTTCTGGATTACAGAGGAGGGGCAGCTTTGGATGGAGGAGAACTCCTTGACAGCAATCTCCTTCGACCAGTGCCGCCTGGGCCAGCTGGTCAAGAAGGCCACTACGCTGGCCACGGATCTCCCGATCCAGGACTGGGATCAAATGCCAACGAGTCCTCGACTCTTAGCAGATACCCTTGGGATATGATGGCAGGCCTGGCCAAAGCCATCGCTGTGTCACTCGCAGCGCCGGGGCACATCCGGATCCCCTCACAATTTCCGGGAAACCCCAAGGAACCACCTAAGGGGCGGGGGTCGGACCCCCCGGAAGGCCATTCCCCCCGGGGAAAACGGGGGCCCAGTCAAGGAGGCGGTCCCTCCTCATCACACCAGGGCTCAAAGCCCGGAGGCAAGAACGCCCCGAAGCCCCGCCTGCACGGGCAGTTCCACCCTGAGGCAGACACCGTAAGCCCTCGTGGAACAATGGGTTCATTGTTGCCCCCGATGGCCGGAGATGCGGAACAACTGGGGAAGGAGGGACAGGGGGACCAGGTCCTGGACCGCCCCGAATGCCTGCCCGCTTTCAGGGTCCCACACCTCACTGACCGGGTGGCGATTGTCCAATTGGGTTTCCGCTCACGCCCCCTGAGGGATGGGGGGGGAAAACCTTCCCCAGGGAGGCTCAACCCTTCGGAGAATTTCCCCATTGGCTACTTTGGGCGCCCTGATCATGACCCTTACCCGGCCCTGGATTGACAAGGTCCGAATGTCCCTGGCATCAGGTGCCACCACACACCCCTTCCAGGAAGCCGACCTCGAGGAGCTGCGGGCTATCCTAGGACCGAGGCACCTCCATGAACGATGCCCAGGACAACCCTTCCTCCTGGACTTAGTGTCGCACTTGGCATCCCTTTCAGGTGACCCTGATTGGGAGTTCCCCCTAACACTGAAAGAGGGGGTCCCCTTGGGAGTCTCGGACCCTACCTTGACCTCCCCGGGAGTTTGGCCCACTAAGGAGGAGCTTAAGGGAGAAGCCTGGCTGGGGGAAGATCCCCCCCCGCCAGTGGCTCATGATAACTACCCAACGGCTGAACTCTTTGCCAAGGAAATCGAATCAACCTTTTACGAGGAACGAGCCTTGGACATGGTGGACGGGCCCTTCACTCGCTCCGAGGCGGCAGAGAGGTGCCGCTGCAAACCGGAGGAACTTTGCCCGGGCCCCCTTGCAGGGATTGATGAGTCGGACAAGATCAGGACGATCTATGATGGCTCAAAAGGGGGAGCAAACGCACACATCCAGGCTCACACGGAGGAGGAAGACCACCGCACCGATGGTTGGAGACTGCCCGCCCCCCCCGGGCCTTATCAGGGCCCTCGGCACCTGAGGCCTCCCGGGGGGTAGGGGTCAGCGCCCCTAGTCAACCCGGGCAGTCCTGCGGGAGGTGGTCCCCCAGGCAGATGCGGCCCATTGCCAGGATGAGGTTGCACTTGTGGGTGCGGCCGCAGTTGCCCGGGCAGCGCCCGCGCATCCAGTTGTTACAGAACTGGTTCCCTTTCGGGTCGGTGGCTGCCTGCTTGTTACCGCCCCGGGACGCCTGATTGTTCGGGTGGGGGGTCTTACCCTTCCCTTTGTTCCCAGGCTTGCCCTTGGACTTCCCCTTGCCCTTGGACTTGTTCTTGCCCTTCTGAGGTGGTGCGTAGTCCATGGATGTCCTGGTTGATGGGCGGCCCCTGGAAAAGGTCTTGATCTTCTCATAGACCTCACGTGTCCAGAACAATGTGTCCTGCCTGACCGACAGCATGGCCGCCTTGAGGGTGTTGCCCTCATGCATCTTCTCGTGAATCTTTCGCCATGCGTTGCGTTCGGCAATTGCCAGGACGTGGTCCTCTGGCGGGGGAAAACGGCCCCCGATGTCCTCACCATAGAACCACTCGTACCAGCTCTCCAAGTCCTCCCGGGTGATGTCGAACTGGCCGAACTGCGGGAACGAGAGGACGCACATGAGGAGGGTGTTGCGGAACACCGCGTGCATCCTCTCGAGCTGGTGGCGAGTTTTGGGCTCGCCCCGCTCTTCCACCTCATCCTCCCGGTCCCAGCCATCAACCGTGCTCTTCTTAGTGGTCTTCCATGGCCGTTCTCCTGGCTCCGGGAGTGCGCTTACCAGGTATTTCATGGGGATGAAACCGATCTCGCCTCCTGCGCAGAGCTTGAACTGGCGCTTCACCAGCTGGTCGCTTCCTTGAAGGGCCAGCTTGGGTTTGGTGAGCTTGGTCTTCTCCTCCCAAACCCTCTCCAGCTGTCCCCGTTCGCACGAGACCGTGAGATTCGGGGCGGTGTCCCCGGGCGTGTGTGGCCCGGGTCCCGCTGTTGCATGCGCCCCAACTCCCATGGATCGTTGAGCCGCGTGAACCACCTGGAACATGCGGGCCGCGATCAGCCGGGAGGTCACATCCGTGTAGTGGTGGTTGTTGGGGGCGAAGCCCAACTCCCCCGGCGCCGTCTCCCTTGCACGGTCGGGCGAGTCCCACCGGGTCGCGAGGTCCTCCATCGAGACAAAGCCCTCATCCGACAGTGTCGCTTGGATGAACCACGGGATGCCCTTGAGGACCATGAGGTTCCTGGCGGTCTTGTGGAGCTTAGCCACTGCGTCCGTGTACACTCCAGGAACTTCCTGTGGTGGTGCCACCAACTCATCTGGTGTCGCCGCCATGGTGTGGGTGGGCGGGATTTCAAATCACAAGACAAAAGATCAAAAGGTCCACTTGAGCCAAAATGGTGGCCCAAGTGGATACTTATTAAGAGTCAAGACAAGCGACCACCTACGGTTAACGCTTTAGCCCAGACTCTTCAAAGCACCACATTGGTGCTACTGGTACCTTAATCGCGAAACGGTGCATCCTTTACGCCGCATAAGGATTAGTGCCAAAATGGGAGGATTGCCCAGCTCCACTGGGCAGCTCCCCTCAGCAGCTGATGGGAGTAGAATTGATGCCATCCCCAACGGACGGATCGCATCAGCTGCCAATACCAACGGACGAGCTGGTCGTTGGGGAGGTCCTCCCTCCACGTATGCCGTGTGGTCCCGCTGTCGCATTTCAGGGCCCTCGGCACCTGTGCGTCCAGCGGTCCGGCTGCGGTCCACCCGGTGCGGACCCCGTCAATCCGCCGCCTGGGATGCTCGGGGACATCTCAGGGCCCTGTGTCCCCTGGTTCCCGGGGCACTGACCCCCTGGGATAGGGGTGAGAACATCTCAGGGCCCTCGGCACCTGTGTCTCCCCCCTCCAGGCCCCTTCGGGGTTGCGTGTCAGGGCCTTCGGCACCTGCGCTCCCCGCTGGCCGCGGGGCTGGGCTCCTGGGGGGGTGCCGGGGAGGGCGTATCAGGGCCCTCGGCACCTGCGCCCTCTCCCCCTGCCTCCTTGCCTTGAGGCATGGGGGGAAGCGTGTCAGGGCCCTCGGCACCTGCGCTATCCACCCCTCACTCAATTTCCGGGAGGACGACCGCCTCCTTGTCCGACTGAGTGTCCACGCTCTCGTCGGTGTCCGAGGAGAGGGAGATGGAGGCCTCGGAGTCCTGTGCTGCGTAGGGCTCCACGGCCATCCACGTGTTCGGGAAGGTGAAATGCCGGAAACATCTGGTGCATCCCAGGTACACCTCCGGCTCAGCATGGAAGTCCTGCTCCGCCAGCTCCGAAATCTTGAGCGGTCCCGGCCTCCAGCCGCACCCCACTGTGACTCCATCTGTGTCCAGTAGGTGCATGCTGTAAGCTTTGGTGGGACCCTTTCGGGCCGTGGTGGCTACCACCGTCAGTGGACCCCGAGGCGGGGGCACCTCATCCGCAGCCATCTTGGTGATGGCCGGCTTGTTGGCGGGGATCACATCCCAGCTGGCATTCGAGGGCGGTGTGTCCGGGACTTCCTTGAACAAGGCCTTCGGTGAGGCCGGGCACTCCACCTTGTCCTTGCGACTCGGACCGCCCTTCCTGCCTCGAGTTGCATGGACGGGAGCTTCTGGAGGACCTGGTCCCAGATGGAGCACACCACGTGTCGCTTCTCCCGGGTGTAGACATCCGCCGTGGACTCCTTGAACCAGTTTCCCAGGTACTGGCGCTGGTCCCTCGGTATGTGCGCCTGGAATGCCAAATCCGGCATGAAGACCCGGAAGGAGTACCATGAGAGTTCAGCCACGTCCTTGACTGGCGCGCCCTGCTTCCCCAAGGCGTCTTTGAGCCACCTCAGGGACCTGTCTGGGGTTCCTGGGCGGGGGATGAAGCCCGTCCTGTCCTTGTTGATCGTGGGGATCAGGTAGTCCATCTCGCGGAACTCCTCCGAGGCCCTGAATCTCTTCCACCACCGCTCCAAGGGGATCCACCATCTGGCCCCCGAGAAGGAGAACAATGGGGCGATGAGCGGGACCGGGTTCCGTTTGATGGCCACTGCCGACGTGGTCTTCGTTTGCCAGGCCAGCAGCTCCAGGGTGTTGCTCGTGGACTTGACCGTCTGCGGCGAGGTGTGCTGCACGTCGTTGAAGCGCGCACTGCAGGCCAGGTTGAACCTGGCCATCGCCATGATGTACCTGTCCACTGCTTTGGTCAGCTCCGGGACCCGGTTCTCCGGCGGGGCCCCTTCTGCCCCTTGTTCCAGGGCCCAAACAATTGCCCGGGTCGGAACCACCGCCTTGCGGGCCTGGCGCGGGCCTGGTGCGGGCCTGGGGCCTCCTACGGGCCTGCGCGCCTGGGGCCTGGTGCGGGCCTGGGGCCTGGTGCGGGCCTGGTGGGGCCTGGTGCGGACCACTGTCGCAGGGGCAACGGAGGAGGTTTCTGTCAATCCTGTGCCCAATACAGGATTGCCCCCCCTCAATCCTGCGCGCAGCACAGGATTGCTCCACCCAATCCTGCGGCGGGCGCAGGATTGCCCTGATGCAGCACAAGCAGCTCGGGCTTGGAACCATTCTTGCCCGAGCACAGCCTTGTGATGGAGCCGGCCCTGCTGTAGAGCTCCCAGGCCTCTGGCACGTCGTTGATGCTCAGGACGAAGGGCAGGCCGCTTGCGAAGAGCGCGTCTTGGAGCTCCGAGTGGAAGGCCAGGTCATGCCCCCGCCTCCTCGTGCCATAGTAGTTCATGCTGCGGCCTGGGAAGACGCTTGGCAGGGTAGAGCGCGTAGATAGGCCAGCGCGTCCTGGCATCGCACGGTCACATTCGTCGGCGGCCGTTGCAGACGCCGCACGCTGCTCAGCGCCAGTGGCCGCTGCTGTGCGAAGGAGCCCGTTGCGCAGCAGGACGTATGAGCAGGCGGCCCGACGCCCGGCACGGCCTCTCTGAGAGCCCGGCAGAAGACGACTGAAGTAGAAGCGCCTGTCTACCTTGCGCCCCACCAGGCGCAGCAAGGAGCGCAGGAAGACCGGGTCTTGCTTCAAGAAACAGCGCTGCAGGTTTGCGACGGGCTCGAAGGCGTCGACACCACGCACCTCCAGGGCCGGACGCCGGGCGGCGAGGTAGTACTCCAGCTTTCCAGAGCCGAAGAAGGGAGAGTGAAGCACAGTGACGTCCCCCAGCAGCCGGTCCAGGTGTGGCGCTAGCCACGCCTTGCTTCCCATGTACTTCAGCCGCATGCCAGCCTTTAGATTTATCCCTGAAAACTCAGGGAGAGGGCACTCCCGGTCTCGCCGCCCGGCTTCCCTGCGTCGAATTTGGGAAGTAAAAAACAAAGGAATGGGGAAGATCAAGCTGTTTCCTACGACAGAGTATACCAGCAAGCAGCCCTCGGACCCCGTGGTGCCCCAGGTACCATGCACAGGCATCTTCCTTGGCCCCAGCAAGTCCGGCAAAACCGTGGCGCTGATCAGCATGATTCTGGAGCAATACCGCGGAGTCTTTGAGAAAATCTTTCAGCCCCAGCGTAAACATCGACGACAGCTGGATCCCCGTCAAGAAGTACATCGAGGAGGACCGGGGGGTGAATACCGAACGGGAGCAGGCTTACTACGACGAGTGGGACGAGGCAGCGCTGCGGGGCATCATCCAGAGGCAGCGCAAGATCACCGAGACATCCAAGAAGTTGGAGATGAAGAAGCTGTATCAGGTGCTGATTATCCTGGACGACTACGCAGATAGCCCGCAGCTGCACAAGCTTCATCCCTGGATACACTCTTCATCAGAGGCAGGCACATGCAGATCAGCACCTGGGTGAGCTCCCAGAAGCTGAGGCTCATCAGCGCAGCCGTGTGGGTGAACATGCAATTTCTCTGCTGCTGGAGGCTGCGCAACCAGCACGAGCTGGACGCCGTCATCGAAGAGCTGAGCGCCCTGTTGTTGAAGGACAAGCTGCACAGGATCTACGAGCAGGCGACCCGGGAACCCTTTAGCTTCCTCTTCGTCTACTATCTGAAGCCTAGGAGCCAAATGTTCTACATGCGCTTTGAAGAGCGTTTCGCACTGGAAAAAGAAGCCGATGGGAGCGGCGCTCAGCTTCCTGGGCCAGAAGCTGTTCGCCAGCTCCACTCTGATCAACGCGAGGTGTGAGAACATCTCCTACTGTACTTCCATTGCAGCCGTCCACCCAGCTGTCGTCCGCAGAACGGGCGGCTTCCTTAGAAAAAGGATGACGACTATCTACGTGGACAGCCGCAAGAGGGTAGCCGGCTCGGACAGCAACTTCGAGGTCGACCTGGGAGAGTCGCTGCACCTGCAGAGCGACGCCCGGCTGGCCGTCTACAAGATCAGAATCGCCGACAGTTTCCTCTCGACGGATCGCGGCCGCTGCCTCTACTGGGTCGACGCCGCGCTTGGGACTCTGAACTGGGCTCTCCTACCGGAAGGCGCCTACACGGGCTCCCGGCTGGCCGCCTGGATCAGCTCCAACTTCGCTACTGCCACCTATAGCGAGACCACGAACAGCCTCAGCGTAGCCTACGACGGCAACCGGCTCATTCTGAACAATCTGGAGCTGCAGCAGCAGTTCCCAGACGGCCCTTCAGCGTGGACCACATGCTTGGCCCGAGCTTCGTCTCCGGAAAATGATGGCATACGGCGAGGTCTGCCTGCGCTGCGCCCAGCTGGCCAACGCCAGCCGCGTGTTGGGCCATCTGGGGGACGACATCCTGTCCAAGATCGCTGAAGAGCGGCGTGGGCACCATTGTGGAGACCGGCTCCGATGACGGGCACTTCATGGCCGTTAGGGGCCCCATCACCCTGAGACACATGCGCTTCCGGCTGACCGATCTGGAAGGGCAAGTCGTCCGACTGAGGGGCTCGTCCTTGTCATTCGTGCTGTTTTTGGATCACGTCTAATCCCCCGAAGGTCGTTTAAAAAAATATTTCCTATTAAAAAAACCCGATGAAGCAAGCGCAGCCGGCGCCAAGGCCTAGAGGCAGGCCTCCGGGCAGTAAGAACAAGCCCAAGCCGCCTGTGCTGCCCCTGCCGAAGAGCAAAAGAATGATCCCCGATCTGCCCACAGAGCCAGCATACGAAATAGACTCCCCCTTCCGGCCCAAGAGGGTGAGATTTCCCACAAAGCCCAAGGCAAGCGCACTCCCCCCACCCAGCACCCAAGGCAGCACCCAAGGCAGCACCCAAGGCAGCACCCAAGGAGCGCCCAAGGCAGCGCCCGTGCCCAACACGCAAGGCTGCACCCAAGGCTGCACCCAAGGCTGCGCCCAAGGCTGCGCCAGCTCCAAGGCAACGCCCAAGCCCAAGGCAGCGCCCAAGACAGAGCCCGAGGTACGACCAGAGCCCGAGGTACAGCCCGAGCCCAAGGTACACAGAGAGGTACGGTTCGAGGTACACAGCGAGGTGCGGCCGAGCCCGAAGAAGCGCCTTGGCCGAGCGCTGGAGAGGCAGTCGGCCTACGACCGGCTGACGGCAGGAGCGAGCGTACTAGTGTAAAAGCATGATGTCCATAGAGCCCCGCAACGAGCCGCAGATGCTCCGGTGGTTTCGCAAGACGTATCCCAGTTACGACCTGCAGCCGCTGCTGCTGAAGCGCCAGCGAGAACTGGAGGAGGCGCGGGCCTTCAACAACTGGCTAGGGGAGCGCAGGCTGGCCCAGGAGGGAGCCGGCTGACGGAGGCAGTGCGCCACCAGGTCCCCCAGCTGCGCTACGCGCGCGCCGAGCGCCGGGGCGTCGAACACGCAGCGGGCGAAGTTGCCGCGCAGTAACCCTTAAAGAGATGAAGACGCTTCGGTCCCACGGCTTCAGCCAGCGCCCGCGCTTCGAGCAGGTTGTGGGCTACCTGGAGCGGAATGAGCCGCTGCCCCTGGACCAGCCGGACCGCAAGGCCACCACGTTCATCACGAGCCACTTCTACTTGGACGACTTCGTGCAGTCCAGCGAGGACCCCAACCCGCAGCCTCTGCAGCACACGCCTTTGAGGGCAATTCCTGAGGAAGGCTTCCGCACTCCCGCAGAGGCCACGGACGAGGACTTGGCCCGGATGCGCCAAGGCCGAGGAAACCGCTTCGGGACGACCTTGCAGGAGACCCAGAGGCCGACGCGCTGACAAACAACGGTCAGGGTCCGCCCTCCATTACGGGCCGTCTGCGCAGCGCGGCCGACGGAGCGCAGGCGGCAGCGGACCTATTGTGGGCGCAGGAGCAGCAGGGCTCGCGGCGGTGCAGGCCTTCCACTCCCAGCGTGGCGCCCGTGACCGCCCCGGTGGCTGTCAGCGTGCCCGTGGACACGTCGCCCACCGTGGTGAAGTTCCCGGCGTTGGCCGTGTTGTTGATGGTGAGTGTGCTGCCGGTGATTCCGGCGGCCGAGCTCAGCAGGCCCACGCTGGCCGCGCCGGTGATGCTCAGCGAGCTGCCCGACACGGCGCCGGTGGACGACGACAGCGTGGCTCCGGACACGGCTCCGGTTGCTGTGAGCGCTGCGCAGGAGACTGCGCCCGAGGCGTCCACGCCCGTCGTGAACACGTCAGTGCAGTTCACGTTGTTGCACAGCAGCTGGTCGCAGCCCAGAGCCCGTCCAGCGTGGCCGAGCCCGTGAGGCAGCGAGTCGGCCAGCAGGTCCGTCACGGAGACCGACTCTCTCTGCATACAGGTCCAGCGTGCCCGCCGACTGCTGCACCAGCCCGGAGATCGAGCCGCCGAAGGCTCCGAAGTGCAGCTTCGCGACTCCGCCCGGCGGCACCGAGAGGCGCGCCGTGCTCCAGACGCCCTGCGCGGCCGTGCCGAGGAAGGTGCCGGTGACGCCCACGTAGTCGTTGTCGGCTGCGCTGACGTAGTTGGAGGCCGTGCCCAGCCGGTACCGGCAGCCGAAGGAGTAGCGTCTCCCCGGCGTCAGGGCGCAGGTGCGCACGATGTTCCAGGCAAAGGCGCTCAGGGTCATGGCGTAGCCCTCCAGCTGGAAGCCTCCCACCGTGAAGCTGGCCGAGGCCACGGAGCTCTGGCTGCACCTTGCCCAGGTGGCCAGCGTGACATCGTCGGCCCTTCCGTCGAGGAACTTGTGCTTCAGCAGCAAGGCCAAGGCCGCCGTGTCTGTTGCCGGCCTCCAGGGTTGCGTCCAGGATCTGGAGGCCGTAGACGTCCACCGTTCCTGCCGTCTGGTTGGGCAGGCCCGGCGCCTGGAAGTGCGCCCCGAAGTGAAGCTTCGCAACTCCGTTTGGAGGCACGGTGAAGTACATCTTGGCCGTGCTCCAGGCGCCCTCGTCTCCCGCGAAGCTGCCGTACAGGGGGTCGTAGACGTTGTCGGCCTCTGACATGTACACCACGAAGTCGGAGGCCGTGCCGAGCCGGTACTGGCAGGCGAAGAGGAGCTCTCGGCCGGGCGTCAAGTTGTAGGTGCGCACGATGCCGCCAGGGTCAGGGTGTAGCCGTCCACGCTCACTGCGCCCGCGGTGTGGGTGGCCAGGACCACGCTGCAGCCGCTGCTGGGAGACCGTTAATCTGTGCGATGGTGTAGTAGCTGAGCAGCGCGGCTGCGATGCTCGAGGCCGTTGCCGTGTCCTGGTCGGCGGCTGAGCGGTACGCCACCAGCGCCGAGGTGATTTGGTTGGTTGTGAACACGTCCTGGTCCGTAGGCCAGCAGCGCGCCTGCGATGGCGGCCTGCGTCTGCGTGTCCTGTGCGCTTGCCGTGCGGTAATCTCCTAACAGGGCGTCTACCTGCGCCGAGGTGTAGTAGGCCAGCAGCGCGGCCGAGATGGCGCTGGTCGTCTCCGCGTCCTGCGCCGCGCCCGTCCGGTAGTCGGCCAACAGCGCGTCCACTTGCGCGGAGGTGTAGTAGGGCAGCAGCGCAGCCGCGAGGGCCGCGTCTGCCGCTGCGATGGAGTAGCAGTCTGCCGTGATGCTCAGCGTGTCGTCGCCGTTGGCCGGCGCAGCAGAGAGAGGAGCCTCCAGATGCAGGTTGCGAACGACGTTGCTTCCGCGAACAAGCTCCCAAGTAGTGAAGCCCGCCCAGGCCGGCGCGTTAACAACTCCGCCGCTGCCGGAAAGCTGCAGGGCGGCGAGCTCCGCGAGGATTGCGTCGAGGGCGCTCTGGAGCGCGCTTCCTTCCATAAGGCACTGCGGCTGGGATTCTCCATGATGGCATGGCCACCGCTCATCTTCTGTAGTAGCGTGATCTCATCGTAGAGCTCGAGGAACACCCGGCTCGTAGCCGTAGCCGTCGTAGTTCCTGGCATGAGTGGTTGAGGTGGCTGAACCCGCAGAAATTCGTGCAGGGAGGTGCCAGCCACACCAACCGTGGCCTCTGTTCTTCAATCAGCCGCAGTGCCTCTGCCCGCCGCGTCGCCTGTCGAAGATCCTGTCCATGGAGAAGGTCCCATGGAGGTAGCACCGCCTCAAATGTTCGGGAAATAAATTCTCCCTTTCCCAGCAAAGATCTCAAGTAGGTCGGGGCGCTCCTCATCCGTGTCGGGCACCACCCGCGCCCCAGAACAACAAGTCCAGAGATGTTGGCCGGCTCACCGACCACCTCCTGGGTGAAAGCAACCGCTGTCATAAAGCACATCGAAACCACGTTCTTCGCGGCGCGGGCCATGTTCTGCAACTTCTTCCGGGCGGTCGCCTTCATCTTGCGTCTGCGGACGCCAGCCACAGCTCTCTGGAACTTCTCGTCCGCAGAGAGCTGCCTCTCTCCCGCGTCGTCTGCCTCCTCCGGTACTCCAGCTCCTTTAGCGTCCTGTTTAGCATGTCCAGCTCCTTTAGCATCTTGAGCGGCTTTAACATCTCCAGACCCTTTAGCGTTTACTCCTTCTTGGGCACCCGGCTCGCAGCGCCGCCAGCTCCGTCTCCAGTCGGGCGATCCTCTCCCGGTCGGCATCCGAGACCGTGATCTCCATCCATCCCTTGTCGTCCTGGCTCCTCCGCGTCCGAGTGGTCTTGGTGTAGCCCTTCCCGCCATCCCAAGATAGGACTCCCGTCGTCTGGGGCGGCGGTACCACTGCCAGGGTCTCCGAACCATCTTGTCGATCCATTTGGAGGGCTTCCCGGCGTTGGTCGTCCTCCGAGCTCCGGCTTTGCGCCCAGGTGGCCAGTCTCCTCAGGTCCTCCGACGCGTTTCCGTTCTTCTCCATGGCCCACACCAGGCGCTCCACCGGGATCTCGCGGTACATCCACCCGCGTCCAAAGGGAACCACCGTTGATGTGGGCCCCGCCATCTCCCTTGGGTCCAAGGAGCTCTCACCCCGCCACTGATTCGTTCAGTAGGTGCCCAAGGAGACACACCACGGCCTTTCACTACATCAGAGGTGAACGCCCTCCTCGCCGAGTTGCAGCAGGAGCCAACCCGGGCGGTCTTCTCCTACCTCGATGCCCACCTTCTCCGCTTCTGCCCTCAGCTCTGTCAGGTTCATCTTGGCCGTCTGCTTCAGAGAGGTCGCCGTCTCCCCGGTAGGCTTGTTTTCCACCACCAGTTGACGTAGCTCCGGCACCGTCCAGGAGGGGTGGAAAGGTGTGGCCATGTCCTCCAGCGTCTTCATCAGCTTCGCATCTTCCATGGCGAGGTCGGACATTGGGCTCCGAATTGATGAGCTCAGTGGGGCTAGGCATCTTTTTGAGACCGTACAAATGAGCTCCGACCGATCCATAAGTTCTGAGGTGGTTCCCGCGTCGTGGGTAACAGTCTGAGAAGGCCCAGCTGGCACACAGGGAATCAGGGATCAAACCAGGTCCTTCTGGGGGTCACATGCACCCGTATCATACTCTCAACCCAGAAGTCCCTCCCGATCTTGTTGTGCTTCCAGCCGGGCCGGGAGATCCTGATCGCCTACCACGATGCGGCCTGGGGAAACGTGGAACTGGATGGTGATCCCAGAAGAATCAAGGTGTCCAACACAAGCCCAGTAAGGGTACCCCGCAGTACGTTACTAAAAAGTCTGTAAAATAAAAAGTTTTGCAAGCGTCAGCCAACCCGTCGGGCAACTGTACCAGGGACCTAAGAGGCCTAAGAAGCATCCGCCAAAGTCAGGCCAAGGCACCAAAACCGTTTTGGGCGTCAGGTAGTAGTAAGGAACATCAGCTTATACTCCCCAATTAATTTTCGTTTTTTGGCAAAAAAAACCCGCCAAAACTGCATAATTTTCAACCAGCTGAACTCGTCACCAGCGATGTCACCGCTTCGTCACTGCTCCGTTTTTGGTGCAAAAAGCGCTCAAAACGGCCAACTCCGAAAAGTTCGTTTTTTCGTGTCAGACGTTAAAAGTGGTGCCTGAGCCGAAAACCGGCTCCAGACGTTTGCCGTGCTCCGAATTCCGTTTTCTGCCCCGAAAAGCCTGCGAATTCCAGCCCGCCGAGCTTGTCACCGCTTGTCACCGCTTTGTCACCGCTTGCTTTTTGGTCGCAAAAGTGCGCAAAAGCGGCCCCAGTTCCGGAACTCGTGCTCCGCAGTTTTCGCGGCCCGACAGCCCGCCGAGAACCTGGCTCGGAGCCCGACAGCCCGCCGAGGTTTTGGCCTGCAGTCCGTCAGCCCGCCGAGCTTGTCACCGCTGATGTTACCGCTCCGTCCGGCTCCGTTTTTGGTGCAAAAAGCGCTCAAAACGGTCAGCTCCGAAGAGTTCGTTTTTCCGTGTCGGACGGCAATTGGGATGCCTGAGCCTCAAGTTTCGCTCGTTTTCGGTCGAAAGCAGGCTCCAGACGGTCACTTTGCTCAGGATTCCGCTTTCGGCCCGGAAAACCGGCGAATTCCAGCCCGCCGAGCTTGTCACCGTTTGCGTCGCCGCTTCGTCACCGCTCTCTTTGGGGCCGAAAAGTGCGCAAAAGCGCCCCAGTTGCCGAGAGGACTTGGTGTCAATAATGGAACCGGGTGATTCATCAATGGCCCTGCAGGTCATAACCACTGAGACAAGTACTTCATGTACTGGTAGCACGGGGGTGATATATAATTGTACCACCCAGCGCTACGAAGGCCCCGAATGACCCATAGCGACTCAAGGGAGGGCGTGTTGTGAAAGTACAACACCCCTACGATACAAGTACGTAACGACTACTCCGAAGAAAACATGTTTGAAGGACCTGTCACGGGCAACATCCCGGAGGTCCTGGACAACGGAGAGGTAACTGACGGCACGCACACCGGCCCTCGCTCTGACGCCCTGCGCCCAAGTAACTGGCCTGGCGGTGAACACGGCAGCCTCCGGCAACAACGCGGCGGCCATCCAGTCCCTGGACGACCGAGTCACCGCCTCAAAGCTGGACAGCAGCGCGCTGGCGCCGGCAATCGCGCCCCTGGCCACGGCGGCGGCCCTGGCCACCACGGACGGACAGGTGGCCGCGCACGGAAGCAGCATCGCCGCGCTGCAGAGCTTGCTGACCACGGGTCTCTCCAACAAGGCAGACCAGTCGGCCTTCGACGTGCTGGAGGGCGTGGTGGCCACGAAGAGCACCCCGGACGGCGTGGACCTGAAGCTGTCCAACTACAGCACCACGGCGGCCATGAACGGCTCCATCGCCTCGGCCAACAACGCCACGCTGGCCACGGTGGCGGCCAACTACGGCCTCAAGACGGTGGTGGACCAGCACTCCCTAGACATAGCGGCGAGGATCACGCCGCTGGAGGTCGACACCAAGGTGGCCAACGCTCTCCTGGGAGCCGTCACCGCCGCAGCGCTGGCCTCCGAGCTTGCGAGTCGAGACGCCTCCATCTTGGGGCTGCAGGCCTCCAAGGCGGACGCCAGCGCCCTAACTGCTTACGCCCTGCTCTCGGAGGTGGACTCTAAGATAGCGGCGGCCCTCCTGGGCGCAGTCACCACGGCAGCCCTGGACGCCGCCCTCCTCGGCAAGGCGGACGCAAGCGCGCTGGCCTCCCTGCTCTCCACGGTGGACGGGTTGGACACGCCGCTGGAGGTAGACACCAAGACGCGACGCCAGCATCACGGCGCTCCAGGAACCAAGGCCGACGCGACGCTGCTGGCCTCGTACGCCACGAACGCCGCGCTCTCGACCGGGCAGCCACACGTTCAACCTGGACCTCTGCCGCTTCGGCATGATGAGCCTGGACGGGAAGGAAGACCATCAGACTGACGACCACCTCGGGCGCCTTCGAGAAGATCCTGGGGAAACAATGTGATGGTGGGCACGAGCACCAGAGACTAGTGCGACAGCCCACTACCCGTGGCAGTTCGCCCGCGGCGTCCTGAAGGCCTACTTGAAGAGAGCCCCGGGGAGCACACAGCTTTTGCAGTCACCAAGACCGGGGGCGAGATCCCGAAGGACGGACAGGACCTCGATGAGACCGAGTTGGTTCCAGACGAGGAATGGCAGGGCTCGCGCAGAATCACCTTCAGTGAGCAGATTCCGGCCAAGTGGGCGGCCACGGATGAACATCTCATCCGAGCGGCGAAGTGCCTGAAGTGTCAAACGTGCAGCAGATGCACAAAGCCCGGAACCCGACGACCAGCTCGACCAGCTACACTGATGGATTTCGGGGAGGCGCTCGCGATGGACGTGATCCACTTCGACGACTCTACCGGGAACAAGGTGAAAGCGCTGAGCATGGTGGACATGGGATCCACCTATCATGTGGTCTGCCCCTTGCCGAGCACATCCTCAACGGACATCACGCAGGCATACCACATGTATTGGGCCTGGGCAGGCCACCCCCGGTTCATCCTCATCGACCTGGACATCGGGTTCAACGACCAGTTCCTCAGCATGATTCGCGACACAGGCGTGCACATCCGGATCATCGCGGTGCAGGCACATTAGGACTGGTGGAGCGGCACAACGCCAGCTGGAAGCTATCTGGGAGAAGACCTGTAAGCACGAGGTGATCCTGCCGAGCGAGGTGCCTCTTGGCATCACCGCGGTGAACGATGCTAAGAACTGCCTGCGGAATCGAGACGTTATGCTCCTCGGCAATGGGTCTTCGGTTCAATGCCTCGGGAGGTGGGGGACATCATGGAGGAGCTGGACTCCTTCGAGATTGTCAAGGTGACCAAGGATGCCAAGATGTCGCGGCTCAATGCCATCCGGATGGGAGCCAAGGCATCTTTCTTCAAGATTCAGTCGAAGGACAGCGCCCGGCATGCGTTACTACGGCGACCACGGGTTCAGAAGCATGAGTTCGCGCTGGGGGGCCGGGAGTACCGGGCCCCAAAGAGCACCAAGGCGGTTGGGCGGTGGTTAGGCCCTTGCTCGGTGATAGGCCTGGAGGGGAATAACATCTGGCTCAGTCAGGGCGGCCGGTGGTGCTTGCTCTGCGCCCGAGAGCATCTTCGACCAGCTGATCATGAGGAGGCCAACGCCCTGTTCCGACTGAAGACATCCCTGGCCGAGGTGGATGCGGTGATGCGGAATCAAGATCTGCAAGAATTCATCGAGGCGCAGGGAGTCGACGTTGAAACCGGCGAGCAGATCCAGCTCGAGGCGGAGGACGTGAACCCAGCGAACGAGGACACGGTGATGGATGAAAGGGTTCGGAAAGCAGGCGAGATCGCGGACCAGCTGCGGGGCTTCACTAGGCGGAGGAAGAGTCTGGACGATGTGCTTCAGCCAATGCAGAAGATCCGGCGATCCTCTTCGGCAAAAGGTTCCGGACGGGCTTCTTCGGCAGGTAAGTCTACCGTGCGAGAAGTGATGATGGTTAAACGGGGTAGCAGCGAGAAGTCCAAGGACAAGGCTTTGGAGAAGGAGCTCCCCTGGGAGCGCATTCCAGAGGAGGAGAAGCACCTCTACGTGGAGGCAGAGGTGAAGCAGTGGCAGGAGCACTTGAAGTTCAAGGCCGTGCGACCGCTCTCGATCGCGGAGTCTAAATGGGTTCGGGAGAACGTGGCGAGCGACCGGATCCTTAACTGCCGCTTCGCCTACCGGGACAAGAACTATAGCAAGAGGAAGGCCGCGCCGGAGGCGGGGATTCCTTGCAAGCCGAAGGCGCGCCTCTGCGTCGGTGGACACGTGGACCCGGACATCGGGAAGGTGGAGATGCAATGTGACGCCCCGACGGCTACGAGGACCAGCCTCATGCTGACGTTGCAGAAGTCACTCAACGAGGACTGGGAAGTCTGCGCTGCGGACGTGCAGGCCGCTTTCTTGAACGGCATCCCGGCGGGTCGCAACCTCTACTTCCGCCAGCCGAAAAGGGGGATTCCAGGTCTGGAACCCCATCAACTTGTCTCCATCGAAAAGGGGGTGTTCGGCCTCTCTACGAGTCCAAGGCTCTGGTGGGAGAAGTTTTCGAAGGATGTCACGAACTTGAAGTTGGAGGTGGAGGGGGAGACGCTGATGGTAAAGCACAACCTCATCGACCCCTGCGTCTTCGAATTCCGGACCGTGGAAGGGGAGGTCCGGGCTCTGATGGGACGACTTGCTATTGGCTGGTCGGAAGGCCATCAACGCGGCCATCCGCCAGAAGCTGGATGCGACGTTCCCCATTGATGAATGGAACTTTGGTCGACTACACTACGACGTGGAAAGAGCACGCTCACCATCACCCAGAAGGACTACATCGATGGACGGCTTCAGAGGTTGGACTTTGACAAGGAGGCGGACGAAGAGAAGGAGGTGGATGGTGAGCTGAAGGCAGACAACAGGCCATATATGCCGATCCTCCCTACATCTTCCCAGGCCGCAGCATGAACTACTATGGCACGAGGAGGCGGGGCATGACCTGGGAGCGAGACGCGCTCTTCGCAAGCGGCCTGCCCTTCGTCCTCAGCATAAACGACGTGCCTGAAGCCTGGGAGCTCTACAGCAGGGCCGGCTCCATCGCGAGGCTGTGCTCTGGCAAGAACGGCTCCAAGCCAGAGCTGCTGGTAGTGCACCGGGGCAATCCTGCTGTGAGCGCAGGAATGGGTGAGGCAATCCTGCGCTGACAACAGGATTGAAGCTGCAATCCTGTGCCCAACCCAGGATTGCCAGGCCCGCACCAGGCCCGCACCAGGCCCGCACCAGGCCCCACTTCGGTATGGAGCGAGGTCGGATTTCCGACTTCGGTGGAGAGAAGACTAGTTCAGCAGGCTGACGTGTTACATGGAGAACCTCGGCTGGCTGCCGGGCTCCGAGCCAGGTCCTCGGCGGGCTGCCGGGCCGCGAAAAACCCTGCGGAGAGAACTGGGGCCGCTTTTGCGCACTTTTGCACCCAAAAAGCGAGCGGTGACAAAGCGGTGACAAGCGGTGACGAGCTCAGCGGGCTGGAATTCGCAGGCTTTTCGGGGCAGAAAACGGATTTCGGAGCACGGCGAACGCCTGGAGCCGGTTTTCGGAGGAAAACGAGCGAATTTGGAGGCCCAGGCACCACTTTTGACGCCGGACACGAAAAACGCACTTTTCGGAGTTCGCCGTTTTCAGCGCTTTTTGCACCAAAAACGGAGCGGCGACGAAGCGGTGACATCGCTGGTGACAAGCGTTTTTTGGGCGAAAAAATGCCGTTTTGCAGCGTTTTTGGCCCAAAAATGCAAAATAGTTAGGTCCCTATAAGCAGCCTTTCCTTACTACTGTTAAAGTGGAAGCATGCCTCCCCTCCTTTGACTTTCAGTGCCCAAGGTGCAATTTTACTGAGGGAAGCCTTCGGTCAACAGGCAATTCTTTGGTGGGGTTTTTTTTTGGGACATAGGCCGTTTTTTATTGTCAGGACTGTTGGCCCAGGCCGCAGACGAGCTGCACAACCCTGGCCGAAAAAAGAGGGGCAGCCCCATGGACCCTTTTTTGGGCGCGAAGCTTGATTCGGTCCTTTGGTCAAATGGGCACCCCCCTTAAAGAGCAAAACAATTGTGCTGGAAGGGATCCAAAATCCGGACCCTTTTTGTTGGACAATCCCCAAATGGCGCGTCTGAACAGACATGCCGGTCAGTATTCAGCAAGAACTTGAGAGGCAGTTTCATATGATTATGGTAAGTCTGCAGGGTTCCCCTGTTTTAGTAACAACCCCAAAGGATCTTGAAACCGGGGGCAGGTCGGATAAAGGCAACAGGGAAAGCATCTGTGGGGCATTGGTGATGAAGAACCAACCGACCATTGGAATCCTGATGTTTATGAGAGCCTGAATGTGTCAGCGTTGCACAACTAGAAATGGGTCGTCTAAGTCTTGGGGCTCCACCGTTTAGGCGGTTTTTGTGATGAAATGGGCCCAGTACAACCACCAACTATCGGTTTTGTAGCGTTTTGACCTGGACTTGGCGCATCGCAAGACCGTTGACCTCACCTCTCGATGCCAGGGCAAATGTGTGAACCCTACCTTGACCCTTTAAAGGGGAACCGCGTGTTGTTAAAGTGACAGTGTAAGCAGAAGGGGTTTTGAAGCAGTGCTTTAGACAACTTGAAATGAGGGGCTGTTCAAACACGTAAAATCGTGGGTTGGCTCATTACCTCCAACTCGATTTTGCTTGAGGTAAAACACAAACTGCAACTGTTGTTTTTCTGTTTGTTTATCATTTTTTAAGGGTGTTTGCACTTCGATTTGTTGCTTACAACTCTCGGCGCCGCCTTTTGTCCGAGCTGAGGCTCATCAGCGCAGCCGTGCGGGTGAACATGCAATTTCTCTGCTGCTGGAGGCTGCGCAACCAGCACGAGCTGGACGCCGTCATCGAAGAGCTGAGCGCCCTGTTGCCGAAGGACAAGCTGCACAGGATCTACGAGCAGGCGACTCGGGAGCCCTACAGCTTCCTCTTCGTCTACTACCTCAAGCCAAAGAATCAAATGTTCCACATGCGCTTCGAAGAGCGTTTTGCACTGGAAAGAGAAGCCGATGGGAGCGGCGCTCAGCTTCCTGGGCCAGAAGCTGTTCGCAAGCTCCACGCTGATCAACGCGAGGTGTGAAAACATCTCCTGCTGCACCTCCGTCGCAGCAGTCCAGCCACCCATCGTTCGCCGAACAGGTGGCTTCCTAAAGAAAAGAATGACGACGATCTACGTGGACAGCCGCAAGAGGGTAGCCGGCTCGGACAGCGACTTCGAGGTGGACCTGGGAGAGTCTCTGCACCTGCAGAGCGATGCCAGGCTGGCCGTCTATAAGATCAGAATCGCCGACAGCTTCCTCTCGACAGACCGGGGCCGCTACTTGTACTGGGTAGACGCCGCGCTCGCTGAATTGGGCGCTCCTTCCGGAAGGCGCCTACACGGGCTCCCGGCTGGCAGCCTGGATCAGCTCCAACTTCGCTACTGCTACCTATAGCGAGACCACGAACAGCCTCAGCGTAGCCTACGACGGCAACCGCCTCATTCTGAACGATCTGGAGCTGCAGCAGCAGTTCCCAGACGCTGTGGACTACCCCACCTCGCCGGCCGCATCGCCGACCAAGCCCTTCAGCATCGACCACATGCTTGGCCCCAGCTTCGTCTCTGGCAGGCAGCAGGTCTTTGAGTTCGTCCGCATGATGGCATACAGCGAGGTCTACCTCCGCTGCCCCCAGCTGGCCAACGCCAGCCGCGTGCTGGGCAATCTGGGACGACATCCTGTCCAAGATAACGCTGAAGAGCGGCGTGGGCACCATCGTGGAGACCGGCTCCGATAACGGGCACTTCATGGCCGTTAGGGGCCCCATCACCCTGAGACACCTGCGCTTCCGGCCCTTCGTGCTGTTTTTGGATCACGTCTAATTCCCCGAAGGTCTTTTAAAAAAATATTTCTATTAAAAAACCGATGAAGCAAGCGCAACCGGCGCCGAGGCCTAGAGGCAGACCTCCGGGTAGTAAAACAAGCCCAAGCCGCCCGAGCTGCCCCTGCCGAAGAGCAAAAAAATGATCCCCGACCTGCCCACGGAGCCTGCTTACGAAATCGACTCCCCCTTCCGGCCCAAGAGGGTGAGATTTCCCACAAAGCCCAAGACGGCGCCCAAGGCTGCACCCAAGGCAGCACCCGCGGCCAAGGCAGCACCCAAGGCAGCACCCAAGGCTCTGCCCAAGGCAGCACCCAAGGCACCGTTCAAGGCAGCACCCGTGTCCAAGGCAGCACCCAAGGCAGCACCCAAGGCAGCACCCAAGCCAGCGCCCAAGGCAGCACCCAAGGCAGCTCCCAAGCCCAAGGCTGCACCCAAGGCAGCGCCCAAGACAGAGCCACAGTTAGAGGTACGGCCCGAGCCCGAGGTACAGCCCGAGCCCGAGGTACAGCCCGAGCCCGAGGTACACAGAGAGGTACGGCCCGAGCGTGTAGAAGCGCAGTCTGGCTTCAGAGTCCAGGCGCAGACCCAATCACACGCCCCGCCCCTTCTCCTGGGGCCTGAACCCTGTGACTCTGCCCCAGTCCCAGCCGAACTCCCGGGCAAGCTCCCGCAGCTCAGGACGCCAGAGCCGCCTGCCTCCGCCGAGCTATGACCAGCTGGCCCGAGACATCGAGGCGGCCTAGACTCTCCTTCGCCGTACGAGCGAAAATGAGTGTTGCGCTACATGTAAAGAAGCATGGAGGTAGTCACAGCCGGAGCACAGGTTGATGCAGAGCCTGGACTACAAGCTGAAAACCAGCAACACCAACTACGTGACCGCACGGCACGACGTGCAGTATTTCCCCAGCTCGCTGAGCTCCTTCTCTCCCGCCACCTCGAGGGTCTGCCGCATTCCGCTTACCAGCGGCACCTCGTTCATCGACCCCGAGTCTATCAAGATCGCCCGCTGTGCAGGAGAAGCAGCACGGTGTGCCGGACGACGCCCGCGCCGCTCGGGGCGCGCTGCTGGAGGACGTGGTAGTACTCCAGCCCGTCCGCCCACAGGGTCTGCTGCCACACGAAGACGAAGACCTCCACCCACCCGGCGTTGCGGAGCTCGAAGGCCTCGATGTCGTCGAAGCCCACGGGGCGGTCCGCCGGCAGGCCAGAGAAGTCCACCCCCGCGTCGGCCAGAGCGGGCTGCCAGCCCGGGGGGCGCGATCCTCGGCGGCCGGCCAGCTCGGGGTAGAAGAAGGAGCCCGAGCAGCTCACGGTCCTCTTCCGCTCGGTCTTGTTGAGCCCTTCGACCCCGAGGCAGTGGGCGAGGACGCACCACATGAAGCAGCGGTGGTCCTCGTTCTGAGGGTTCCAGATGGCCTTCTTCTTGGCCAGGGTCTCGGGCAGCTCCTTCCAGCAGCCTCCCGCCTCGTTGGGCGGCGGGGGCGCGGGCATGTCGGCCAGCTGCTGCGAGGGCGCGGTCAGCAAATACGCTGCCGTGATGCCCACGACGGTCCAGTCGGACTCGGGGAAGCGGGAGCGCTCGAGCGCGACCTCGAACTTCGTCCTGCCGCCATCATGGTTCCGGCGCGGGCCGACGGAGACGCGGGCCTCACGATCCACGGCGCCAGCCTGAGGAAGTAGACCTCCTCCGCCGGGAACCTGCCGGCGAGCCCATCGGCTATCAGCCGCTCCAGCACGGGCGCTCCCCGAGCGAGCTCGTTGTGCAGGCGGCTCACCTCCTCCAGAGAGGCTCCCCGCTTCAGCGCCTCGGTATTAACGGCGGCCTTCGGCACGGGCCTCAGCTGCTCGCGGCGCTCCAGGACGTGGGTGGCCATTCTGAATTTTTTTACTGAGCAAAAAAAGGCTGCGGCGTCGGAAGAAACTACAGCGGGCACTCTCGAGAAGGTGGCTCCACGCGCAGATCTGTGACCGCAAGACTCAACCCGCACATGCCGCTCATCAGCCACAAGCTGCGCGCTCTCAGCCTAACGCGCGCGGCGCAGTGAGCCAGCTCGGCGGGGCGGTCCGCAAACGTGCCGCCGGCGTTCCAGAAGCGCGCGTGGGCCGGCAGCTTGGCTTTCAGCATCCAATCGCCGCCGCGCGATTGCCTCACAGAGGGCAGCAGCCGCTGGCGCACGGCCTCGGGTGTGAGCTTCGCGTCGAAGACGCGCTCGGATGCGGCCGCCAGCTGCTCGACCAGATCGGTCTCGGCCCGCTCCCAGAAGAGCCTCGAGCGCTCGTCGGTTGCGAAGCTCACGCTGGGGCGCTGCCCCTCGGAGAAGGCCCTGGGCTCCCATGGGATTTCCAGCGAAGCTTCGCTCTGCCAAAACAGCGGCTCCATGCACAAGAATTTGCCACCCTTTGCATTGGAGCGCACCTCGCCCAACTTCCACATGCTAGCCTGGCTCGTCATCCTTTTCTGTCTCCGATTAAAAAAAGATTGGTCCGAGCATGCGAAACTGCTTGAGCCGCGCCCTTGCCTGTGCGTGCTTTGTTGCGCTGGTGGTAATTGTTAAACATGCCGAGACTGCTGGAGCTGTTTTGCGGCACAAAGTCGATTGGCCGAGCCTTCGAGGCGGCTGGGTGGGAGGTCGTCTCCCTGGACATCGTGTCGAAATTTGAGCCCACGATCCTGTGCGACATCCGGAGCTGGGACTACACGCTGTTTCCGCCGGGGCACTTTGACATGGTCTGGGCCAGCCCGGTCTGCACGGAGTACAGCCGAGCTCTGACGATGCGCCCTCGACGACTCGAGGAGGGCGACGCGCTGGTGCTCAGAGCCCTTGAGATCATGGCGCACTTCGACCCGCTCATGTGGGTCATAGAGAATCCGGCCACCGGGCTGCTGAAGACCCGCCCGTTCATGGAGCGCCTACCCTGGGTGGACGTTACCTACTGCAAGTACGGGACTCCGTACAGGAAGCAGACCCGACTGTGGACCAACATGCGCTGGAGACCGAGCCGAGGGCTGTGCAGGAGCGGCAGCCGGTGCGACGCGTGGGAAGACGGGAGGCATCTGAGGGGCGCTCAAGGGGGGCCTCGACTCATGGGGGGCCAGCGCGAGAGGGTCAGGGGGCAGTCGCGCGAGCTGCTTTACAGCATTCCTACGGCGCTGTGCGAGGAGATTGCGAGCGCGGCCACGGCAGAGCTTGCGGATCGGCTGAGCATCCCGGACTGAAGCGAGGAGCATTTCTTATAAGATTTTTTAATGACCCTAACGAGCTCATTTTTTTTCTTAGCAGGCATGCGCTCCGACGGCGGCCAATAAGCCGCCCCACGTGGCATAGCGCCACTGCCCGAAGACTGCGCCTCCACACTTTGGGCAGGACTTGCAGCTGACGCGGCGCTCGTCTCCGGGATCTCTGGTCATCGCTCGGCATCCGTCCTTCGCGAGGTAGGACTCCAAAGCGCCGTAGGGGCAGGGGAATCCGAAGTCAAGTCCGCTGACTCGGATGCCACCCGTGTAGGACAGGCTCTTCCTGTCTCTGCGAGGATGCAGCAGCAGCGCCGAGAACAAGCCGCTCAGATCCAGCAGCTCGGAGATGCGCTCCACCGCTTCCAGCGCATCCGGAAGGGCGGCAGGCTGCTTGGCTGCCCACTCCTCCATGGTGACCAGCAGGCTCTCGGTCAATGCGTGCTGCGTGGCGACGGTGCAAGCGCTTCGGCCCATGCTCGATCCACTCAAACACTTCGGTCCATGCGAACAAATAATTCCCCAGGGATGGTCTGGAGGCGACAAGATCCGTCTCTCCACAATGATCCGTCTCGGACCAGGATATGTTTTTTTAGATCCGTCTCTCCACAATGATCCGTCTCTCCACAATGATCCGTCTCGGACCTGGGAATAAAGGTCTCCTAGGTAGTGGGCTGGAGGCGGAAAGGTCCGTCTCTCCACAATGATCCGTCTCGGACTATTATAGATTTTTTCATTCTAAGGTGAGGCGCTCACCTGGAGGCGGAAAGGTCCGTCTCTCCACAATGATCCGTCTCGGACCAGGATATGTTTTTTTAGATCCGTCTCTCCACAATGATCCGTCTCTCCACAATGATCCGTCTCGGACCTGGGAATAAAGGTCTCCTAGGTAGTGGCGCTCACTGGGCTGGAGGCGGAAAGGTCCGTCTCTCCACAATGATCCGTCTCGGACTATTATAGATTTTTTCATTCTAAGGTGAGGCGCTCACCT
>CAUJNA010003379.1:73558-203558 GCA_963377175.1 Effrenium voratum
GCGCCTTGAAGGTGAACCGAGCCAGGTCGCCCGAATGAGTGCTGACGCCACTGAGGGGCATCTTGGGCACGCGCTCTGTCGGGAAGCGATGAAGCTGTGGCGCAGGTAGCCAGCGGTCGATGTCGATGTTGCGCACCATGTCGTCGTAGGTGCCCGCAAGGACCGAGAGGAAGTGGAAGTGCTCCGAGGCTCCCTTCATAGGGTTGTGCGGGTACTGCAGGCTGCCCAGCTGCATCTGCGACTCCAGGAGACTGTCTTCCTGCCTGGCCGCTCCGATGGGGGCCACGTCCTGCCCCGGGTTGGCCAGCAGGAGGATCTTAGAGCCCGCGTCGTTGTCCCAAAAAGTCACGAACGCTCCCATGAGTTTCGTGAAGGCGCGCGCGACGGTGACGTTGTGCTCCGCCACGCCCAGAGGCACCGTGGACTGCTGCGTGTGCACCGTGGGGTAGCTGAACACGAGCGACCTTCCTGAGAGGAGCACCCGGTTGAAGGACTCTACCAGCGCAGAGTCCAGGACGACCTGGGAGGCCAGAACACGGACGTTCTGGATCTCAAAGTCGGTGCTCAGCGTGGCTCCCGCCGGGTGCGCCCCGGCGTTCTCGGACCACAGCGCTGTCGTCGCGTCCGCGAACTCGATCTCTATCACCAGGTTCAGCTGCGGCGGCATCATCTTCCCGCAGCGCAGGATGCCCACCATGGTGGGGCGCAGCAGCACGTCCGCGTAGCCGCTCTGGTGCACCGCGCGGGGCGTCCGAGAGTTGTTCACCTCGTCGAATCCCTCCACGGCCTTGTTCTGGTTGTACTCGCGGCCCTTCAGCAGGTCATGCACGGCCACGGTGCGGCCGTAGTAGTTAATGTCGTCGCAGCGCTGGCCGTTGGCGAAGACCTGGATCCTCTGGATGAAACAGGCGGGGTTCGGAGTGGCAGGCGCCAGCGGGTTGGTGGCGTCCGTGTTTCTGACTCTGAACGCCCACCAACACCGGCGGCTGCGCGGAGCACAAGTGCCCGAGCTGCATGGCCCGCTTTGCCAAGAAGGCCTCGTGGCAGCGCCACCGCGCCACCCAGTGCTATCGAGAGATAGCCGAGCGCACTCGGAAAGTGCCGCTGCCCGGGCCCGACAAAAAGCCAGGGGCAAGGCCTCCGCAGAGCTCGCGCCCCTGACGTGCTACGCGGACCTCGAGGTCTACAGCACGCCCGCCTCGACGGTCCACATAGCGCAGCAGCAGCCGGCGCGCCAGACCGTCGCGGCTTCTTCCTGCTACGTCGCTGTCGGGCGCTGCGGCTACGTGCCACCCGAGGAGCTGAGGCTGAGGCTCACGCACCACGAGCGGGACAGCGACAAGTACCACGCCGTCCGCTCCATGCTGAACGACCTTCTCAAGCTGGCCGACCACTACCTCACCTGGAGACGCCGAACTCGGCCCGTCAGCATGACCCGGAAGGAGGAGCTGGAGCACAGGGCCGCCACTCACTGCAGGGAGTGCCTCGCGTCCTTCGAGACCGCCGAGAAGAAGCTCCACCACTGCCACGGCACCGGGCAGTATCTCGGGGCGCTGTGCCACTCCTGCAACATCGCGGCCCAGACGCCCAAGACCATCCCAGTTGTCTTTCACAACGGGGGCGGCTACGACTTCCACTTCCTGCTGCGCTACATCGCCACGATGGGCTCTCCTGTCAGCAGGGCACCGCGCGAAGAGCTCGGCGAAGACAGCGACAACGAGGGCACCGAGAGCGATCAAGAAGGAAGCGGCAGCGAGTCCGAGAGGCCCATGCCCATGGCCAAGGCTGCGCCAAAGGCCGCACCCAAGGGCAGGGCCAAGGCCGCGCCAAGGCCCCTCGGCGGCTGGTGCGCTGTGTAGGCCGCGATCAAGCAGGGCGACTACAGCCACCTCTGCCTCCGAGTCCTCTGCAAGTCGGGCGAGAAGTGCCTGCAGATGAGCTGGGGCCCGCTGAGGTTCGTGGACAGCATGAACGTCTTCCCCACGAGCCTGGCCAGCATGATCGACGACCTCAGGGCCTGCACCCACAAGCAGCTGCCGGAGCTCTTCCCGCTGATGGCCGCCGACCGACTCTCCGCCCCAAAGACGGCCTCTCAAACAGCGGCGGACGCACTGCGACCTGGAGCAGGCGTGGGACTGCATCCTGCGCAAGCTGCCCATGCCCTTCGAGCACTTTGCGGCGCCGAGGCGTGGGAGATGCCTGCGGTGTGGGAGCAGCACTGCTACGACAGCGTGCTGGCAGGAAAAGCGGTGAGCGCAGAGGACCACCGGCTGGCCGTCAACACCGCCTATCTCATGGGGTGGGAGACCTTCCACGAGTTCCACGACTGCTAGACGTCCTGGCCCTGGCGGGCGTGATGGAGAGCTACCGGGACTCCTTCCGGGCGCAGTCGGGGCTCGACCCCATCCACTACGTCACGCTGCCCGGGGCCGCCTGGGACGCCATGCTGAGGCACTTGCCCCGCGAGACTCCCATTCACCTCATCACCGCTGAGCAGGCCTACGCGGACGTGCGGTCCTCCGTCATGGGTGGGCTGAGCTGCATCTTACAGCCCTTCGCTCAAGCCAACAACCCCGAGCTGGGCGAGGAGTACAACCCCGAGGAGCCTGTCAGCTGGATCTCGTACTTGGACTTCAACGCCATGTACCCGGCCGCAATGACGCTGCCAATGCTCAACGGCCCCTGCGCGACGGTCGCCCTGCCAGAAGAAAACGCCGCTAGGCTGAGCTGGACTGGGCTCCCCCCGCGCGCATGAAGGTCGGGAAGGGCCTGTGCGGGCCGCACACCGCGGACATGGCGGAGCGCCTCGGCCTCTCCCCGTCGCCCTGGAAGCTCGTGCCCTTCCTCGGCATGCACGTAGAGGAGGGCGTGGACGGCAAGCGGCTCAAGTTCCTGCGCAACGTGCTGGGCGCCAGGGTGTGGAGGCTGCACAGAGCCTACCGCTTCGCCTGCAGCCCCTTCATGGCGGGCTTCATGGAGCTCAAGCACAGCGAGCGGAGGCAGCTCAAGACGGCGGGGAGCGTGGTCGCCGATAAGGTGGTGAAGCTCACCCAGAACGCCATCTTCGGCCGCTGCTGCATGAACCCCGACAAGTTCAGGAACACGACCGCCTACGTGGACCCGGCCAAGTTCGAGCGGGCCGTGGGCAAGAGCTCCGTGACGAACTTCGAGCTCCAGATCAACGACTCGGAGGGGTTCCTGGCCTTCGTGGAGACGCTCAAGACGGACCGCAGCAAGCGTGCCCACCCAAGTCGGCGCCCGCACGCTGCAGCTCTCCAAGCTCATGATGGAGAAGGCCTACTACCTCCACTTGAGGAGGCACCGACTCCGTGATGGTGCAGATCTTCCGCTCCACGCCATGGCCGAGGCGAACCTGAACGGCGCCACCCTCTTCGACGTGGCCGGCAAGTCCAAGGACCCCGAGAGGGACCTGAGCGCGCTCTCTGCAGCGGCGCGCGCCAAGGCCATCGAGGTGATGGGCCAGCTGGGCAAGCTCGGCGACGAGACCTTCCCCGCCAGGATCCTGGAGTACGTGGGCCTGCGCTCCAAGATGTACAGCATCCTCACGGCCCAGCCCGACGGCGCGCGCAAGGAGAAGCGCAAAATCAAGGGCGTGCCGAAGAAGGCGGTGACCAACGTCCGGCATCTCGAGTACCGGGAGGTGCTGGAGGAAGGCAGCGAGCGCAGGGCGGCCTTCGCGCTGCTGCGCAGCCGCGCGCACGAGATCGCCGTGGAGACCGTCGAGAAGAAGTCGCTCTCGCCCTTCAACGACAAGGTCTACGGCCTCGACGCTCACAACTCGCGGCCGCTGGGACACTGGCGCAACCTGGAGCAGCTGCGGATGCTGGGCGCTTACGCTCCGCCAGGGAGTTCCTCGTGGGGCCCCCGCCTCTGGGGCCCGCTCCGACACTGCCGCTGCGGCTGAGCCGCTGCTGGGCGTAGACTGTCGGAACCGGAAAAAAAGATCCCAAGCTCTCGTTTTCTCGCTTTCTCGATAATGCTTATTCGATCCGCCGCAGCTGCTCAAAATGACTTCCTCGGCGGCCTTCCGATGCGTGCAGGCATGGCTTCTGGAGAAGCCCGCCGCGTGGGCGGACGAGGACGCTCCCTGCCTTGTGGCTGCTCTGATGGCCCAGCGGCCTCCCTG
This sequence comes from Effrenium voratum, assembly GCA_963377175.1. Classification (NCBI taxonomy): domain Eukaryota; class Dinophyceae; order Suessiales; family Symbiodiniaceae; genus Effrenium; species Effrenium voratum. The sequence goes on from CAUJNA010003379.1 coordinate 77,706, forward strand.
CGACATGCTACGCAAGCGGCCTCGCGAGGACGCGCTGCTCAAGGCCGAGCGCTCGCACCAGCGGCATCTCATCGCGCGGCTCGACGAGGAGCTCCTCGATGAAACCCTGCGCTGTGTGGAGCGGAGCGCAAGAACAGAAATCTCCGCCGGAGGGCAACAATCTCATCAACAGAGAGCGCGAGCGAGCTAGCGCGTTGAAGAGCTGGAGCGCAGCAACAGAATTCTCCGCCAGCGGGTGGCGCACCTCGGCGAGATCCTCGTGCGATCCCGAGCTCTCGTTTTTCTCGCTTTCTCGATAATGAGATCCGCCGCAGCTGCTCAAAATGACTTCCTCGGCGGCCTTCCGATGCGTGCAGGCATGCTTATGGAGAAGCCCGCCGCGTTGGTGGAGGAGGACGCTCCCAGCCTTGCGGCCGCTCTGATGGCCCAGCGGCCTCCCGCGCGGCCTTGCGAGGATGCACTGCTCGAGGCCGAGCGTCTGCACCACCGATGTATCATAGGCGCTGGAGCGCCGCGTCGAGATCCTCAGGGAAGAGAACAGAAATCTTTGCAGGCGGACGCACTGATGAGCTCGCGGAAAGAAAAAAAGCCCGCCAAATGCTCGAATGGTCCCAAATGCTTGAATGGTCTTAAAAAATACCCGCCGCAGCGGCTCAAGATGACTTCCTCGGCGGCCTTCCGATGCATGCAGGCATGGCTTATGGAGAAGCCCGCCCCGTGGGTGGGGCGGGACGCTCGCTGCCAGTAGTAAGGAAAGAAGGCTTATAGCCCCCTATTCTTTTTGCGTTTTTGGTCCCCAAACCCTGCAAAACAGCCAAATTCTTCAACCTGCTGAACGTTTTTCCGATGTCACCGGTCTTTGTCACCACTCCGTTTTTGGTGCAAAAAGCGCTGAAAACGGCGAAATCCGAAAAGTGCGTTTTTTCGTGTCCGGCGTCGAAAGTGGTGCCTGGGCCTCCAAATTCGCTCGTTTTCCTCCGAAAACCGGTTCCATGCGTTCGCCGTGCTCCGAAATCCGTTTTCTGGCCCGAAAAGCCTGCGAATTCCAGCCCGCTGAGCTCGTCACCGCTTGTCACCGCTTTGTCACCGCTCGCTTTTTGGGTGCAAAAGTGCGCAAAACCGGGCCCAGTTCTCTCCGCAGGGTTTTTCGCGGCCCGGCAGCCCGCCGAGGTTCTCCCACATAACCGTCAGCCAGCCGAGGTTTTCCATGTAACACGTCAGCCTGCTGAACTAGTCACCGCCGATGTCACCGGTGTCTAACACGTCAGCCCGCCGAGGTACCGGGGTGGAATCGAACCTCCGAAACGTCGCTCCGGAGACCAACGCCTAAGCCATCTCGCCATCGGCTCTTGTTACCGTCCCACAACGGCGCTTTTTGGCCCAAAAACGGTCTCACCACAATGTCACCGCTTCGTCACCGCTCTCTTTGGGGCCGAAAAGTGCGCAAAAAGGCTTGGAAAAGCGAAACCAGCTCCGCGGCTTCGGTCTAAGAGCCACAATTCTCTCCCCGAAGTCGGAAATCCGACTGGGGCCTGGTGCGGGCCTGGTGCGGGCCTGGTGCGGGCCTGGTGCCTGGCGCGGGCCTGGTGCCTTTCAGTCAATCCTGTTGTCAGCGCAGGATTGCTTCATTCAATCCTGTCGCCACAGCAGGATTGCCCCGGTGCACTACCAGCAGCTCTGGCTTGGAGCTGTTCTTGCCCGAGCACAGCCTCGTGATGTGCTGTAGAGCTCCCAGGCTTCAGGCACGTCGTTTACGCTCAGGACAAAGGCAGGCCGCTTGCGAAGAGCGCGTCTCGGAGCTCCGAGTGGAAGGCCAGGTCACGCCCCCGCCTCCTCGTGCCATAGTAGTTCATGCTGCGGCCTGGGAAGATGTAGGGAGGATCGGCATATATGGCCTGTCGGGGGCAGAGCGCGCAGATAGCCCAGTGCGTCCTGGTGCCGCACGGTTACATTTGTCGGAGGCCGCTGCAGACGCCGCACGCTGCTCAGGGCCAGCGGCCGCTGCTGTGTGAAGGAGCCCCACTTTCCCGAGAAGCTGTTGCGCAGCAGGACGTACGAGCAGGCGGCCCGACGCCCGGCGCGGCCTCTCTGAGTGCCCGGCAGAAGGTGACTGAAGTAGAAGCGCCTGTCTATCTTGCGCCCCGCCAGGCGCAGCAAGGAGCGCAGGAAGACCGGGTCTTGCTTCAAGAACAGCGGCGCAGGTTTGCGACGGCTCAAAGGCGTCGACGCCGCGCACCTCCAGGGCCGGACGCCGGGCGGCGAGGTAGTACTCCAGCTTTCCGGAACCGAAGAAGGGAGAGTGAAGCACAGCGACGTCCCCAGCAGCCGGTCCACGTGTGGAGCTAGCCAGCATTTGCTTCCCATGTACTTCACCCGCATCTGCCTTTTAGTCTCTGGGGACTATGCGCAGCGGGACACGGCGCGCACGGGCTCGGACCAGTGCTCCGCCACGCAGGGCAGCGCGCTGTTCTCCGCGGCCCGGTCAGTTCGCGTCGGGAGTGCTTGGTGCACGCTCCTTACTCTTGGTCACCGAGCGCGGGTTGTCGCCGTGCATCCTTCGCATGTGTCCCTGCAAGCTCTGCGCTCCGGCGAACGGGAGGTCTTGCCGAGGACAGCCCGGATTTGACATACAAAATTGTTGCAGTCGCAGCAGTGCGCCCGCTGTCGCCAGTGCTAACAGATTGCTGCGCCGCCGCAGTCGCCACACTGATACCGCAGCCGCGCATGTTCGCAGAAGGACGCCCGCCGAGGCGCGGCACTGATACCGCCGCCGCCCGTGCGGGCACTTCTTCTCAGGCCGGCGCACAGGTGCCATCGCAGAACACTCTAGGTGTTTTCTCACACGTCCCGGCAAGCGGCGACGCAAATGAACACGCCAGAATAGAGGCAGCTGTGTAGCTGTGAGTTGTTTAACCCCTACAGGCGCCAGCCGCCCGCCGCGGCAGAGACCACCGAGACCAGCAGGATGAACGCACCGCCCGCCGCGCTGCGGCTTCGAAAAAGGGAAGTAAAGGCAAAAGAGCGAATGGGGAAGATCAAGGTATTCCCCACGCCAGAACACGCAGCAAACAGCCCTCGGACCCCGTGGCGCCGGGCATTTTCCTCGGTCCCAGCAAGTCCGGCAAAACCGTGGCGCTGAATCGAGGCGTCTTCGAGAAAATCTACATCTTCACTCCCAGCATGAACCTCGACGACAGCTGGATCCCTGTCAAGAAGTACATCGAGCAGGACCTTGGGGTGAACACGGAGAAAGAGCAGGCCTACTGGGACGAGTGGGACGAGGCTGTGCTGCGGAGCATCATCCAGAGGCAGTGTAAGATCACCGAGACGTCCAAGAAGTTGGAGATGAAGAAACTCTACCGGTGCTTGAGTCATCGACGACTTCGCCGACACCCCGCAGCTGCATAAGGCCCACGGCGCCCGGGACACGCTCTTCATTAGAGGCAGGCATTTGCAGATCAGCACCTGGGTGAGCTCCCAGAAGCTGAGGCTCATCAGCGCGGCAGTGCGTGAACATGCAATTTCTCTGCTGCTGGAGGCTGCGCAACCAGCACGAGCTGGAGGCCGTCATCGAAGAGCTGAGCGCCCTGCTGCCAAAGGACAAGCTGCACAGGATCTACGAGCAGGCGACCCGGGACCCCTCAGCTTCCTCTTCGTGTACTACCTCAAGCCAAAGAATGAGATGTTCTACTGCGCTTCGAAGAGCGTTTCGCACTGGAAAAAGAAGCCGATGGGAGCGGCGCTCAGCTTCCTGGGCCAGAAGCTGTTCGCCAGCTCCACGCTGATCAACGCGAGTGTGAACATCTCCTGCTGCACCTCCGTTGCAGCAGTCCAGCCACCCATCGTTCGCCGAACAGGTGGCTTCCTAAAGAAAAGAATGACGACGATCTACGTGGACAGCCGCAAGAGGGTAGCCGGCTCGGACAGCGACTTCGAGGTAGACCTGGGAGAGTACGCCCGGCTGGCCGTCTACAAGATCCGCCTGGCCGACAGCTTTTTGTCGACTGATCGCGGCCGCTACTTGTACTGGGTAGACGCCGCGCTCGGCACGCTGAATTGGGCGCTCCTTCCGGAAGGCGCCTACACGGGCTCCCGGCTGGCCGCCTGGATCAGCTCCAACTTTGCTACTGCCGCCGACAGCAAGACCACGAACAGCCTCTCCGAGCAAGCCCTTCAGCATCGACCACATGCTCGGCCCCAGCTTCGTCTCCGGCGGGCAGCAGGTCTTCGAGTTCGTGCGCATAATTGCTACAACGAGGTCCAAGCCGCCCAAAAAGATGATCCCTGACCGCCCACGGCTGCGTACGAAATCAAGAGGGTGACGGCGCCCAAGACAGCACCCAAGGCAGCAGCCAAGGCAGCACCCAAGGCACCGCAGGCCCAAGGCAGCACCCAAGGCTGCGCCCAAGGCTGCGCCCAAGCAGTTGCCGGATTGCTCTGCGCAACATCGAGCGCAGGGCCAAGCACAAGGTGCCCCCGGAAATCAAGGTGGGAAGATGGTTCGGATCAGGGTTAAGCCGATCGAAAGGCCTGGAAGTAGGAATTCCCCGAAACGGATCTTTCCGCCTCCAACCTGGTGAGCGCCACTCCATCTTCTGGGACTAGGAAATTCCCCGAGACGGATCTTTCCGCCTCCAGCCGGTGAGCGCCACTACCTAGAGCCTTTTATCTCAAGGTCCAAGCGGATCTTTCCGTCCCAGCCTGTGAGGCCACTACCTAGAGGGCCTTTTATAAGGTCCGAGACGGATCTTTCCACCTCCAGCCCGGTGACCACCTCTCCTGGAAGCAGGAAATTTTCGAGATGGATCTTTCCATCTCCTGGGATTAGGAGATCTTTGCGCCTCCAGCCCGGCAAGTTCCAGTCATGCTCAACAGCAAAGGTATGGGCGAAGCTGTTTGAGGTATTGCCTGTTCACTCATCAACCACTAAGTCCACCTGCAAAGATCTCCGCAACTCGGAAATTGATTGGTCAAGGAAGCAGGTAGCACGGTTCAACACAGCGAAAACCCTCACCGGTTTCTACAACGTTGTGACAGTGAAAAAAGCATGCGGTAAGAACTGCAAACCCGATCGATTGCAGGCCAAAAATCTGCAAAGGTCTGTCAGAAAGCTGTACTGTCGGCAAGAAAGGTTCGTCTGCGTCACCTTTGGGTGTGCCATATACCATTGCAAAGGAAGAAATCGGCGAAATCATCTGCAGTGATGCAATCATTTTATCTGCTTTGATTCATCAGTCAGGGTATGATATTCACATCACGCAATTGAGCCCATTGTCCAAGTGTCGACCCAGACACCGGACTCGATTTCTTGCTGTATTGGTCAATAAGCGCCTGGGTATCACTCATCAAGGGATCCCACCGTTGTTGCCTTCTTTGCCGCTTGATACAACTTTGCTCCGGGATGTGATCGGCTATCCTTGGCCAGAATCCCATCTTGCGGAATTGCAACTGACGGATGAGCAGGTATGTTTCTATGACAGGCAGAACCTGCTACCAGATGAATGGTCAGGATGTGGTAAGTACGTCATCGAGGCCAGGATCATGCATACATCTGACACGCTCGCACTCCACTTGCGAGTTGTGGTCGTGCGCATGATTTTGGTGAGTCCTGCTTGGCGGAGGGGAAACTCCTGGGAAGACTTCTACGAACCCCCAAGGGCTTTCGATTTATCTCTCCACTTGAACATCAGCTTCGCATGGCACTGTCAGTGAAACATTCTTGTCGCAGAATCTTCGACGAGCTCAACAGTCTGTTGGCAACCACCTCCCGGCTCTTTAGGCTGCTTCGATGGCGTCCTTTGTTCACATTCTTGAGCCTTGAGGTTACTGAGGATCATTGGGTCTTGAAAGCCGCATCGTCAGGTGATGCGATTTCGGCTACCTTGCCAATGCCTGCAGTAAGACGGTCTGGTGCAACCATATCAACACACGCACTTGCATCAGTGCATCGCTTGACGATACCATCCTCAGTGTCTTCAAAGCCCATGGCATAGATTGGGTCATCTTTGACAATGGCAGAATTGATCGTACCCATCGTGTCTTTCTCTACTTGGGGAGGCGTTGCGGGAGAACTGCTGTTTTTTCAGGAATGTCTTGCTTTTCAGGAAGTGACCGCAGTGACAACATATTGCAGCCCTCTCGGATACTTTGAGTTGCTGTTCCGGAGGCCTCAGTGTCTACAAGGCCTTCCACAAGGCTGTCGGGACGGATAGTGAGTTTTGGAAGCATCAGACGGCTATGCAGTTGTCATGTACGACCTGTGACTGCACGCCTCTTGTGCATTGCCAACCTTTTCGGAATGTTCAGGGGTTCATTTGCGCAGTCAACGACAGAAACACACATCACTCAGCAGTGCAGCTGATATTCCAACTTCGGCTGCTTGCACAGCTTGAGTCCCGGGAGTTGTACCTCATGCGTATCCAGCCCAATCCTGCGAGGACCGATGACTGGCTGTGCTCATGTCGAGGGTGTTTCGGCCTGTCGATGTCATTTCGACCATGTTTCAAGACGCGGTTTGCTCTGCTTATTTCAATTTCTTGATCCAGCCATTTCGTGACGATTCGCAACAGGGCATCCGCCTTCGCATTCGGCTGTGGAAGGGAGTCATTTTTGCTGGTCATGTCCGCGGAGACACGCGCTGAACCTGGTACACGAAGCATGGGCTTACACATGTTCCTGGTTTGCTGAGGCTGATGGACCGATTCGTACCATCCTCAATGGCCGATCTGCAATGCCTGGCACTCTGTTGAGTGACCATATCAGTGCCGACGCCAAGCATGCCACCATACACATCCTCCGGCCACTCCATGGGGCGGTACCGCTGTGCCTGACCTTGTATCGGTTGACCAAGCCGACAAGTTTGTTCCACAGCAACATTCGCCAGATTCTTCACACACCCCGTTGATACATGAGACATGGTGCACTTGCAAGCCTGTGTATCGCAAGCCCGTCAACATCTTGTCCATGACAGCCTCATGTGTGTGGCAACAGGCGAGTTCTGGTAAGCTTTCTGCAGTACTTCCCTTTGATGAAGGTATTCGCCTTATCCGAGAATGGATCAGACCGGCATCCTGTCTCACTTCGAGCTCCTTGGGTGGACATTTCAATGCCTTCGCCAACATTCTACGTTGCACTTGCAAATTGTGGAACAGGCTGACTCCTCGGTGCCGGCCACTGTGATCCAACTCACCGATTTGCTTTTTGCGCAATATTTTTGTACTTTCGAGATTGCTGCAGGATTGACGGCTGGTTCGCTGAAGAAATCCGTTGACCTCAAGGTCAAGACCATTACCGGCCTGTCCTTATTTGCACGTGTTCCGGCTGGCGCCAGGGCCATTGTGTTGCATCGTGCATGGATGTTTGCAGCCGCGTGGACCGGTGTAAATAATGTGATCCGCCTCGTTACCGCCAGAGCAGATCATGCCGAGTATTGCTTTCAAAAGCCAGCCGAATGGAAGACCATGCCCTATTCATGTCATCTTTCCCTTGCATGGAGGTGGTGGCAACTTCGAGCCGGCAGCAGATTTGGTCTCCTTGCTCACACGCACCATGTGCTTGCAGGGCGCCGAGCAGAATCGCAGGCATTTGCTCAGAAGATTGTTGCCCAGCTTGGCTGCACGCATTCGCCGAGTGTGCACAGAAACACGGCGTGAGCACATTGGGAAGGGCCTCAGAGGTTTGGCGTCAGCTGCGAGTGTCAAACTCCCGAGCATGCAGCTCGCTGTGCAAAAGTCATCCGGCTCCAAAAGTGTGAAACGCCTTACGGTGCCACACCAGGCTGCACACTTCACCCTTGTGCCCGGATTTGCGAAGACACAGGAAGGCGCTGCTGCCACTATTATTCATGATATGGCCGAGCACTGTGGGCCTGCCGTCATCCTCTTGGATGCCGAGGCCGCTGCACCCTGGCTTCAGGAGCCACAGACATTTGATCATCCTCTCGCCTTGATGGTTCTTGGTACTCAGTGTAAATGTGCCCTTCAAGATGCGTGTACCACCATGCATATCCCGGCACATGACGCCGCTCATCAGCCCGTTGTCCTGAGTGTTTGTGCCCATCAACTTGGGAAGAGGGCCATACGTTTTGGACATGACGCTGTTGGCAAGGTTGCTGTTGCTGATACGCGCCCATGTGTATTCAATGTTTTCCGTGATGACTGCTCGCCGGATCTTTGGACGCAGGTGCTCGCAGCCCCGGTTAAAACTGCGCTCGGTTTATTTCAGGAAGGGACCGCCGTTTTGTGTGGCAAACCCTGGAAGCGCCGGTGGGTCTGTCAGGCCAAGGAATGTGAGCCAACTCGTGCCGAGCTCTTTGCCTTTACAGGGTTCCTGAGGACGCAGAGCATTGAGAAGATCCTGTCTCAATCTGGATTGAATCATGTCTTTGTGCAGCCCATCACCCCGAATGAGGTTGCCAAGGAACCCTATGCGATCATGCCCCTCTCAGAGGCACGTGCGTCTGCACTGTTGCTCATCAAGAAAATTCCTGAGCACAAAGGACTCACTAGATCGCGTAAAGGCTATGGTGCACGTCTCTCTGAGGCCGATTATCCAGCTGTGTGGACGCGGCCTCTTGTATCGGCTGCAGCCCACGCCCAGGGGAATCGATGCCAGTGATTTACGTCGTTGGATATCAAGTGGCGCAACACCACTGTTGTGCGAAGCGTTGCCAGCGATGTGTGGTTGGTTGCCGCCTTGACTGAGCCGCCTGCTGAGCGGCTTGTTGCTGATACACAGCATCAAGTTCGGACCATGGCAGAGGCAGGTCCGCCCAACTACTAGGCAGGCTCCACACAAAGTAGTCCGGTTTGGATTGCGGCGCAGTAAGATGAACAAAAAGGGGGGTGTGGTTGGAAAGCCTGAGATCGGTGCGAGTTTGAACCCTCTGAATCCAAGGCAACATCTGCGAAGGAAAGAGCATAGTGTCGTTATGTGTGGCTTCATTACACGTAGGCGCTAAAGAGACACCGCGTGTTGACTGATAGTACTGGATGACATCAACAAAGCCCTTCTGGAATGGGGCTGCAATGCCGGTGCACTTGAAGGTGGCATATTGAAATCTCCCGCAAGTATGCTGTAGCCGCTGTAAGCTTGAACCCGAGACACGGCTTCAGCAAACAAGGCATCATTAGCGGCAGCTTGTCCCGTACAAGTGGTCAGGCCGTAAATAACAACGCACTGCACAGCACATGGTCCGATCTGGACAAGACATCTCATAAGTCGACCGGCATTATACATGCCAGTGGGACCATCATCACATGGCAACGGTTTAATGGGAAGGCGTGTTATGCAAGCAACGCCACATGCGTGACCACGAACACATGCTTGTGTGGAGTCCTTACTCCGAGTTTTATCAGGTGAAGGTGCACCGAATACGACGCGTTTACCTGATCCACGCATTTGACTACGGACACTTTTTTGAGCATCAATGGTGGTTGAAGTTTCCGACAAAAACTGTACATCTGAAGGATGTTCAATGATCTCATCGTGATGGGTATAAAGACTGGTAGGATTAAAAACAGAAAGGGTAACATCCTCATAGATGGCAGTATCGGAGCCAGAAGGCCCGGGATTCGCAGCTTGGCCTACACAAACTCCCCTAAATGCATCAAAGTCATCGACCGTCTTTCCAGTCTGCATGACGAGCAAAGCCCCAATGCGTAGGCACGAGCTGTAAAATGTGGATTGTACTGTGGGCACGGGATGTATTGCCCGGTGAGCACACACGGGAACCCGTACAAGTGGATCGACGCGCAACGGCTGATTCCGTTGCCAAAACCGTCAACCACCCATCTCTTCATCTTCATCTTCAACGTCACGTACACGCTTGGAAGGCGGACGAGCCCCTGAAGCCGACAACTCCATAAGGAGAGATTTCAGCTCATCAAATCCGTCCTTCATTCTGCGGTCCTGCTGGGCGACACATTTGCGTAAGCTCTCATCAAACGAGGTGTCGAGCTTCTTGATTTGTTGGTGCACTTGATTGACATCCTTCTGAACTGCATCCTGGCGCGTTTCCATGCTGGACATGGCCGTCTTGAGTTCGGCAAGCTGCTTCTCCTGTTGATTGACCCGCTGCTCCAACTGGGTGGAAGGTGGCGGGGTCGCCTTGAGGGAAATGGTCTGTCTGCCACGAGACTGCAAAGCCTTCTCCCAAGGGTCGGAGGCAACAAGCGGATCTTGAGGGCCATCATCAATGGTCGGCTTCTGCGTGGTTACACTCAACACAGGCGGCTGACCGGCCAGCACAGGATTAGTCATGCGACTACCAGCAAACCTACGATGAACAGGCTTGGCCAAAACCGTGTGGTGATTCATCTGCATAAACTCAGCAGGCGGCTCAGTCAAGGCGGCAACCAACCACACATCGCTGGCAACGCTTCGCGCAACAGTGGTGTTGTGCCACTTGATATCCAACGACGTAAATCACTGGCATCGATTCCCCTGGGCGTGGGCTGCAGCCGATACAAGAGGCGACCAAGTTTGAGCTCAGGTGTCTCATTAGGGTATAGCCGTGTCCACACAGCTGGATAATCGGCCTCAGAGAGACGTGCACCATGCTCAGGAATTTTCTTGATGAGCAACAGTGCAGATGCACGTGCCTCTGAGAGGGGCATGATCGCATAGGGTTCCTTGGCAACCTCATTCGGGGTGATGGGCTGCACAAAGACATGATTCAATCCAGATTGAGACAGGATCTTCTCAATGCTCTGCGTCCTCAGGAACCCTGTAAAGGCAAAGAGCTCGGCACGAGTTGGCTCACATTCCTTGGCCGGGACAGATCGTTCCATGACTGGCCCAGTGAAGACTGGAATGCTGCTGATCACATCCTTGATGAGCTTGCAATTGACTCTCCCGAAATTGAGATTCAATGGCATGACATTGACCAGTGGATCTCCATAATTAAGACTCTGCCCAACAATAAGGCACGTGGTGCTGACGGCTGGAGTTTTGAGGAATTCAAGTGCCTGCCGAGACCTGCGTTGAAACATCTTGCATGTTTGATGGAGCGGGTCCAGCATGATGGCCAATGGCCAAGTGCGGCTGTGCAAGCCAAACTTATACTCTTGCCTAAGAGTAAGGACGCCAATTCCATCGGCGACACACTGTACTTGGGTGCCTTAATCGCCTTTTTAGTCGTTTTATTTCGTCTAGCATCCCTTCTTGGTCCCAATGGTTTCCCGAGGGTATCTCGTGTGGCCTTAAAGGGCGCGGTGTCAATGATATCACCTTAGATGCCCAGGACCGTTTGGAAAAATGCTTGGCTGAACGCATCTCCTTCGGTGGGTTTGTATTGGACCTACGTAAGGCCTTTAATTTTGTTGGTCGCCAGTTGGCTCACAAAGTTCTTTGCCGCTTGGGTGTTCCTAGGGCGGCCTCTTTGACTTGGATACGGTCGCTGTACGACTTGCAACGTTGGCCAGTAGTTGGGGGGCGCATTGATGCCGCAATACCTTCGACATGTGGTATACCGGAAGGTGACGGTATGTCGGTTTTGTGTATGCTCGCCATTTGCCTCCATTTCCACGCTTACCTCAAACTCGCCGGAGTCGACCCCACAGCGTATGCAGATAACTGGTCTTGGACATCACAGTCTGCGCGGTGTCACTGTGACGCTTTTGGACGTATGCAACGCCTCACTGATGCATTCAAGATGCCGGTCGCACTTGATAAATCTTGGTGCTGGGGTACCGATCTGCCCATGCGTCAGGCTTGGCAGGGTATCTTGACACACTACCAGGTGCCACCTGACCAAGTGTCCATTGTTGACCATGCCAAAGACCTTGGAGTGCTCTTTCGATATACACGTAAGATAGTTGCATGTGACTTTGATGCGAGGGTACAACTTGCGACTGACATGGCATACCGAGTGTATCGTGTTACCCCTGATTTTGCTGTTCGTGCGAGACTCATCACGGGTGGAATCTGGTCTAGAGTTCTCTATGGGTTGGAGTTCCAGTTCATGGGACCGGCCAACTTTGTTAAGCTCAGGCGCGCAGCCACCACAGCACTAGTTGGCCCGTGGCACAACGCCTCGACGATCTTGTCGTGTGCGGCGGTGTCCTCATACTTGGTTGATCCGCTTCTGTATGTGGTCATTAGTGTGCTAAGGGCGCTTCAAAAATGGTATTGGAAGTCACCCGATCGTGTGATGGCCTTCTGTGAACGGGTCCATGCCTTTGATGGTGATCGTGCTATTGGCTCGGCATCTTCATGTGCCTTGTATCTTCGTGAAGTAGGCCTCACGCTGGGTCCCACAGGATTGGTTAGCGGAACCGCCGGCATCAGTTTTCGCATCCAGTGTGTTGATAAAACTGAACTTGAGCGTTCCCTGCACTATGTGTGGACCTGTCGCATCATGCACGGTGTCGGTGGCCGTAAAGGAATTCCGACTCAGGTACCCTTTGACTTACATACCACCCGTGAAGCTTTCAAAGCGTTGCCGCGACATGTGCAAAAAACTGCGGTCATGAATGTCACCGGAGTCGCTGTGAGTGGCGCCCGCAAATTTCACCAATGGGGACCACAGTGGGCTGATCAGTACTGTGCTCTGTGTCAATGCCATGATACTACGCAACATAGAGTCTTCGAATGCCCAATTGGTGATGCATGCAGAATCAGCCATCCTGATACTGTCACTTGGCTCCGTGACCAGAGACCCGAATGGATACACCTTGCGGTGGCTCATCAATGTCCAGCGGAACCCATCCTACGTGCTGTATTTCAAGGCAGAGAGCTGCCTCCGCTTGATCCGCCACCGTGTAGGGATGTGGTATGCTGGACGTTCTACACTGATGGCGCCTGCCAGATCCCTGATACACAGGCGGCCAGCCGTGCTGCTTGGGGCGTGATACAAGATGTGTACCCCAGTGATGACGATCGTCTTCGTGTCGCCACAAGCCCGGGCAATGGGACTGCCATCCCCGATGGATTGTTGTGCGCTGCGTGCGGACTCTGCCCCGGACATCAATCACCGCTAAGGGCTGAATTGTGTGCAGTCTGGGCGGCTATGCAACTTGTTCGTGTGCAGGACTCCGACTTGCCTGTGAATATCTACACGGATTGTCAGGCGGCCGTTGAACTTAGTTACACGCCTTTACTGTTGGAAGTCGCGAGGATATTTGGCCCTGCCAGAACCATGTATGAACCATGACCTCGCGCTCGCTATCTGGGATTCGTGGCCCGCAGGTTTCGTTGCTGTCCATCAGATCAAAGCGCATCGTGACTCCACCAAGGCTGTCAGTACACTGGACTGGTGGGGTATCACCGCCAACCACTTAGCTGATAGACTTGCAAATGCAGCACTCAGTACAGAGACACGCGCGGTGGTAGCCCTTGCTGATACAATTGCAGCCCATAAACGCCAAGAACGTGCCCAGCTTCAGCAAGCCTTGACCTTCCTGGTTGAACTGGCCTTGGTACGCAAGGAAGCAATTGAGGTGCATGAGAAGGCCAATAGTGAACCCACAGATCCGCATCCTGGTCAGGCAGAACTTGGTACAGGGCATGAACCACGCCCCATTCCACGTGAGCTTGATGCCCTGCGGCACCTTGGCACCTGGCTTCCGACAAAGCCTCGCATCATTCCCTTCACAGAACTTACTCAACAGCAGGCTGTCTGCTGTAACGTAGGTGGACGCATTGCTGATCTTGTGTGGCAGTGGCTCCATACCATACAATGGCCGGATGGTCCCTCAGCCCCCCATGATTGGGGAATCAGTTGGTTGGAGCTTCTCTTCAATTGACACGGTTCAGGGTCGTAAGACACAGATCCAGCAGTATGTCCCATTTGACTCCAATGAGGCAGTCGCGCGGCCCCTGCTATTCCGAGCGTTGGAAGAGCAGATTTCTCACTTGAGAATGACCGTGGGTGGCGCACCTGCAGAACGTCACTACGTATAATTTGACGCCTGTAGATCTGACACCGTCATCGGTGTCACCCACATCTCTTCGGGTATTGGGGTTCTACCGTGCTCGCCAAGGCTTCACTGCTCGACCAGGCCTGCGACAGGGACAGCGGACAGTTGAATTGGCCCACGCCTGTTTGAAGAAGCAGGGATATCCGACCAATCTCAACTTTGTCGTTGACATGCCTCTGGGGCCCTATGCCTTGCATTGTGACCGCGACTTTGGTGATCAGGACAAGAATTCGCAGAGCCGCAGGGGTATGCGTGACAGGATGCGACGTGCTTTACTGAAGGCCAGATAGGCCATTTGAGTGGTGCAGCCTCTCTTCTTGTTCATGCACACTTGTGTGGCAGCTTCGCTGGCCATTATAGCTCACATTGAGCTGTACTTTTATCATGGCTTCCTTGCTGTATAGCGAGTGTATCCTTTGTGCACCTTTTTGAGGGATGTGTGATGATCCTTACCTTTTTGTGACTGGAGATCTGTCCGCAATCGGACATTTTCCGCCGGAGTGGCGCCTCGTTTGTCCCGCTTTTTCGGGGTGGTTGTGTTCCCCCTGTTGCGGTTTTTTGGGTTCCTCCTTGTTGACGGGCTTTTCCTGCCTCGCGGGGCTTTTCCAATCGGATGGTGGCTCGTCTTATTCGACCACCTTCGTCTCACTATTTCAGTGTCAGGCTCACGCTACGGCCGGGGCTTGATGCAGCGGCCAAACAGTGCCGCATTGCAAAAAAGTGTAAAAAAGTGCCCGCCGACTGCTGCACCAGCCCGGGGATCGAGCCTCCGAAAGCTCCGAAGTGCAGCTTCGCGATTCCGCCCGGCGGCACCGGCGCGCCGTGCTGCAGACACCCTGCGAGGGCGTGCCAAGGAAGGTGCCGGTGACGCCCACGTAGTCGTTGTCGGCCGCGCTGACGTACATCACCAAGTTGGAGGCCGTGCCCAGCGGCGTCAGCGTGTAGGAAGGCGCTCAGGGTCATGGCGTAGCCCTCCAGCTGGAAGCCTCCCACCGTGAAGCTGGCCGTTGTGGCTGTTGGAGCGCAGCCGCTGCTGGGGCGAACCGTCCAGTTTGACAGCGAGACGTCCGTGGGGCCCAGGATCTGCTCTCCTATGGCGGCCACCACCTCGTCGGCCCCTCCGTCGCACTGCTGTTTGCAGCGCCGAGGCTGCCTCCGTGACTCCGAGCTTGCCGGCAAGGAGGCCGTCTACTTGTGCGATGGTGTAGTAGCTGAGCAGCGCGGCTGCGATGCTCGAGGCCGTTGCCGTGTCCTGGTCTGCGGCTGAGCGGTACGCCACCAGCGCCGAGGTGATTTGGTTGGTCGTGAAGACGTCCTGGTCCGGGCCCGTCCGGTAGGCCAGCAGCGCGCGGCCGCGTCTGCGTGTCCTGCGCGCTTGCCGTGCGGTAGTCTCCCAACAGCGCGTCTACCTGCGCCGAGGTGTAGTAGGCAAGCAGTGCGCCTGTGATGGCGCTGGTCGTCTCCGCGTCCTGCGCTGCCCCTGTCCGGTAGTCTCCCAACAGCGCGTCTACCTGCGCCGAGGTGTATAGGCCAGCAGGGCTGCTGTTATAGCGGCGTCAGTGTCCGCCGTGGAGTAGCAGTCTGCCGTGATGCTCAGCGTGTCGTCGCCGTTGGCCAGCGCAGCAGAGAGAGGAGCCCCCAGATGCAGGTTGCGAACGACGTTGCTTCCGCGAACGAGCTCCCAAGTCGGCAAGCCCGCCCAGGCCGGCGCGTTAATAACTCCGCCGCTGCCGGAAAGCTGCAGGGCGGCGAGCTCCGATTGCGTCGAGGGCGCTCTGGAGCGTGGTCTCGCTGGCCGAGAGCGCGGCGTTCGTGGCGTATGAGGCCAGCAGCGTCGCGTCGGCCTTGGCCCCCTGGAGCGCCGTGATGCTGGCGTCCCGGCTAGCAAGCTGCGCTGCGACGAAGGCCTCGGTGGCGAGACCCAGCAGGGCATTTGCTATCTTGGTGTCTACCTCCAGCGGCGTGTCCAACCCGTCCACCGTGGAGAGCAGGGAGGCCAGCGCGCTTGCGTCCGCCTTGCCGAGGAGGGCGGCGTCCAGGGCTGCCGTGGTGACAGCGTCCAAGAGGGCTGTCGCTATCTTAGAGTCCACCACCGAGGAAGTGTCCACGGCCGACTGCAGGGCGTAAGCAGTCAGGGCGCTGGCGTCTGCCTTGGAGGCCTGCAGCCCCGAGATGGAGGCGTCTCGGCTCGCGAGCTCGGAGGCCAGCGCCGCGGCGGTGACGGCCCCCAGGAGAGCGTTGGCCACCTTGGTGTCCACCTCCAGCGGCGTGATCCTCGCCGCTATGTGTAGGGAGTGCTGGTCCACCACCGTCTTGAGGCCGTAGTTGGCGGCCACCGTGGCCAGCGTGGCGTTGTTGGCCGAGGCGATGGAGCCGTTCATGGCCGCCGTGGTGCTGTAGTTGGACAGCTTTAGGTCCACGCCGTCCGGGGTGCTCTTCGTGGCACCACGCCCTCCAGCACGTCGAAGGCCGACTGGTCTGCCTTGTTGGAGAGACCCGTGGTCAGCGAGCTCTGCAGCGCGGCGATGCTGCTTCCGTGCGCGGCCACCTGGCCGTCCGTGGTGGCCAGGGCCGCCGCCGTTGCTAGGGGCGCAATTGCCGGCGCCAGCGCGCTGCTGTCCAGCTTTGAGGCCAGCTCGGCGGTGACTCGGTCGTCCAGGGACTGGATGGCAGCGGCGTTGTTGCCGGAGGCTGCCGTGTTCACCGCCAGGTCAGTTACTTGCGCGTAGGGCGTCAGAGCGAGGGCCAGCTGTCCTGCTGTGACGTGCGTGCCGTCAGTCACCTCTCCGTTGTCCAGGACCTCCGGTGTTGCCCGTGACAGGTCCTTCAAACATGTTTTCGTAGGAGTAGTCGTTACACGAATTCGTAACAATGGGGTGTTGTACTTTCGCAACGCGCCCTCACTTGAGTCGCTATGGGTCATTCGGGGCCTTCGTAGCGCAGGGTGGTATAATTAAACTCGCAACAGCCCCTACCAGTACGCGACGTGTGGAATGACGCAGTGTCCCATGGCGTCGGACACTGGGCATGAAGCGAGGTCCTTCATGACGAGACCGGCGAAGGACACTTGTCTCAGCGGCTAGGACCTGCGGGGCATTCATGAGCCAACCTTGCCCATTCATGAACCAACCTTGCCCATTCATGAGCCATTGATGAATCACCCGGTTCCCTTATTGACTCAAACTTGCCAAGAACCGTGTCCTCTCGGGAACTGGGGCGCTTTTGCGCACTTTTCGGCCCCAAAGAGAGCGGTGACGAACTTCTTCCGGACGAATTAGAACAAGGGATTCTGCAGGTTTTAACAGTTTGTGGGTGGCGAACCCGCACCGCGGCAGGCGTGGCCCGCATGGCGCAGCAAGACACAAGGACAGCCCAGTACCCCCATAAAGGGATCCTCCAAGCACTCCAGCTTCTCTCGTGCTTGTGGGGACGTACAACGACACATCCGCCCCCCGGCAAGCCCGGCGGCGCCGTCCGCGGCTCCGTAATTTGTTGTTGTTGTCTTGCCCAACTTGCCACTTTTTTTTTACGGCCCATTTTTTTCTCGGGCGCGTGTGCGGGGATGGCCTCTGAAAGACTTTTTCGCCTTACAAACCACTATTCTTCCAGTCCCTCGGCCGAGGGTTTGGAAGACTTCTTATTTTTTGCATGATTTTGCACGATATTTGCTTGGTGTGCATTGTTTTGCGCCGTGGTGCTGGGAAGGTGCAGATAATGCAGACAACCTGGAAGGGCAAGTCGTCCGACTGAGGGGCTCGTCCTTGTATTCGTGCTGTTTTTGGAGCAGATCGAGGCGATGTTAACGAAGTGTCGGCGCAGCATGTATCTGCCAGCCTGGCCCCATGCATCCTGCGGTGTAAGCAAAGTACTTCAAGACAAAAGCCTTCCAAGAGCGGAACACCATTCTGCGGGCTTCTTTGCATTGCAGCTGGCTCCACAAGCGTTCATAGTCGCGATTTCGCGAGCCCCAAGCCGCGGTTGTTGCCCCAGCCCTTTAAACAGCTTCCAAATGCTGCCCCTGTGAGTGAGTAAGTGAGTGTGAGTGAGTGAGTGAGTGAGTGAGTGAGTGTGTGTGAGTGAGTGTGTGTAAGTGAGTGTGTGTGAGTGAGTGTGTGAGTGAGTGTGTGTGAGTGAGTGAGTGTGTGTGACTGAGTGTGTGTGAGTCAGTGTGTGTGAGTGAGTGTGTGTGAGTGAGTGACTTTGTGCGGGTGAGTGAGTGAGTGAGTGAGTGAGTGAGTGAGTGAGTGAGTGAGTGAGTGAGTGAGTGAGTGAGTGAGTGAGTGAGTGAGTGAGTGAGTGAGTGAGTGAGTGAGTGAGTGAGTGAGTGTGAGTGAGTGAGTGAGTGTGAGTGAGTGTGAGTGAGTGTGTGTGAGTGAGTGTGTGTGAGTGAGTGTGAGACAGTGAGTGTGAGTGAGTGGGCGGCGGGGGCGGCGGGGCGGGCGGCGGACGGCGGGGCCGGACGGCGGACGGCGGGGAAAGAAACTTGCAAGCCATCTCCAAAGTGCTGCGCCTGTCACGCAGATTGAGCCCCCGAGCCGCGCGCTCGACAACATCCAGTCCCTTTAGACACCTACCAAATGCTGCCCCTGCCACGCAAACACACACCCAGATGCAGAAAATACTGCGCCTGCCACGAAATCTGGGCGCCATCTCCAAAGCGCTGCGCCTGTCACGCAGATTGAGCCCCCGAGCCGCGCGCTCGACAACATCCAGTCCCTTTAGACAGCTACCAAACGCTGCCCCTGCCACGCAAACACACACCCAGATGCAGAAAATACTGCGCCTGCCACAAAATCTGTGCGCCATCTCCAAAGTGCTGCGCCTGTCACGCAGATTGAGCCCCCGAGCCGCGCGCTCGACAACATCCAGTCCCTTTAGACAGCAACCAAATGCTGCCCCTGCCACGCAAACACACACCCAGATGCAGAAAAAACTGCGCCTGCCACGAAATCTGCGCGCCATCTCCAAAGTGCTGCGCCTGTCACGCAGATTGAGCCCCCGAGCCGCGCGCTCGACAACATCCAGTCCCTTTAGACACCTACCAAACGCTGCCCCTGCCATGCAAACACACACCCAGATGCAGAAAATACTGCGCCTGCCATGAAATTTGCAAGCCATCTCCAAAGTGCTGCGCCTGTCACGCAGATTAAGCCCCCGAGCCGCGCGCTCGACAACATCCAGTTTTTTTAGACACCTACCAAATGCTGCCCCTGCCACGCAAACACACACCCAGACGCAGAAAATGCTGCGCCTGCCACGAAATGTGTGCGCCATCTCCAAAGTGCTGCGCTGTTCACGCAGATTGAGCCCCGAGCCGCGCGCTCGACAACATCCAGTCCCTTTAGACACCTACCAAATGCTGCCTGCCACTTAGACAGCTGCCAAATTGCTGCCCGTGCCACGCAAACACACACCCAGATGCAGAAAATACTGCGCCTGCCACGAAATTTGCAAGCCATCTCCAAAGTGCTGCGCCTGTCACGCAGATTGAGCCCCCGAGCCGCGCGCTCGACAACATCCAGTCCCTTTAGACACCTACCAAATGCTGCCCCTGCCATGCAAACACACACCCAGATGCAGAAAATACTGCGCCTGCCACGAAATGTGTGCGCCATCTCCAAAGTGCTGCGCCTGTCACGCAGATTGAGCCCCCGAGCCGCGCGCTCGAAGACATCCAGGCGCAGCACTTTGGAGATGGCGCACACATTTCGTGGCAGGCGCAGTATTTTTTGCATCTGGGTGTGTGTTTGCATGGCAGGGGCAGCGTTTGCGAGCGCGCGGCTCGGGGGCTCAATCTGCGTGACAGGCGCAGCACTGTGGAGATGGCTTGCAAGTTTCGTGGCCGGCGCAGTATTTTCTGCATCTGGGTGTGTGTTTGCGTGGCACGGGCAGCATTTGGCAGCTGTCTAAAGGGACTGGATGTTGTCGAGCGCGCGGCTCGGGGGCTCAATCTGCGTGACAGGCGCAGCGCTTTGGAGACGGCGCACAGATTTCGTGGCAGGCGCAGTATTTTCTGCATCTGGGTGTGTGTTTGAGTGGCAGGGGCAGCATTTGGTAGGTGTCTAAAGGGACTGGATGTTGTCGAGCGCGCGGCTCGGGGGCTCAATCTGCGTGACAGGCGCAGCACTTTGGAGATGGCTTGCCAAATTTCGTGGCAGGCGCAGTTTTTTCTGCATCTGGGTGTGTGTTTGCGTGGCAGGGGCAGCATTTGGTAGCTGTCTAAAGGGACTGGATGTTGTCGAGCGCGCGGCTCGGGGGCTCAATCTGCGTGACAGGCGCAGCACTTTGGAGATGGCTTGCAAGATTTCGTGGCAGGCGCAGTATTTTCTGCATCTGGGTGTGTGTTTGCGTGGCAGGGGCAGCGTTTGGTAGGTGTCTAAAGGGACTGGATGTTGTCGAGCGCGCGGCTCGGGGGCTCAATCTGCGTGACAGGCGCAGCACTTTGGAGATGGCGCACAGATTTCGTGGCAGGCGCAGTATTTTCTGCATCTGGGTGTGTGTTTGCGTGGCAGGGGCAGCATTTGGTAGGTGTCTAAAAAAACTGGATGTTGTCGAGCGCGCGGCTCGGGGGCTTAATCTGCGTGACAGGCGCAGCACTTTGGAGATGGCTTACAAATTTCATGGCAGGCGCAGTATTTTCTGGTGTTTGCATGGCAGGGGCAGCGTTTGGTAGGTGTCTAAAGGGACTGGATGTTGTCGAGCGCGCGGCTCGGGGGCTCAATCTGCGTGACAGGCGCAGCACTTTGGAGATGGCTTGCAAATTTCGTGGCAGGCGCAGTTTTTTCTGCATCTGGGTGTGTGTTTGCGTGGCAGGGGCAGCATTTGGCAGCTGTCTAAAGGGACTGGATGTTGTCGAGCGCGCGGCTCGGGGGCTCAATCTGCGTGAACAGGCGCAAGCACTTTGGAGATGGCGCACAGATTTTGTGGCAGGCGCAGTATTTTCTGCATCTGGGTGTGTGTTTGCGTGGCAGGGGCAGCATTTGGTAGCTGTCTAAAGGGACTGGATGTTGTCGAGCGCGCGGCTCGGGGGCTCAATCTGCGTGACAGGCGCAGCACTTTGGAGATGGCGCACAGATTTCGTGGCAGGCGCAGTATTTTCTGCATCAGGGTGTGTGTTTGCGTGGCAGGGGCAGCATTTGGTAGGTGTCTAAAGGGAGTGGATGTTGTCGAGCGCGCGGCTTGGGGGCTCAATCTGCGTGACAGGCGCAGCACTTTGGAGATGGCTTGCAAGTTTCTTTCGCCCGCCGTCCGCCGTCCGGCCCCGCCGTCCGCCGCCCGCCCCGCCGCCCCCGCCGCCCACTCACTCACACTCACTGTCTCACACTCACTCACACACACTCACTCACACACACTCGCTCACACACACTCACTCACTCACTCACTCACTCACTCACTCACTCACACTCACTCACTCACTCACTCACTCACTCACTCACTCACTCACTCACTCACTCACTCACTCACTCACTCACTCACTCACTCACTCACTCACTCACTCACTCACTCACTCACTCACTCACTCACTCACTCACTCACTCACTCACTCACTCACTCACTCACTCACTCACTCACTCACTCACTCACTCACTCACTCACTCACTCACTCACTCACTCACTCACTCACTCACTCACTCACTCACTCACTCACTCACTCACTCACTCACTCACTCACTCACTCACTCACGCACAAAGTCACTCACTCACACACACTCACTCACACACACTGACTCACACACACTCAGTCACACACACTCACTCACTCACACACACTCACTCACACACTCACTCACACACACTCACTCACACACACTCACTCACACACACTCACTCACTCACACTCACTCACTCACTCACAGGGGCAGCATTTGGGAGCTGTTTAAAGGGCTGGGGTGTTGTCGCGCGCGCGGCTCGGGGCTCGCGAAATCGCGACCTATATACGCTTGTAGAGCCAGCTGCAATGCAAAGAAGCCCGCAGAAATGGGGTTCCGCTCTTGGAAGGCTTTCGTCTTGAAGTACTTAGCGCCTTACAGCGCAGGATGCATGGGGCCAGGCTGGCAGACACATGCTGCGCCTGACGCGTTTGCACTTCAAGCCATCTGTTAAACATGCGACCCCTTGATCTGCCAGAGCGAAAAACAAAGTGCTGAGAGTTTTCGACATAGCTGACTGTGTGAAGGTTTTGCATGTGAGGGTCTTTGCATGTCTCGGATTTGGGATTATTCGCTGCTCGGCAGATGCAAGTGTCGCATACTTTAATAAGCATAGACTTGTGGGGTTATCCGGCCCTTTAATTAAAAGACCTTCGGGGGATTTAGACGTGATCCAAAAACAGCACGAATGACAAGGACGAGCCCCTCAGTCGGACGACTTGCCCTTCCAGGTCGTCTGCATCATCTGCTCGCACCTCCCCAGCACCACGGCGCAAAACGATGCACACCGAGCAAAAATCGTGCAAAATCATGCAAAAAAACGAGAAGTCTTCCAAACCCTCGATGCGCCGAGGGACTGGAAGAATAGTGGTTTGTGAGGCGAAAAAGTCTTTCAGAGGCATCCCCGCACCACGGCGCGCGCCCGAGAAAAAAAATGGGCCGTAAAAAAAAAGTGGCAAGTTGGGCGAGACAACGACAACAAATCACGGAGGCCGCGGACGGCAGCGCCAGGGCTTGCTGGGGGGCGGATGTGTCGTCGTACGTCCCCGCAAGCACGAGAGGAGCTGGAAGTGCTCGGAGGCTCCCTTCATGGGGTTGTGCGGGTACTGGGCTGTCCTCGTGTCTCGCTGCGCCGATGCGGGCCACGTCCTGCCGCGGTGCCCCGGGTTCGCCACCCACAAACTGTTAAAACCTGCAGAATCCCTTGTCCTGATTCGTCCGGATCAAGAAGCAAATTGAAAATCACTTCCATTTGGCTTAAGGCTTGATTGATGTTGAACTCAGACAAACGTGGAATGAAACAAAGTACAGTCTCAAACAAAAATGCCTTGAGGTCGCTAAAATGGGATGCAACTAAGTGGCCATTTGATTTTGGACCATGGTTGAAAACGCGCCTCAGTTAACGACGAGGCCCGGAATTCACTTGCGTTCTGCAGGGCCTTGCGTTTGTGCCTTATTTTCAAAGATGAACTTGTTTTCTCATCTCCTTGTCGCCGCCGTGGTGGTTCCTGGTGGCCATGCGGTTGTATATGTAGACCTCGGAAGCCTGGTGGTCGCGAACACAGCTTCGGTTTAAACAGATTCGGCGCCATGAGATGAGGACCGCTTTTGGTGGGGTGGGCACTGGATTTGTTCACCTGGGCTTGGGCGAACTGGTTTGCACATGTTGGTCGGGAGCCTTTGAGAGGATAATGATTTGGCAGCTAAGCTGGAGGGATTTTCGAAGTATTTGGCACCATTTTGCTGTTTGGTCAGACGCCTAGCTGCGTTGCGCCAGGCAACCTGGGTTGGTGGTTTGGGGATTTCAACCCCTGGTTCTTGTAGAGGGTAAATGGAAAACCAACCATCCCTAATCTCCAAATCACAAATCCAAACCGCCAGTTACAGGGAAGCTCAAGTTGCGTGCTGGTGCTTGCAGGAGTCCATGGTTTTTCTTCCTCGCCCCTTTGTCGCTCGTGCGCTGGCATGCAGTTGGCTTGGGGAGGTGGTGGGAGCTTGGAGCTTGGTGGTTGATATGCACAATCCAACAACTTACCAACTATAAACCAACCTCACGCGACAAATCAACATTTCCTTTGCCGGTGAGCATGCATAAGCGTTTTGTCGCAGAAACATTGTGGCAGTTGTGCGGCGGCATTTTTAAGCGAATTGAACTTAATGACCCCATCCACAATTGAAGACAGGATGCAATGAAAGAGACCAACATGCTAACTCGGAACGAACCGACATCCAAATCCGTGGTCAAAGTGGAAGCATGCCTCCCCTTTCCCTTCTTTCAAGTGCGCCCAAGGAAGCCTGTGCAATTTTACTGAGGGAAGCCTTCGGACAGGCAAGCCTTTGGTGAGGGATTGCCCGCCGATCCGTCGGCGTTCAACCACTTGGGTAATTGAAAGAAAGTCATACTACTTGGTGAGTGGAGGCAAGCACGTGGGTAGCTGATCAATTCGATGCGTTGCCACCGATTGGAACAAGTGGAGTTTCACCTGGCGTATGTTTGAGGCACTTTTGTTTTTTAGGTTGGGTTTTGGGCTGGGATTTGTGGCTTTTGGCCCAGGTTTTCGGAGGTTTTTTGGGGACATAGGCCGTTTTTTATTGTCAAGGGCTGTTGGCCCAGGCCGCAGCCGAGCTGCGGTGGCTCTGGGGCACGCAGGCGACGGGCAACCCCGGCCGAAAAAAGAGGGGGGCAGCCCCATGGACCCTTTTTTGGGTGCGAAGCTTGATTCGGTCCTTTGGTCCCTTGCTGGACACCCGAATGGGTAGAGTCCATTTTTATTGAATTTTCTTCACTGAGGATACCCTCTCCAAATGGTTGGTGGACGTAAATCCGGATAGGGGAGTCCTGTTTTGGATCCTTAAAGGTGACACCCCCCTTAAAAAGAGCAAAACAATTGTGCTGGAAGGGATCCAAAATCCGGACCCTTTTTGTTGGACAATCCCCAAATGGCGCGTCTGAACAAAGACATGCCGGTCAGTATTCAGCAAGGCCTGCAAGAACTTGAGAGGCAGTTTCATATGATTATGGTGAGTCTGCAGGGTTCCCCTGTTTTAGTAACGACCCACAAAGGATCTTGAAACCGGGGGCAGGTCGGATAAAGGCAACAGGGAAAGCATGCTGTGGGGCATTGGTGATGAAGAACCAACCGACTCGGCTGGCTTATGGTCAAAACATTGGAATCCTGATGTTTATTTGAGAGCCTGAATGTATCAGCGTTGCACAACTAGAAATGGGTCGTCTAAGTCTTGGGGCTCCACCGTTTAGGCGGTTTTTGTGATGAAATGGGCCCAGTACAACCACCAACTATCGGTTTTGTAGCGTTTTGACCTGGACTTGGCGCATCGCAAGACCGTTGACCACACCTCTCGATGTCAGGGCAAATGTGTGAACCCTACCTTGACCCTTTAAAGGGGAACCGCGTATTGTTAAAGTGACAGTGTAAGCAGAAGGGGTTTTTAAGCAGTGCTTTAGACAACTTGAAATGAGGGGCTGTTCAAACACGTAAAATCGTGGGTTGGCTCATTACCTCCAACTCCAACCTCGGATTCCCGGCATAGAGAAGGTCCTGGCGAAGGAAGTGCCGCAGGCGCGCGAGATTCAGCGGTGGCGAGAACGCAATGTGTTCTATGTACAGGTCGATTTTGCTTGAGGTAAAACACAAACTGCAACTGTTGTTTTTCTGTTTGTTTATCATTTTTTTAAGGGTGTTTGCACTTCGATTTGTTGCTTACAACTCTCGGGCGCCGCCTTTTGTCCGGGTTTCTTTTGCCCGGCGCGATGGACTTGAGGCTTGGAAGCTTTGAAGGTTGAGGTGCTGGCAAAAGAGAGCAGGGGATCACCAGGACGTGTGGTGGAAGTTCCGCGTCAGGTTGGCACTTTCACCCGCCAATCTTCTGCGTTGCAAGGAGAGCTTGGAGGAAACGAGGAATTCAAGAGAAGGTGAGGGGGTAAAGTCGCGCGCAAGGCTTGTATTGTCGATGCAGACTAGGCAAAACAAATTGCAACTGCAGGAATATGTAACAAGGAGACCCGCTAGAGTTAATTCTTTTTGCTTCCAACAGCTCGACTCAAGGGAGATTCAGGATTCCTCAAAGGATAGAGCCCTCGTCAAGCACCTAAAAGTTCCGGCAGATTGCCTGGGCGGCATTCCCCCCCCAACATCCCCTTGACCCAAGCTGGAAATTGCCAAACAAGTTTGACCCGCACAGCAACTGTTCCATCCACACAAAGTCGGGAAGATGCAAAGACTGAACCAGTTCTGATTTGGCGTACCCGTGCCCTTCATTCTTGCATTTTGAAATCTATCACTCCGTGCAAGTGTGAGCATACTCACGAGCCACTCATCTCCAGGAGCTGCTTTGTCCACTCCCAGCACGTGGGGTGTTTGAGCTTTTTTTGTGTTTCAATGATTCCACAATTGAAACCAAAAGGACACGTCTCATTTTGGGGGTTCCAATTCCTATTTTGAGACAGGACCAAATTCGGGCGACGAGACTGGATTGCTAGGCCTTTGAGCTGAACCGGGCGCTGGCGAGTTACCTGTGGCTTGCATCCAAATTCGTGGCGGAGCTTTTGGTTTTCCTTTGGTTTCCCTTTGAAGCAAAACTGGATAGCCAAGTTGCTGCTTTTTCAGTTACTGTTGCTGATTTGTGGGGTAAAGTGCATTGGAAAAAGATCCAGGAACTTTCCTTTTGGTGGCTAGTTTAGCATGCGTTTTTTCCCGTATGCGTAGCGAAGGTTCCTCCTGTTCATAAGTGGGGGGTCTGGGGGAGGAGGTTGTTTACGGAGTTGTTCTAGAGTGTGTTCCAGAGTTGTTCTACAGTACCAACCGTTCGCAACGGTCCGCAACCGTTCGCAACTGTCCGCAACCGTCCGCGATTTGTGGGCGGTGTTTGTGCGTGTGCGTAAGTCGTAGCTTTTCCGACGTTGCTGTCATTTCGCTGCGCAGGCGCCGTGCTTTTAGAAGGTTGCGCATGTGCATCGCCGTGCCATCGTGATTTGCGCTTCAGTGGTGTTCGTCTTTGAGGTACGTTTTCGTGACAGGTGTGAATATTTTTGCGTTTGCATGTGGGAAATCATCCCCGACTGGCCTTTAGGCCCATGAGTTGAGCAGACAGGTAGGAAAAGTCTTTCTCGTGCACCCTCGCATGATCTTGCCTGCTCTACAGCATCAACATTGGTAGCGGAGCCGAAGTTCACGGCCACGGACCAGTGCACCGTCTACTACCGGTGGTGGGTTGACGGAGATGGTGAAGGGGGGGGGGGCGCATGTGGGCACCTTGCCCAGGTGGTGGAGAAGATGATCCGGAAAGCCAGATAGGAACGGGTGGAGAAGAAGCAGATGCCACGGAGACGCTGCCAGACGTGGAGGTTCAGGAAGAAGAGGACCCCTGGCAGTCTGGAGGTGGAACTGGAGCTGATCCCTGGGCCGGATACGGACAGGCGGGGGGCGGCAGCAACTTGGACACGGACAGCCAGGACCGGGCGACCTGGTCGGATGAGTGGTGGGACAACTGGGGATGGTACTCATCACGCGATGGGGCGCGTGGCTATGAGGCGGAGTACCAGAGGAAGCACTACTCGGATGACCAGGCCTGGAAGACTGGATGGTGGACCGATGCACAGACGCGACGGTTTTCCCACTGCGAGTTGAACTCGCTAGTGGCTTCGCAGTCTGGAGTATGGCATGGAGCTACGCCTCCTGGAGGACATCACCCAGCCGAAGAGATGCCCTGGGACTTTGGTAACCGGAAGGACAAGCCGAGCGAGCGCCTGAGCGTGCCCACCTTTGATGGGGAAGCTGGGGGAGGAAGATGCAGGTTTGGCTACGCTGCACACGGCTACCTCCGGAACAACGGGCGCTTGCACTTTATTCGGCACTCAGTGGCCGAGCATGGAGCTTCTCGGAGGAGCTGAATCTGGACCGGTTGGCAACGGCCGAGGGCGTGGAGTACTTCCAGGAATGGATCCGGACTCGGTTCCTGGACCTAGAGCTCACTAAGGTCGGCAGGGTGATGACAGAGTGCTTCAGGAAGTTCAAACGCCGACCGGAGCAGGCCATGCGGGACTACAACATGGAGTACGAGAGGATGATCCTGACCTATCTGGACAAGATGGGGATCTCCGAGAACGATGAGACGGCGCTGCTTTCCTCGGTGGGGAACCAGTTCGACTACAGGCTACTTCAACGCGCTGCGCTACTACAAGATCGGACCCTTCGTTCAGCGGCAAGCCGCGAACAAACAATGGATGGTTCGGGAAAAGACGTGAACGTGGTCAGACCGCCTGGATGGTCGAGGACATCGATGAGGAGGACACGAATCAGGACGGAGCCGACGGAGGAGATGGGGCGGAGTCCGGGGAGGACATCATGCGCGAGGAGGTGGCAAGCGAGCTGCGCACCACCTTCGAAGCTCACCTGGCGGCGAAGGCACGGTTCAAAGCGACAGTCTCTCGGGCCAAGCAGCGATTGCGAGGAAGCCAAGAACCGAAGCGAATGCCGTTGTCCGCGCCCGCCTCGAACACCTGGGCTGGGTCAAGCTGTATCATGTCCTCATCGGCGGTGCCGAGGTGGTCGTTGTCAGCCGCAGTGGCGAAGACGACATGGACCTCATGACCCGGACGGCCCCCTCCTTGGTCACCCCTTTGTTCAGCGGGCAGGCGGCGTCCTTGTGCCAGCGCCCCTTGCGTTTGCAGCCATCATGGATACGGCGTGTAGCAGGAGTGTCGCTGGCTACGACTGGTTCCTGGAGTACACCAGGTTTGCGGAGGCCAACGGGCTGCCAATCTACACGGTGGATCAGTCGGAGACATTTCGGTTTGGAGCATCCCGGCCCCATCAATCGAGCTTCGCCGTGTGGGCGATCTTGGGCTTGGAAAGCAAGAACTTCTTGGTGAAGGTCTCCATCGTGAACTGCACTGGTGGCCGGGTTCCCCTTCTTTTGAGCCGGACAGCCTTAGCCCGACTAGGAACCGTTTTAGATGTTCAGGGCCATCGAGCCGATTTCTTGTCGCTTGGGATTGACGGGATCGAGCTTGGCCTCACCGCCACGGGACACCCGACGATCCCTGTAGACCAACTCGGTGATCACGTCCCGACCGAGGAGCTTTTAGACAGCCTCCCTGACCATCAGGAGGTGGCACTGCTACAGAGCCCGACGCGAGTGTACATGGCGCATCCGTCTGGAGGTCTCACTACCCGTGTTGATGAGGGCGAGAAGGATTCCCCCGTAGCTGTCCACCCGAAGAAGACCCATCTGGTGGTTCAGAATTTCTTGAGTGGGTTGGACGCCTTGCCCAAGGAAACCTTCCTGTCATGGTGGAAGCACAACAAGATCGGGAGGGACTTCTGGGTTGAGACTAGAGAGAGGATGATACGGGCGCATGTGACCCCCAGAAGGACCTGGTTTGATCCCTGATTCCCTGTGTACCAGCTGGGCCTTCTCAGACTGCCCACGACGCGGGAACCACCTCAGAACTTATGGATCGGTCGGAGCTCATTTGTACGGTCTCAGGGGATGCCTAGCCCCACTGAGCTCATCAATTCGGAGCCCAAGTGCCGGAGCTACGTCAACTGGTGGTGGAAAACAAGCCTACCGGGGAGACGGCGACCTCTCTGAAGCAGACGGCCAAGATGAACCTGACAGAGCTGAGGGCAGAAGCGGAGAAGGTGGGCGTCGAGGTACCGGAGAAGACCGCCCGGGGTTGGCTCCTGCTGCGACTCGGGAGATGGCGGGGCCCGCGTCAACGGTGGTTCCCTTCGGACGCTACCGCGGGTGGATGTACCGCAAGATCCCGGTGGAGTACCTGGTGTGGGCCATGGAGAAGAACGGAAACGCGTCGGAGGACCTGAGGAGACTGGCCACCTGGGCGCAAAGCCTGGCGGTGGTACCGCCGCCCCAGACGACGGGAGTCCTATCTTGGGATTCCTCCGACGTCCTCCTCAGTGGCAACACGCGGCCGCGGTGGCGGGAAGGGCTACACCAAGACCACTCGGACCCGGAGGAGCCAGGACGACAAGGGATGGATGGAGATCACGGTCTCGGATGCCGACCGGGAGAGGATCACCCGACTGGAGACGGAGCTGGCGGCGCTGCGAGACAAGAACAACCTGGACCGGGTGCCCAAGAAGGAGTAAACGCTAAAGGGTCTGGAGATGTTAAAGCCGCTCAAGATGCTAAAGGAGCTGGACATGCTAAAGCCGCTCAGGACGCTAAAGGAGCTGGAGTACCGGAGGAGGCAGACGACGCGGGAGAGACGAGTGATTGCGGGCAGCTCTCTGCGGACGAGAAGTTCCAGAGAGCGGTGGCTGGCGTCCGCAGACGCAAGATGAAGGCGACCGCCCGGAAGAAGTTGCAGAACATGGCCCGCGCCGCGAAGAACGTGTTTTCGATGTGCTTTATGACAGCGGTTGCTTTCACCCAGGAGGTGGTCGGTGAGCCGGCCAACATCTCTGGACTTGTTGTTCTGGGGCGCGGGTGGTGCCCGACACGGATGAGGAGCGCCCCGACCTACTCGAGATCTTTGCTGGGAAAGGGAGAATTTCCCGAACATTTGAGGCAGCTGGTCTAGCGGTGCTACCTCCATGGGACCTTCTCCATGGACAGGATCTTCGACAGGCGACGCGGCGGGCAGAGGTACTGCGGCTGATTGAAGAACAGAGGCCACGGTTGGTGTGGCTGGCGCCTCCCTGCACGAATTTCTGCGGGTTCAGCCACCTCAACCACTCATGCCAGGAACTACGACGGCTACGGCTACGAGCCGGGTGTTCCTCGAGCTCTACGATGAGATCACGCTACTACAGAAGATGAGCGGTGGCCATGCCATCATGGAGAATCCCCTTATGGAAGGAACCGTTGGTGAGGAAATGGGTGGAGGACCCGGGCAGCCACACGTTCAACCTGGACCTCTGCCGCTTCGGCATGATGAGCCTGGACGGGAAGGAGCGGCTGAGGAAGACCATCAGACTGACGACCACCTCGGGCGCCTTCGAGAAGATCCTGGGGAAACAATGTGATGGTGGGCACGAGCACCGACGGATTCAAGGTGCAGAGACTAGTGCGACAGCCCACTACCCGTGGCAGTTCGCCCACGGCGTCCTGAAGGCCTACTTGAAGACCATGGTGAGCCCCGGGGAGCACACAGCTTTTGCAGTCACCAAGACCGGGGGCGAGATCCCGAAGGATGGACAGGACCTCGATGAGACCGAGTTGGTTCCAGACGAGGAATGGCAGGGCTCGCGCAGAATCACCTTCAGTGAGCAGATCACCCACCTAACGACGAGTTGGCCCGCCAGTTGAAGTACTTGGACGCGGATGAACATCTCATCCGAGCGGCGAAGTGCCTGAAGTGTCAAACGTGCAGCAGATGCACAAAGCCCGGAACCCGACGACCAGCTCGACCAGCTACACTGATGGATTTCGGGGAGGCGCTCGCGATGGACGTGATCCACTTTGACGACTCTACCGGGAACAAGGTGAAAGCGCTGAGCATGGTGGACATGGGATCCACCTATCATGTGGTCTGCCCCTTGCCGAGCACATCCTCAACGGACATCACGCAGGCATACCACATGTATTGGGCCTCTGGGCAGGCCACCCCCGGTTCATCCTCATCGACCTGGACATCGGGTTCAACGACCAGTTCCTCAGCATGATTCGCGACACAGGCGTGCACATCCGGATCATCGCGGCGCAGGCACATTGGCAAGGAGGACTGGTGGAGCGGCGCAACGCCAGCTGGAAAGCTATCTGGGAGAAGACCTGTAAGCACGAGGTGATCCTGCCGAGCGAGGTGCCTCTTGGCATCACCGCGGTGAACGATGCTAAGAACTGCCTGCGGAATCGAGACGGTTATGCTCCTCGGCAATGGGTCTTCGGTTCAATGCCTCGGGAGGTGGGGGACATCATGGAGGAGCTGGACTCCTTCGAGACCCTCAAGGTGACCAAGGATGCCAAGATGTCGCGGCCCAATGCCATCCGGATGGGAGCCAAGGCATCTTTCTTCAAGATTCAGTCGAAGGACAGCGCCCGGCATGCGTTACTACGGCGACCACGGGTTCAGAAGCATGAGTTCGCGCTGGGGGACCTGGCGTACTACTACCGGGAGTACCGGGCCCCAAAGAGCACCAAGGCGGTTGGGCGGTGGTTAGGCCCTTGCTCGGTGATAGGCCTGGAGGGGAATAACATCTGGCTCAGTCAGGGCGGCCGGTGCTTGCTCTGCGCCCGAGAGCATCTTCGACCAGCTGATCATGAGGAGGTCAACGCCCTGTTCCGACTGAAGACATCCCTGGCCGAGGTGGATGCGGTGATGCGGAATCAAGATCTGCAAGAATTCATCGAGGCGCAGGGAGTCGACGTTGAAACCGGCGAGCAGATCCAGCTCGAGGCGGAGGACGTGAACCCAGCGAACGAGGACACGGTGATGGATGAAAGGGTTCGGAAAGCAGGCGAGATCGCGGACCAGCTGCGGGGTTTCACTAGGCGGAGGAAGAGTCTGGACGATGTGCCTCAGCGAATGCAGAAGATCCGGCGATCCTCTTCGGCAAAAGGTTCCGGACGGGCTTCTTCGGCAGGTAAGTCTACCGTGCGAGAAGTGATGATGGTTAAACGGGGTAGCAGCGAGAAGTCCAAGGACAAGGCTTTGGAGAAGGAGCTCCCCTGGGAGCGCATTCCCGAGGAGGAGAAGCACCTCTACGTGGAGGCAGAGGTGAAGCAGTGGCAGGAGCACTTGAAGTTCGAGGCCGTGCGACCGCTCTCGATCGCGGAGTCTAAATGGGTTCGGGAGAACGTGGCGAGCGACCGGATCCTTAACTGCCGCTTCGCCTACCGGGACAAGAACTATAGCAAGAGGAAGGCCGCGCCGGAGGCGAGGATTCCTTGCAAGCCGAAGGCGCGCCTCTGCGTCGGTGGACACGTGGACCCGGACATCGGGAAGGTGGAGCTGCAATGTGACGCCCCGACGGCTACGAGGACCAGCCTCATGCTGACGTTGCAGAAGTCACTCAACGAGGACTGGGAAGTCTGCGCCGCGGACGTGCAGGCCGCTTTCTTGAACGGCATCCCGGCGGGTCGCAACCTCTACTTCCGCCAGCCGAAAAGGGGGATTCCAGGTCTGGAACCCCATCAACTCGTCTCCATCGAAAAGGGGGTGTTCGGCCTCTCTACGAGTCCAAGGCTCTGGTGGGAGAAGCTTTCGAAGGACGTCACGAACTTGAAGTTGGAGGTGGAGGGGGAGACGCTGATGGTAAAGCACAACCTCATCGACCCCTGCGTCTTCGAATTCCGGACCGTGGAAGGGGAGGTCCGGGCTCTGATGCTGTCCCATGTGGACGACTTGCTATTGGCTGGTCGGAAGGCCATCAACGCGGCCATCCGCCAGAAGCTGGATGCGACGTTCCCCATTGATGAATGGAACTTTGGGGACTTCGACTATGTTGGGAGTCACTACGACGTGGAAAGAGCACGCTCACCATCACCCAGAAGGACTACATCGATGGACGGCTTTAGAGGTTGGACTTTGACAAGGAGGCGGACGAAGAGCAGGAGGTGGATGGTGAGCTGAAGGCAGACAACCGGACGGTGGTGGGGAGTCTCAGCTGGCTTGCGCTGCAATCCAGACCTGACCTTCAGATGGGGGTGGCAGAAGCACAACGCCATCAGAATGCGCCTCGCATTAAGCACCTCAAGGAGACCAACGCTCTAGTGACCCAGGCCGGAAAGTTGCAGGGCAGGTATCACCTTGCGGAAGATCCAGCCGGGCCGGGAGATCCTGATCGCCTACCACGATGCGGCCTGGCGAAACGTGGAACTGGAAGGTGAACGTGATGAAGAATGGGAAGGGAAGTTCCTGACTGGCTCCAGCTTGGAGTCATGATCTTCATGGCCGACAAAGACGTCCTGAACAAGGAGGGAGGCCCAGCCAGTCCCTTGACTTGGATGAGCAAGGTGTGCAAGAGGACCTGCCGGTCCACGTTTGCGGGTGAGACCATGGCGTGCTGCGAGGCTTCGGAGCACGCGCTGTTCCTGCGGGACCTTTGGAGCAGTTTCCAGAAGTCCGAGTCGGGCGTGATGGACTTTCACCTCATGACCGACTGCCGATCCCTGTACGACCACATCCACAGGGCGGGAGCACCAAAGGCACCGTCGGAAAAACGGCTGGCCATCGACCTGGCGGGTCTCCGTCAGGAAGGACAGCGGCAATGGGAACGGAGGAACCCTGGCCTGGAGCCGACGCCGACATGCCCCATGAAGGTGCCGCTCCACTGCGTCCCGACGGAATGGCGAGCAATGTTCTCACGAAGAGGATGTGCCCGCGGAAATGGTGGGCCCTCATGGCGGACGGCAATATCCAGACCCCTGGAAGTTCAACAAGCAGAAGTGAAGCCTAGTCAACAAAAATTGGCTCCATTTTGCAGCTGTGTGAATATGTTTGCGTTTGCATGTGGGAAATCATCCTTTAGGCCCATGAGTTGAGCAGACAGGTAGGAAAAGTCTTTCCCGTGCACCCTCGCATGATCTTGCCTGCTCTACAGCATCAACAACAGGCGCAGCGCTTTAGAGCACTTTGTTCCAACTTGGTGGCAGGCGCAGCACTTTAGAGCTTTCCGTGCAGCTTGCGTGGCAGGGGCAGCGCTTTGGAGGCTGAGTAATTACAGATATTTGGGCAGGCGCAGTGCTTTGGAGGGGCGCGGCTTTATTTTCTTGGCCGGCGCCGAGCTTCAACGTGTTACGCGATTGGCTGGCGCAGCGCGTTGGAGCGCGTCGAATTTTGTGGTCGGCGCAACGCTTTGATGCATGGCGCGCCGGTTTCGTGGCACGTGCAGCGCTTAGTTGAAGATGTTGAAGGTTGTGGCAGCCGACGCGCTTCCCCCTTGTGCGGGGTGTAATGTTGACCCCTGATTAACCAACCCCTGTTTTTTAATATTTTGGGGTGTTCCCCTCCAAAAGTGATGAATCCCCACAACACCCAGGGACACCCCCTATTAATAAACAGGGGTTTATTACTCCGGGGTGAACGTTATTTGTTGGCGCATGTTTTTGTTGGGAAGATGACTTCAACAGTGTCTTCGGGAGATGTCTTTGCGAATTGGGGATGGCTTTGAGGGGATGTCTTGGTTGTCGTGTTGGGAATTGTTTTTGGGTGTCTTTTCGGTCTTTGCAGTTGTTTTGGCCGACAACTTCTGGGATGCCGCTGGAAGATGTCTTTACGGGGAAGTCTTTCGGGGGGTGTTTGCTTGGAGGATGTTTTTTGGTGTGTGTGCGTACGCCTCTGCAGTTGTCTTGGGTCATGTCTTCGCGGTGGTTTGGGTTGGAAGGTGTCTTGGGGGGATAATGGTGTCTTTGCGTTTGCGTTGGGTGACTTGTTTGATGTTTTGTGATGTTTTCGGGGGATGTCTTTGCAGGTGTCTCCAAAGGTGTCCGTGGGCGAGTTTTTGGGGTTGTCCTTGAGCGTGTCCTTGGGGGTGTCTTCGGGGTCTACTTTGGGATTTCTTGGGTTTGTCTTTAAGACGGTGTGTTTGGCAGCTGTCCCTGAGTTTTGTCGGTGCGTGTCCTCAGAGGTTGTCTGTGAAATGTCTTTGGGGCATGTCTGGTGGGGGCTCGATGTCGCTTGCTTCGGGGGACTGTCTTTGGGTTTCTTATGGTGTCCACTTTTTGCCACGGCTTGGCACGAGAACGGGAGGGGTAAGCTCGTAGCTTATCACATAGGAGATCCGAGGGCTCGGACAATTGCTCTTTGTCCACAGCATAAGAGCCATGGAGGTTTTCATTTGAGGACTGGGATATGCGCATGGGAATCAACATCCAGGTTGTATCTATAAATATATATGTCTATATATATATATATATATAAGTGTGTCTGGACAACTCCCGTCTTCCCCCTTGCAAGGATGGATGAACACGTGTCTCTGACCAGACCTCACAGTTTCCTCCTTAGAAAGTCAACAATGGTCTGCTCGAAGTTTCCGCTTTCAACTCGGGGTTGAGACCGAATTGGTTTCCCTGAAGGGGAGCGCATCGATTCTGCTTCTTGCGACTCCAGCATATAAGTTTTGGTCAAAATTGTCGGGGGGAGGAGGGGTGTGGGGGAAATGGGAAACTCGCTAAACTTCCCAAGAACCAGAAACTAGAGTTCTCACAAAAACCAGGGGGCGGGCCCTCATTTGGACACCACTGATTTTGAGCATGGCTATGTCCCTCCGTAGTGCCTGCCGCAGGCGGAACCTGTCGGCCAGTGAGGAGCCTGAGATCCGGTCCAACCGGAATGGTGCCTGGCAGTCCAGGCCCTTGGAGAGTCGTTTTGCGCCCGGTTGACCGGTTGAGAACCAAACCAAGCCCTTTTAGCGGGTGTTCCGACCCACTTTTGGACGGGAAGAATTGTCCCGGGTCAGTAGGACGGGTTTATGAGGGGGGGATGGGGGGGGGATGGGGGGGATGGGGGGGGAGGGCACACACGGGACCGTGTGTACGCGCATATGTACATTTGACAGAAGAATCTGACATGCGTAGGACATATGTACACATCTATGTCCATGTGCGCATGCATATTGTAATTACCTGAAATTGTGAAACCGGAATATTTGTTTCCAAAATCGAAATATGTATTTCCGAAACCGAAATATGTATTGTTTGTGCTCAGAACAAGAGGTGGTTGTTAAAACTAAACCCAGAGTTTGAAATCCAAACAATTACTATTTATGAAATCTGATTTTGTTTATTCATATTATATAATATGATTAAACATTTTCAACTTTTATAACCTTTCATTATACTACGATTATAACCTAAATCACCCCTTAAACACTTCTAAAGAAATAACCCCTTAAACATATAGAGGCCAATGACAGACAAGAAGCAATGTTCCAAATGTAAAAGTCTTTCAATTGCTAGAACAGTTCAACGAAGGAAGAACACAATGTAATGTATGCTTGGAAAGTAAACGACGTTATAGAGAAGCACACAAAGAAGACATACAAGAGAAGGCAAAGGTTTATTATGAACAAAACAAGGACTACTACAAAACATATCAACAACAATATACTCAGACCTTGATTGAATGTGATATATGTAATCGTCATTATCATCAAGGCAAGCGAAAGCAACACGAAGAAACCAGCTTTCATCAACATAACCTCAAACTGAAACAATAATATGAAGAACGCCATAAACCAAATACACCACCCAACGCCCCAGAACGTAAAAACAACTTAAAGCCTAGCCTTATTGAATCATTCAACACATTGCCCCCCAGCCCAACAATGAACAAGGCGACAATTTACCCAAATGATTGCCTTAACGAAAACGATATATAAGCTCCCCAAGACACCCCTTTTCAAAACGAAGAAGGGGGTCAACAGGTTTGAAACAAATGTAAAAGCCATAACATGGGACCATCAACACCCCACCCCTCAGAATCACCCTTTCTTCCATAATATTTTCCTTGTCAATGTAAGACGGGTGCAGCTGCTGCTGCTGCTGCTGGTTGTGCTTGTCATTTCATCCACCAGGTGGGTATGTGTCAAACTCGGAACCGCAAACATGGTGCTGTTGGTTTCCCTTGACCCCCAAAAAAATAATCTCGGACCCCAAACATGGATGCGTATGCCTTTGTAATCCCCCAAGACAAAGGAAAAGCACACGCACCATGTTCGAACTTCGGGATTCCTATGCCAGGAACAAGCGGTTCCTAGAGGCGAAGGTGACGGGCCACTTGGGTTTCGGAATGCACGGCTGCGTCGGTAGGGTATTTTGGAGAAAGGCAACGATGAAACCCGAGGACCCAGAAGCCAAACCCACCTGACCTCAATCCTAGCCATTTCCAGCGAATGGCATGCGAACAGTCGAAGGAGCTCCCCAAACTGGTGAATCACCAAAGTTTCAAAGCCGCCACCCCCGGATGAGTACCTTTAGGGGTGATCCCCCGAAGGACTTCTATTAACCATGGCCCATTCAAGGAGTTTTGACCAGCCACGCGCAACGTCCTGGTGGGGTGGTGGGGCCTTGACAAGCTCTGAGCCCTTTGTCCCAAATGCCTTCAGCTTGGTATGCTGGTGCACGACATTTTGGTTGGTGAGCATGTGCAGTTTGCCAGCTGTTGGATCCTTCCGGAGAAGCCTTTGCTCAATGAATTGCAAGGCCCATACTTTCTTGGACTGTGATGATGGCTGGTATTCCTACGTACGTCGGATCGTCATCGCATGTCGCGCATGTAGCGGTGTATCAGCTTTTTGCCCGGTGAGAGGGTCAATGGAGCCATCTCTCAAAATCAACCAGGGTTCTGCTTTATCTAAAGGTAAACAAAAGGACACAAAACCATGTTAGGGGGTACTCTAAAAAGTACCCACCAGAGGATATGCAAATTTGCGTGGCCTCTGGACCGTTGCGCGTTGTACGCAGCATGTGTATATATATATATACATATTTCCGGAAGCTCACGTCATCTAGCAATAGCGTTCTTGACACGCAAGCATGGCTGACTCCCCTAGAGGCGCTGAGCTGGCGAAATTGTAGAAGCGGACGGTCACAACATCAAAACCAGGACTGACCTGGAGCCGATGCCACTGCCAAGTTTTGGCATCCTTGTAAATTGCCGTTTGCATGAACCTGAGAGAGCCACACCTTGTTCTTGGCTTTTAGAAGAGTGAAGCGTCGAACGAAAACAAAGTTACAGTGATTAGTTCCTGATTCCATGCCTATAGATTCCTTCAACATGACCGGATTGTCTATATGGGTCATTGTGGAGGGACATGGGGGCCGAGCTTGACATGTCTCCACGAAAACCCCATTTCGTGTTGTAGAAACAAGTAAGTTAGTCCGTGGCCCATGTGAGTATGCCCTTTTGGGGGCCTTTTCAGGTCACCGAAGACTTTGACCCGGTTTGTTCTTTTTGAGAAATTCCCCATAACCAATAGAGTAACAACAAATTGCCCATAACCAATAGAACTTCCCGTCTTCTTTTGATTTTCCAGAAGACCTTCGGGTCATCAAAGCAAACGTTTCACCCAAGGAGCACCGCAGCATTGGCTCAGAAGTAAATCCGATTCGATCCCGGCGAGCACGCGCAAGTCTTGCGCTATGCCCGCGCCTGGCCCGCATGCGATGCGAGGTTCCCCCAAGTTTCCGGTTGGTCCATAGGGAGAACTCACGAAATGTCCGTGCTCTCTTGAGAAAGCTTTGCTTCATTTTGGACCGCTTCCGTTGTCTGCGGCTACTCTGTAAGGGTTAGTTCAGGGCTGATTTTCTTTGCTTGGGGACCGAGCGCCCGCCCCACTCACTGGCTCTGCGTATGGCTGCATGCCCTTGGCCTTGGCTCCCGAGTCCCAACATAAGTGCCTGCGAGTGTGTGTTCCCCCAAAAGACAAACGTTTATTTTTCACCCTTCCGGAGAAAATTGGTTGCATCACCAAACTCCAGTGCGAAGTCCTGAACCAACCAAAAGAGTTCGAAATGAAAGTCAATTTCTGACTCCCGCGCTAAACCAGAACACGCTCAGTGGGTCGAACATGCCACCATGCAAAATAGGGTCATTCTGATAGTCCAGTCAGCCCGCTTGCATGAGTCCTTCACCGCATCAAATTTGAGGGAACCCTTTTGACAGCTCCATTTAGTTCTGCCTTGAAAGGGTATTTAAACAAAAACCGAAAGGGCATCTGCAAAAGCAGTAACTGCACCCATGTGGCCGTGTCTTTTTGTTGACTTGATACTGGTACCCTTTTGGAGGTCGGGGTAAAGAGAGATCCAAAGCAAATTCGCCGAGGGTTTGTATGGGTAACTGTCAACACAAGGATGTGGTCCCCCTCCAAAAGCAAAATATGGTAATCAAGGACCTGGTTTCAAGCGGTCAGCTTCTCTCCAATTGGTGTTTGGATTGGTGGTTTAGGCGTTAGGGGTAGCTTCTGTTTGAGGCTCAGGCAAACCAAAAGAAACACCTATCGTTTTCTCAGAAGTAGACAACTTCAGTCCAAGAAACCTGTGCTTTTTTGCTTCTGCCTTAAACGATAGGGCTCGCAAAAACCGATGCCCTTCATGGCAGAGGGTCACTCCAGCGATTTGAAAACAAGTTTTTCGGGACCAGCCCCAAATTCGCAGAGAGCTGCTCGAACGGTTTGAGCATTGCAAAAGAGACCGAGTTTTCAAGGGCCGAACCAGCCCCAAGTCACGCAGAGGGTCGCACGAACGGTTGTAAAGCGAACAAGGAAACAGCTTTTGAACATGGATTGGCGAGAATCAGAAGAGGGTTCACCATGCTGGTGCAGCACTTGGTCCAAAGCACGGACAGAATGAATGCTGATTTCTGGAAGGGACACGTGTCCAGAACGATGCGTCTATCGATACTCTATCAAATAACTCGTCTGAGTGAGGGCTCGCGCATGTGAGGCCAGCAAAACGGCTCATGATGAGGCATCCCACTACTACTACTACTACTACTACTACTACTACTACTACTACTACTACTACTACTACTACTACTACTACTACTACTACTACTACTACTACTACTACTACTACTACTACTACTACTACTACTACTACTACTACTACTACTACTACTACTACTACTACTACTACTACTACTACTACTACTACTACTACTACTACTACTACTACTACTTTGTGTATTTTTTTGCTTTTATAGTATGCGTATTATTTTTATTTATTTATTTATTTATTAATTTATCTATCTACTACTACTAGTACTAGTACTACTACTGCTGCTGCTGCTGCTACTACTACTACTACTACTACTACTACTATTTTTTTTAATTTGTGTATTTTTTTGCTTTTATAGTATGCGTATTATTTTTATTTATTTATTTATTTATTAATTTATCTATCTACTACTACTAGTACAAGTAAGGTCCGGCAGGGCCGGGGGGCGGAAGTTTCAAAAATATAAAAACTATAGTTCCCTTTCTCTTTCTTTTCTTGACTCTTTTTCTCTTCTTCTTCCTTTTCATTGTTTCCTTTTTCCCCGTCATTCTTCCTTTCTTCCTTTCTTTCCTTCCTTCCTCCCTTCTTTCCTTCTTTCTATCTGTCTTTTCTTTTCTTTGTTTCTTTCGTTTGCTTGTTTTTGCGCTGTTCTCTCTTTTATCTCTTCTTTGTCTATCTATTTGTCTGTCTATCTATTTTTCTCTACCTATGTATCTATCTCTCGTGCTATCTATCTATCTGCTTATCTATCTATCTATCTCTCTATCTATCTTCTCTATCTATCTATCTTTCTATATCTCTATCTATATATCTACCTATCTCTCTATCTCTCTATCTATCCATCTATGTATCCATTTATCTATCTGTTTATCTATCTATCTCTATCTCGCTCTCTTTCTCTCTCTATCTATCTATCTATCTATCTCTCTCTATCTATCCATCTATCCCTCTCTCTCCATCTCTCTTTCTATCTGTCTATCGATCTATCTATCCATCTATATCTGCACTTAAAAGTTGCGATTTTCAAGCACGAAACTTGACTTCGCGTACTACTTTCGTACTTAAAAAATGCGATTTTCGAGCCCCAGCTGCGAAAGTGGACATCACGTACTACTTTCGTACTTGAAAGTTGTGATTTTCCAGCCCCAGCTGCGAAAGTTGACTTCTTTCATACTTAAAAGTTGCGCTTTTCAAGCGCCAGCTGCGAAGTGGACTTCGCGTACTACTTTCGTACTTAAAAGTTGTGATTTTCAATCCCCAGCTGCGAAAGTGGACTTCACGTACTACTTTCGTACTTAAAAGTTGCGATTTTCCAGCCCCAGCTGCGAAAGTGGACTTCACGTACTACTTTCGTACTTTGGAGCTCCAGCTGCGAAAGTTGACTTCGCGTACTACTTCCGTACTTAAAAGTTGTGATTTTCAATCCCCAGCTGCGAAAGTGGACTTCACGTACTACTTTCGTACTTAAAAGTTGCGATTTTCCAGCCCCAGCTGCGAAAGTGGACTTCACGTACTACTTTCGTACTTTGGAGCTCCAGCTGCGAAAGTTGACTTCGCGTACTACTTCCGTACTTAAAAGTTGCGATTTTCGAAAGTGGACTTCACGTACTACTTTCGTACGTAAAAGTTGCGATTTTCAAGCCCCAGCTGCGAAAGTTGACTTCGCGTGCTACTTTCGTACTTAAAAGTTGCGATTCTCGAGCCCCGGCTACGAAAGTTGACCTTGCGAAAGTGCTGCGCCTGCCACGAAATCTATACTTGACCTTGCGAAAGTGGCACTCCTGCCGCGGGTTTTGCACTTGACCTTGCGAAAGTGCTGCGCCTGCCCCGAAATCTGTGCTTGACCTTGCGAAAGTGCTGCGCCTGCCACGAAATCTATACTTGACCTTGCGAAAGTGCTGCGCCTGCCACGAAATCGATACTTGACCTTGCGAAAGTGCTGCGCCTGCCACGAAATCTATACTTGACCTTGCGAAAGTGCTGCGCCTGCCACGCAATTCAAACCTTGCGAAACCTTCGCGCGGCCGTGCCAATGGGCCCGTCTCCGAACCCGTTCCGAGACCGTTCCGAGACCGTTCCGAGACCGTTCCGAGACCGTACAGGCGTCGCAGCCGAGGTGGTTTGCGCACAGTCCGGAAGCCCAATTCACGCACAGCGCCAACGTTTTCTGCATCTTGCCATCCCCCAGCTCGCAGAGAGTGGACGCAGCACCTTGCGAAAGTGCTGCGCCTGCCACGAAATCGATACTTGACCTTGCGAAAGTGCTGCGCCTGCCACGAAATCTATACTTGACCTTGCGAAAGTGCTGCGCCTGCCACGCAATTCAAACCTTGCGAAACCTTCGCGCGGCCGTGCCAATGGGCCCGTCTCCGAACCGTTCCGAGACCGTTCCGTTCCGACCCGCCTCCGTACAGGCGTCGCAGCCGAGGTGGTTTGCGCACTGTCCGGAAGCCCAATTCACGCACAGCGCCAACGTTTTCTGCATCTTGCCATCCCCCAGCTCGCAGAGAGTGCTTGCGAAAGTGCTGCGCCTGCCACGAAATCGATACTTGACCTTGCGAAAGTGCTGCGCCTGCCACGAAATCTATACTTGACCTTGCGAAAGTGCTGCGCCTGCCACGCAATTCAAACCTTGCGAAACCTTCGCGCGGCCGTGCCAATGGGCCCGTCTCCGAACCCGTTCCGAGACCGTTCCGAGACCGTTCCGAGACCGCCGCCGTACAGGCGTCGCAGCCGAGGTGGTTTGCGCACAGTCCGGAAGCCCAATTCACGCACAGCGCCAACGTTTTCTGCATCTTGCCATCCCCCAGCTCGCAGAGAGTGCTTGCGAAAGTGCTGCGCCTGCCACGAAAAAAGCTATCTATGTGTTAAGCTGGCTATATGTCAAAGCTATCTATCTGTCATGCAAGCCTATTGGAAAGCTATCTATCTGTCAAGCTAGCTATATGTCAAAGCTATCTATCTGTCATGCAAGCCTATTGGAAAGCTATCTATCTGTCAAGCTAGCTATATGTCAAAGCTATCTATTTGTCATGCTAGCTACCTGTCATAGCTATATGTCAAAGCAGCTAGCTCATTTAGTTCCAGTACTACGGAAGTTTCTTGTTAAACTTCCTTTGACTAGTACTACTACTGCTGCTGCTGCTGCTGCTGCTACTACTACTACTACTACTACTACTACTACTACTATTTTTTTTTTAATTTGTGTATTTTTTGCTTTTATAGTATGCGTATTATTTTTATTTATTTATTTATTTATCAATTTATCTATCTACTACTACTAGTACTAGTACTACTACTGCTGCTGCTGCTGCTGCTACTACTACTACTACTACTACTACTACTACTACTACTACTACTACTACTATCACTACACTGCCACCACTACCACTATCACTACCGCTGCCACTACCACTGCCACTGCCACTGCCACTGCCACTGCCACTACCGAAAGCGCCGTGCACGGGAGCGCTACATATCGTGCCTCGACACGCGCGATCTGCGCGAATCTTCATCGGGCGTTAATCAAACTGGTATGGTGCCCGCGAGAGCACTTGGTCAGGTAACCCTTAGTTGGTTGTTTGGACTGGTGGTTTGGGGATTTGAACCCCTGGTTGTTGTAGAAGGTAGATGGGAAACCCCTTCGCAACTCCAAACCACCGATGAGGGAAGCGACTTGGGCATGCATGCTGCAGAGGGTGCATTCGGTCCTTTTTTGAAATTGACCAGGGTCACAGGCGAGA
The DNA here is from genome assembly GCA_963377175.1 of Effrenium voratum. Classification (NCBI taxonomy): domain Eukaryota; class Dinophyceae; order Suessiales; family Symbiodiniaceae; genus Effrenium; species Effrenium voratum. The sequence continues at coordinate 121,440 of CAUJNA010003379.1, forward strand.
GCGTGTCGAGGCGCAGAAATCCCCGTGGGCGGGGCAATTGCGCAAAGCGAGGAAAGCGATAGGAGACGCACTAAAAGTAGAATTAATGCAGACCACAATCAATATTGAAGCTGGCTCATAACATGTTTCTAGCTCCTGTCCAATCCACGTGTGGTTTGGTTAATTGGTTAAAACTGGGCCCTCAAACTGGGTTTCCTGTTGACGATGTCATTTTGACGGACCCATTAAAGCCACCAGTATCCACACACGAGCAGCGCCCAAAATATTTTTTCCCCGGCGGTTCCACTACCTGGAATATCACCAAGTCCTATACAAGCTCTTATGACTGACCACTTTTCTAGAACCAACCGTCAAACGCGTTTTGGCAGCTCTTCAATTGGTCCAGGTTGGGTGACTAAACCGATCGGTCACAGGCCTACGTGCCGCCACACCGCCGAGCGGCGCTGGAGGCAAGCCGTCGGAGTTGCCATGTGGCTTTGTACAAAGGAGCACCCCACAAAAGGTTTGGTTCCCCTCGAGCTTTCCCTGTTTTACCCTCACAAAAAAAGAGAGGCCATATTTGGTACTTTTGCGTTTTGATTTTGGAACGTCTTTTTGAGGATGCCCTTAAACCGGGGTTGGTTTGAAGGAAGATCAAAGGGAACCTCGTCCTTTCATAGTTTGCCTTGTTTTGAGACAAAGCCATGTTTTGTCCCCCTGCCAATCTCAAGCCGAGACTTTTGGCTGAAGAAGACGATTGGGAGCTGTAAGTCCCCATTCGAGCCAACATCAAAACCCGGGTAGATGAAAGACAGCACGAGGCAGTCCCAACAATAGCACCATAAATTGGTGCGGCCGCCCTTCAAATTCTTTACATTGGTTTGGGTACACATTTTCGGCACCAGGTTGATCGTGATTCATAGGCAATCTCTCACATGGCTCCCCTGTGAGGCCTGTGGCTCCGAACCCGATGTTTGGAAGCCCTGGCACTTTGGTTTCGGAAAAGAACACAGACAAGTCCGCGGAAAGAGCATCAAGCAGCTGCATGTTTTTCTTCTGCAGCTCTCATATTTTGAAGCTTTAGGGCGAGACAGGCATGCAATGCTCACAAAGCCTTAAGGGGGTCATGATTCCCCTTTCAAGGACATCCAGTCGCTTGAAGAAACTTCTTTAAGATCCTGTTTTCAGGGTAGGTGGCTGTCCATAGATGTGAGCTGCAGAACGAAGGCTGGGGAGCTACTCGGTGTTCCGCATATGGGTATGGGTCAAAATTAGGCAACAGGGGACCGCAGGTTTTAGTCCGTGTTTCCATTTGCCAGGGTTCCAGTTTGGGTACCTATTTTTGACCCACAGCGATATTTTCAGTTGGGACCCCATCCGTTTGGTGATCAGGGTCGCCTGCAACAGATCGCAGAGGGAGCATCGACCAGGAATGTGATCTGAGGTCCGCGCAAGCTCCCGCACCCTTTGTGGAACTTATCCCGCAACGGATGTTGGGCGATCCTTTCTGGAACTTCTCCCAAGAATCCCTGCCATCCAGTACCCAAGAACCTCTGGTTGCCCTTCAACGTGTCAGGACTCCCATAAAGATAAACAGTGCTGGTGGGCCTGTTGCGGCCGTGAAACCTTGCATTCATGCGAAGTGTGAAGTCTGCCCAGTAGTATTTGTTCCATACGAGCAGACGCAAGTTTTCGTGGGAGTCATTTGCAGAAGCCAACAGTCTTGGAGTGAGTTCTGTCACTAGAGTGAACACACCAGAATGGTATTCGAAGGGCAGACAAGAACAGCAGTATGAACTTTTTCCCTTACCAATCAACCAACACCGGCCATCAAACATTGGAGGCAAGTTGACGTTCATCTCGAGGCTGACGCTGTCCCGTGAACACAATGCCGGCCGGCAGGGACGAGCCACATCTTAAAGCTGTTCATCTCAAAACCGGCAACCTGTTCTGCTACCACGGGTCAGAATAGGATTCGCAAGGGCCACCTGCCCTGTATGGTCCGGATTCTTAGAGCCCAGCCGCACAGCAGCAAATGTGTACAATGATTTGACCGAATCCATGCAAGCCAGTGTGTAAGCCTGCAAGCAGACACTGCGGTTGTGAGCGCAGCTGCAATTCATTTCACACAAAGGCTTTGACCGAAAGGCCGCATGACATAGAGCTGTGACTTGGGAAGCAACAACGATCGAAATGAGAAGCACACCACGCCCGGCCCCCCCGCCCCCCCCGACAACAGCGGAAGGCTGAAGGAGTTTCCGGTTTCGGAGGCCGAAGCGGCGAATGCCGAGAAGGACCTGGTTGCCGTTGATGTGAAGAACCACTTTGCAGCAGCTCGAGCTGATGGCTGGGGGAAAATGGCAGTGTCGCGTGCCCTGCCTGGCCCTTGTTGGTGTGTAGTTGGAGTACAAGTGAAGAACTTTTTGTAGAAGTGAAGAATCTATGTGTGACATGTGTGTTGGCCCGCCTAAGCCTGCTGGCTTACCCTGCCGATCGAAGTTGAGGATCGAGTTTTGGAAGACAGCTTTCCTTTGGGGCATCGCCCTTTGTTCCCACCTCCATCATGGTTGGAAAGAGGGAAGCTAGGGCGGTGTGTCCAACAAGTGTCCAAAAGGGAACACGCACGCACATATCTATCACACATACGCACATACACACATACTCATATATGTGTGTATATGTATGCATATATGTATATCTATCTATCTATCTATCTGTCTGTCTAATCTAATCTAATCTAATCTAATCTAATCTAATCTAATCTAATCTAATCTAATCTAATCTAATCTAATCTAATCTATATATCTATCTATCTATCTATCTATCTATCTATCTATCTATCTATCTATCTATCTATCTATCTATCTATCTATCTATCTATCTATCTATCTATCTATCTATCTATCTATCTATCTATCTATCTATCTATCTATCTATCTATCTATCTATCTATCTATCTATCTATCTGTCTGGTCTATCTATCTATCTATCTATCTATCTATCTATCTATCTATCTATCTATCTATCTATCTATCTATCTATCTATCTATATACAATTAATGGGTGTACACATATATATATATACACATAGCATACATACATACATATAGATATATACATATGTCATGGCGTAGAGGGATGAGACGTAGATTTGTTTTGCTCCCATTTTGTGGCTGGCGCAAGAGTACTTCGCAGGAAGCGAAGTTCAAGGATGCACAGAATCCAAGCAACCCAAAAGGGGCACCAGCCACGGGTTCCGAGTTTTTGGGAAGACCCAGGCGACAGGTGACTTCACATTTTCTCCACGCGTTCTTTTCTGGGACATAGTCACTGGCGAGTCTTTGTTTGAAGGACCGGACTTTGGGCAGGTTGCAGAGGCAAATTGAGCGGACGCCACCCCTTAAACCCCTAATTTTGAGACAACCTGCATAAGACTGAGTGGGCCGAACTACCCAGGCTGTTTTTGAACGTTGTCTTGGTTTCTTACTGGGGTTGTTTTGGAGTGTATTTGCCAACCGCAAAAGTTGTGGATTCCCTCAATACTGGAAGTAGTGAACTGGGGTGGAGTTGGCATACAATTAACACAACCTTGACTAAGAAAGGAGATGGCGCAACAGCGCCACTTGGGTTTCAACACCCCTTTTACCGACACGCATGGAACCGCACAAGCTAACAGGGCTCAACTTCACATGATGCTTTCCCATTTTGCACTAGCAAAGATTGTGTGATTTGAGCAGGCGTTCGTGGCTACCACTATCCGCGACTGTCGCGATGCGGCCTTGAAGGAGAGGTAGCTAGAACAGCAATACTCACTCCGTTGAAGCATGTTTTTGGTATATGAAGCTGACAACAAAAGTATTGTCAAGTTATCGACAAGCTTTCAACGAAATCGTCCAAATCTCCAATTGATTGAAGGACTGACTGAACGCACAAGATGAAGGTCTCAATTTCTCTCTGTTGGTACCCTACCGCAAATTTATATCATGATTCCAGATCAACTGCCAGTTACCATTTGAGCCACAATCAAATTCCGGGTAGATGAAGGTTAGTAAGGGATCAGCCGCCCTTTAATTTTGTTACATGCTTTTGGGCAGACCCCGACTGTATCAGCTTTTGATTGTGACTGTTCACATCCTGGATTGCTGAAGCGCAACCCTTGAGCCTTGGCTTTGGGGGGTTCAAAGTAGCTGGCCGAAAAGGCCCGGCGGTTGAGGCAAAGCGCCGCGCGTTTCTTGTTGTGAGGTGACCCTTTGTAAGGCACACCTTGTTCCTCATCACTAAATTCGGCAAGCCTTTACCCCACCCCATTTCCAAAGCAACACGCCGCTCCCCGCACTTGGTTCGCGTTGGGGTCCTGGGATTTTGAACTCATGCCTCTTGAAACCAAATGGGTAGTGCATGGGCAACCGCCTCAACCTGAAGAGCTATCAAACCATCCGTCAGTTGCTCACGGAGGTGAAGAACGGCATTGATGGCAAGCGCGAGAGGTGGGCGAACCTTGATGATGAAGAGCCACTTGGCTTGCGAAGTGAGCGACCCATGTGGCTGTGGGTCAAAACCAATGGTGTAGGTGCACCATCCATTCTAATCTATTTTAGTGGGGGATTGGGATGTTGACTGGGGGTACGGGATTTTGACCCATGGCCATGTAGTAGTCTGCACTTGTGACGAGCTAAACCGAGCTTACTCATGACGGCTGCTCCGTTGGTGGAGTGCTGTGATTCGCCACGGCCACGACCAACCGTATAGCCAACACAAAAAGGTCATCTCCCCCCTCCAACCAGATGGTATACCGTTGATGGACGACATCCTGCACCAGCAGGGGAATTTCACGGGTGTTTTATCCGTGCTAGGTGCCACAACTACCGATCCTTTTTTGGACGCTCTCCTTCGCCTGACCCAATGTGCCCCGGCCACGTGTGGCGCCGGGCCAAGGCAGGACGAGCCTGTCCCAGCGCCCAAAAGCACAGGCGCAGGCGCACTCTGCCCTTGCGGCGTTTGCTGTTTGCCCGAATGCGTAGCAGAAGGGTTGTGCGTACGGAAAGGGGTCCGGGAGTTAGCACGTGTTCGCCAGATGCGTGCGTCGCTGAGATAGATAGATAGATAGATAGATAGATAGATAGATAGATAAGTAGATAGATAGATAGCTAGATAGATAGCTAGATAGATGGATAGATGAACAGATATGGATATGTGGATAGATGCACAGAGGCACAGATGGACAGAAGGATGAATAGATAGCTAGGTAGATAAATAGATGTACGGATAGATTCACTTTTTTCTGATTTGGGGGAGGTTGCACCTGTAGAAGTTGTCCGTTTTTGTTTTGCTTTGGGGGACTGGGGGGAGATGGTTGCACTTTCGCAAGAGAACAAGGCAGAAGGAGGACCCCAAAGATTCAGGGTGATAGGTACAAGCGAGAACTTGTTGCAATGTCTCCCCAACATGACATGCGCAGATTGGGGGGCTGAAAAGAAAGCGGGTGTGTGCTTCTTTTGGCCAGTTGGCGTACTACACTAATTGGAAGGCATTGGAGGTTTGGTGGAGCCAAAGGTGGGAGAGGTGACTTGGCCCTGCTTTTGAGACCGGAACATAACGTCACCATTTCGTGCAACGCACTATATTTAAACAACCGAAAGCCCCCGAAGTGGTCGATGCTTTGAAGGCAGTTTCTGTCAGGTTCCATGTTTGCGTTTCAGGAAGTATGTTCACTTGTGCTTCCAAGGACACATGATGCATGCTTTGGCCTGCTGCCAATGTAAGCAAGGGACGCACACGCGTTGGCTGCACGCAGGAGAGGGACCTCCCAAGAGTCTTTTGTCTTCATCATTTTAATTTCAATGGAATGTTCTGCAGGGAGGGCCCAGTGGACGAAACCCCGCAGATCCCAACCGTACAATTCTAGTTCTGACATTCCAACAATAACATCCGGGGTGCGGTGTTCGATCGCAGGATTCCTTAGGCCTGGGAAACTAAAAAAACATGTTGTTTGTCTACGCCGCCCAAAATCCTTTCCCCATCCACAGGTTGGCCGAATGTGCCACAGAAGCCCCAGGCCGTGATTGAAAAGACGTATGGTGCGATCTGCCATTTCCAGGGCCTTCGCATCCGCAAAAAAAACCTTAAAGAAGAGACTTGTATGTATATATATCTATACATAAATATATATCATAGGTACATAGACACATACATACATGTATACATACACGCATGTATACCTGCACACCTACGAACATACAAACACACATACACATACACGTACACGCATGTGCACACATGTACACACACACATACATCCGTGCGTACGTACACATTCACACACACACACATACATCCGTGCGTACGTACGTACGTACGTACTTACATACACCACATGCATGCATGCATACATGCATACATGCATACATGCACACATTCATACATGCATACATACATACATCCATACATGCATACATGCATAAATACATACATGCATACATGCATACATGCATACATGCATACATGCATACATACACACATACATGCATACATGCATACATGCATACATGCATACATGCATACATGCATACATGCATACATGCATACATGCATAAATGCATACATGCATACATGCATATAGCACACATGCAAACATACATTACATACATACATACATACATACATACATACATACATACATACATACATACATACATACATACATACATACATACATACATACATACATACATACATACATACATACAGTCATACATGCATACATTACATACATACAGTCATACATGCATACACTACATACATACATACATTACATTACATTACATTACATTACATTACATTACATGACATGACATGACATGACATTATATTACATTCATACATGCATGCATGAAACATGCATACATTCATACATGCATGCATGCATACATGCATACATGCATACATACATACATGCATACATGCATACATGCATCATGCATACATGCATACATGCATACATGCATACATACATACATGCATAAATACATACATACATACATACATGCATGCATGCATGCATGCATGCATGCATGCATACATACATGCATACATGCATACATACATACACACATACATAAACATACATGTACATATACATATACACATACATATACATATACATAAACATATAAATATACACATACACATACATATACACATACATATACATATACATATACATATACATATACATATACATACATATATACATACATATACATACATACATACATGCAGGCAGACATACATACATAGATACATAGATACATAGATACATAGATACATACATACATGCATACATACATACATACATACATACATACATACATACACGCATACACACAAACACGCATATATATATATATACATATTTACACACATACATACGTACTTGCATACGGACATACAAACGTTTTTGCCTGCTATCCATCCATCCATCCATCCATACATCCATCCATCCATCCATCCATCCATTCTTGCATGCATGCATGCATGCATACATACGTACGTACGTACATACATACATACATACATACATACATTACATCCATCCATCGATTCATGCATGCATGCTTGCATGCATGCATACGTACATACATACATACATACATACACGTACGTACGTACGTACGCACGTACGTACATACATACATACATACATACATACATACATACATACATACATATCTACATACATACATTACATCCATCCATTCATGCATGCATGCATGCATGCATACGTACATACATACGTACGTACGTACATACATACATGCATACGTGCATGCATGCATGCAGGCATGCATGCATGCATACATACACACACATGACATACATGGCATACATGCATTCATTTGTATAAGGAATATATACATGCACACAACTTGGGTTCTGCCTTCCGATCCTGCCAATCGAATGGCAGGCACGGCGAAGCAGCCCTATCGACCTCCAGGGGCAAGGAGCGCCAAGTTTTTGCAGATTCGGTGTTGCCTTTGTGCGCGTGTGCACGGAGGGTGAACGATTCTCTTCCAGCGAAGTAATGAAAGGGTGCCTTGTTTTCTTGGTGGTTTCAAAGGGAGCCAAAAGGAAAAAACACCATGTTGTGGGCATGTGTAGTTTCATTTGGAGGGTGCACTTGGCACGTGTGTGGTAGTCAGTCTCCGGAGCCGAAGCTCTTACATTGCCGCCACATTTTGTGGCATGCAGGACCAGACAAGAGGGTGACAATGTGCAGCCCTCAGAAAGCTTGCAGCGAGCATGCGCTCTTCCCCTCCAGCCGGCCCCATGGTTGCATCTTCAACCAAAGAAACACGTTGCCCAGGGCAGTTGTTGCCCTGAAGGTGTGGATGCAACTCGCCAGCGGACCCGCTTTTCACTTATCACACTGAAGGACATGAAGCCTGGGTACGCGACGGCGCCAACCATGGAGCCACTCTGCATCACAAATCCAGTACTTCTTGTTGTTATTGGAGTTGCCCCGATGGTCAGGATACCATTCGTTCGACAAGTTTGGTGCTAAATTGGATGCCTAGAAATTGGTCAAGCATGACCGCTTCAGAGGCTTGCATTGATTTCTTGAGCAAATTGGACCCAACAGGCAGGTTCAGTGGGGTTTCACTGTTTGACCCCAGTTGCGGTGGGAGAAGCCGTGTGTCCAGCTGCGAGCGTCCCTTTGCAGTTGCGACTGAGCCCTATGAACAAGGCGGAGTCCAAGGGTTTCGAGCCTAAGAAAGTGAAAGACAAAAGCTCTGCTTGGGCGATCGCGTGTCATACATTCCCGTCCACTCGACTGATGGCTCAAGGACTCAAGGCCCATTCTCTCTACACAACGGCTTGGACTTGTTTTTTTTTTGCGGCTTCCCATTGAGCTTCCCCTGGTGCTTTCCTGGTGACATGCAGATCCACACAAAACACATCCAAAGCACCTGCTGTGCAGCCTGCGCTTCCAGGTGAGTTTCATTCGAGATATCATGAACGATTTCGAGAACCACGCCCAAGGCGTGTTTCTGGGGGAGCCAACGCGATAATTCAATTCCCGAGCTAAGGAGCTTCAGACTTGCCGCCAAAATCAACGAGCAGCCAGAAAAGCAGGGGTTCCAGAGGAATACATCCAAAAAGCAGATTCCTCACAGGGGAATCCTCGAAATTGGGTGGTAAAGACAACTTTTTAAGTGGCCCGGTGTATCCTTCAAAGGACCCTGATTGCAGCTGCAGCAGAAGATCACAAGTTGCAGCAAGGGTGAGAAGCTCTGTTAAGCAACCCCCTCCCCCCCCCGCCGCCACATATGGGCGCTTCTTTTTTGTGAGGGTTCTCTTTTTGGGCTTGTTTTGGAGGGAACCCAATTGGAAAATATCTATTCTGGGGGTGTTCCCAAGTCTGATACAAACCCACATGTACTAAACATCTCATCATTGTCATATGTTTGTTTCTTCTTTTGTTTTCTCCTCAACATGTGGAATTCATGGCTGCTTTTGTTTGCCTTCAAAACAACCCGAAGAACAGGTTCCCTAAAAAGGGTTCCCTAAAAACCGAGACACCCATATGAGCAGCTGACGTTTTTGCTGGTTCTTGGTCGATTGAGGACATGTGAGGCCCACTCAATCCCCAGAACGAATCCCGAGCCGAAACATTTTTCCATGTCCGCTTGGAGAACAAAGAGAATCGGCATATCAGAACCGTTGGTTTAGACGTTCGATTTCTGAAAGCAAGAGATGTCAAAAAAAAACTGTATTCTTTGTTTCTTGTGTGGCTAAATGGACATGGCTGGGTTTTGAAAGGACGATGGTTGAGCAAACTGGGAAGCTACTGCTGGATGCATCGCGGCATCAACCTCACAGCGCATGTGAACCATTGCCTCACTGAAAGCTGTAGCTTTTGCCCCGGTTGTTGTGGCCCTGCTGCACGTGGCAATGCGGAACCCCTCATGACTACCTCCTCCACAGTTGATAATTGATCAGCCGATCGGATATTTTTTCCTTTAAGTAGGGTTGCTTCTGCTTTGGTAGCCCCTGGTAGGAGGGGTTGTACTTACTATTCAAGCAACCATTCAGGTGGTCGGATGTGACCCGATCAAAACCCCCGAATGCGTGTGTCGTTTTTTGTTTTTGTTTTTTGTTTAAGGGTACCTTGTGTTTGGGTTTCTTTAAAGGGAAACCAAAGGGGAACGACCCAGTTTGGGGCACCCCCAGTTTTGAGACACAGCCATATCATGTTTTTGTTGGAAGTTCAATCGACGTTTACGCCGAAGTTCGCCCAAAGCATTGAGTTCGAGCAAAGCTGCGATCCCTTCTATCCTTCATTTGTTGGTGTCTGTCAGAAGGGATCGCACAAGAGCAAGCATCGTTCTCAGTTTCGTGACTCATCAGCCTTTTGGAAGGCTAGCTCAGCTTCTTCAGTGTCCACTGTCCCATTGGGCAAAAAGAACAAGGCTTTGGCTTATGGGTGTGTTTTAGAATATGGGACTCCAAGACTTCCTGAAATGGTGGGCTTCGCTTTGGTACCCCTGCAAACCAACCGGGCCCCAGTTTCTGGGTATCAACAAAAACACCGCAACGGGACTCCGTGTGAGCTTTCAAGCTCGACGGCAGGCTGGGGGAACGCAGCTCCCGTGCTGACCGGCAAAGAGGCGGGATCGAGAGCCAAAGAAGTGGTGGTGATTTGCTTAAATGTGAGTCCTCAACAATGGTCCAACAGAAATCCCCAGAAACAAAATAAGTTTAATAGGAAGCCTCCAAAATGGTCGAGCATAGATTCCCTGATGAAAATCATGTCCAGCAAAGGGTGGGCAAAGAAAGCTGGCGGAGTTGATCTCGGATTTCCGAGAACAACACCTGGTTGACTGATTCATTTCCGAGTGCAACCCATTGAGGGCATCCTCGATCCGAAAGGAAGCCCTGTACTGTAGCTGCTGACATATACCCAGTGGATCCAAGTTGCCCGTAGGGTAACCAGCCAATTTCCATTCAGTTTTTAAGGTGTCAGTCCCTTGGTCACCAAGGCGCGTGAATGGAGGTTCCCGAAACTGTTGCCCCTTCACAAGTCAAAAGCGCTTGGCAACCGCGTGCAAAGCGTGTTCTGTTTGGAGTACCTTTTGTCGCCGTGCGTGAGATTTTCAGGGACCTTCCAGATGATCGGTTCCTTTTTGGTTCCCCTCCAAAAGGGGAAGTTCCCTAGCACCATTCATCTCTGGCTGGTTGCAGGCAGACGCACTGAGACTTGGGGTTACGCAGAGATCCAGGTATCACGCTTCCCAAGCAAGACACATACATTCCACATTGATTGAACACCAAGGTCCGGAAAATGTGTCAAACAGCTTTTGAACAAAGGCGGAATTCAAGCACCTTTTCGTAGACTTTCTAATTTGCCGGAATTGGAACATCGAAGGTCCTGAGTGTTGAGAAGGCGAAGCGATCAGCTCAGATGGTCTTTCAAGAATTCAATCCCACAAAGGCGATGTTTTCTGTGAGGGTTGAACATAGGGTTTCAGGCCACTTTGTGCAATACTGCGTTCTAAGGGAATTCCCTTCAACTTGGTAAAGTGGTCATGGGAATGATCCATATTGGTATTACGGAAGGCTTTATTTCCACAACCATACCGTGAGGGGATCACACAAACTGACATTGGATACCATTGAGCCACAATAACAAACCTGAGATTTAGGATAGTAGGGGCCAGCCCCAGCCATATATAGGTGCGGATACGCCCTTTCCATTCCTGTAATACCAGGCTTTGATCATGATTGGGATGTGATATTCATGCGGCGATTTGGCTGGTGGTTCTGGCTGGCTCGCCATTTCCCAGATCACTCCACCCCCACTTGCGGAGTCGTATTTTTTGCAGAGCGCACGGAAGGAAAGGCTGTCCCCCTACCAAAAAGGGCCGATCAGTGAGCTCCTTGGTTTGACTGAGAAGGACATCAACAGAGCAGCAACCACCTGGTGGAGCCACTTGGTATTGAGATATGCAGTTGGATGAAAGTAGATAGCACGATTTCAGCCCGTTTTGGCTGATTCCCTGAACTTACCCCCTTTAATTGTGCCATCTACTCTACTTTCACCCTGGTGAATCCTCGACAACTCTCACAGGCCAAGGTCAACATGTGTTCTCCCCAAGCGATCGCGCGTTGGGCCGCCCGCCCTTTTCGCGTGCCTCAGCCCCAAACGACAGCAAGCGCCGTAGCCCAGCCGATCGCCCAAGCTCCGTTTCCACAGGTTGGCGGCAACGAGACGGATCTCACCGAGGCGGAGCTTGCCCCATGGGCCAACATGTCCAGTCTATGGTCCATCTGGGAGCGTTTTTTTTCGAGTCTCAAGTTCAAGGGACAATTGGAGGGTACCCATTTTTTCGAGGCTCGGTACCCATGTTTAAGGTTGGTCCCAAGGGACATCAACAGGACAACATCCATTTCTTGGGTTTCTTCATTGTGTTGACACATACCCATTTTGGGACATGGGGGGGGACTCACGAAATCCCCAAGCAAGAAGCATGATCGATCGAATGGCTGAACACCTCAGAGAGCAAACAGACAGAAGGTGTGCAAGACGGTCTGCGCAAGTCCAGGATGTACTGGTCCAGACGCACAACAAAAGCAAGTGGCAACATTCCGGGCACACCGACTCTCCCGGTCATAGGAACTTTTCCCAGGGGAACCTCCCTGATCAGGGCTGCTCCGAGCACAAGGAGCAACCTTGCTGCTTCATGACGAGTCTTGCATCAAACCTCATTACCTGGGAGGTTGCGCATCAGCAGAACCGTCGCTGGAGCCAGCGCAAAGCCGGTCTTGACGGTTTTATTCACGATGTTCAAAAATTAAATCTTGAATGCAACAGCATGTAGTTAGGTCAGGTTGCCTGATCCATTCTGAAGCATGAGCACCGCGGCAACAACAGTTTGTTGGGTTTCCTCGAATGACCAACCTGGTCGCTCAGCATCCGGAATCACAGCGAGTCATTCGCTGTCATGCATTGTTGTAAATATGGATACTGTGGATAGTGAAGAACAAGGATACTGAAGATTTGACATTGCTCTTCCACACGTTCCTGGAAAAAAATCTTTTACACCTCGCAAGCAGAGGGGAAATGGGTGCTTCAACTAGGTCATTTCGCTGGGTGTGGTTTTCCCTGGTGAGACACGGGAGGTGCCGTGGCTTGGCATGGACTCCTGTGTCTTGAGCGAGCAAGCGAAGAAGCGATGGATCTTGTTGGTTTCTCCCACGACTGGGCAATGAGCCCCAGCCCAAAACAAAGAAGAAAACATCAACCGACAAGTTAGACCCGCCCCAACTTGCAACCCAAGTCTAAGCCAAAGCCAAAGCTGCCAGGAGAGAAATCAGCAAGAGAAGCCAACCAGCCGTTCCTAGCCCGGACCTTTCGCTGGGCATGTCAAACCGTGCAGGCGCAGGTGCGCGGCGACGGCGAGGCGCGCCCAAAGAAACCTCGGTGTGTGTGTGTGTGTGTGAGGGTCCATTTTTTTGTGGGGGCTGGGACCCCAAAGTGACTTTGGTTCTCCTTTTGGCTTTCCATGAACATCCTCCAAACAAGGGCTTCCCGCCAAAAAAAGACACATCCACGCGCTTGGAGGGTAAGCACAGGGAAGCCAAAAGGAAGCCAAAGGGAAGCCATCGACTCTCAAAGCTTCATGTGGGGCCTCAAATTTGGGGACCTTGCATGGCTTCAGTTTCGGAGGTGTCCGAAGGTTGCTTGCCCCCCTCGTGAGAACTAAGTGCCAAATGGGCTGGACCTTTGTGGTGGGGAAATTGTCATGTACGATTTTGTCGGCACCGTATCCATGCCCCAAGATAGGGAACCCCCCCCCAAAATGGCGGGGTGTTTGTTTGCGCTTGGGTCGAAAAAGACCTGACAAGGATACCCGCAAAAACAACGCACCATGTGATTGCGGGAGGGTACTCTCCGTGATCCTTTCGCGAGGTCCCCCAGCCCTTCACCACGCCGGGGCGCCCAGAAAGGCCTTCCAGGGCTGCGCGGGATGGGTGGTGCTGGGGAGCCACATGCCCGCAAAGTTTGTGGGGAGAAGCAAGCAAGCAAGCAAGCAAGCAAGCAAGCAAGCAAGCAAGCAAGCAAGCAAGCAAGCAAGCAAGCAAGCAAGCAAGCAAGCAAGCAAGCAAGCAAGCAAGCAAGCAAGCAAGCAAGCAAGCAAGCAAGCAAGCAAGCAAGCAAGCAAGCAAGCAAGCAAGCAAGCAAGCAAGCAAGCAAGCAAGCAAGCAAGCAAGCAAGCAAGCAAGCAAGCAAGCAAGCAAGCAAGCAAGCAAGCAAGCAAGCAAGCAAGCAAGCAAGCAAGCAAGCAAGCAAGCAAGCAAGCAAGCAAGCAAGCAAGCAAGCAAGCAAGCAAGCAAGCAAGCAAGCAAGCAAGCAAGCAAGCAAGCAAGCAAGCAAGCAAGCAAGCAAGCAAGCAAGCAAGCAAGCAAGCAAGCAAGCAAGCAAGCAAGCAAGCAAGCAAGCAAGCAAGCAAGCAAGCAAGCAAGCAAGCAAGCAAGCAAGCAAGCAAGCAAGCAAGCAAGCAAGCAAGCAAGCAAGCAAGCAAGCAAGCAAGCAAGCCAAGCAAGCAAGCAAGCAAGCAGCCAGCAAGCAAGCCAGCCAGCAAGCAAGCAAGCAGCCAGCCAGCCAGCCAAGCCAGCCAAGCCAGCCAGCCAGCCAGCCAGCCAGCCAGCCAGCCAGCCAGCCAGCCAGCCAGCCAGCCAGCCAGCCAGCCAGCCAGCCAGCCAGCCAGCCAGCCAGCCAGCCAGCCAGCCAGCCAGCCAGCCAGCAGCAAGCAAGCAAGCAAGCAAGCAAGCAAGCAAGCAAGCAAGCAAGCAAGCAAGCAAGCAAGCAAGCAAGCAAGCAAGCAAGCAAGCAAGCAAGCAAGCAAGCAAGCAAGCAAGCAAGCAAGCAAGCAAGCAAGCAAGCAAGCAAGCAAGCAAGCAAGCAAGCAAGCAAGCAAGCAAGCAAGCAAGCAGCAAGCAAGCAAGCAAGCAAGCAAGCAAGCAAGCAAGCAAGCAAGCAAGCAAGCAAGCAAGCAAGCAAGCAAGCAAGCAAGCAAGCAAGCAAGCAAGCAAGCAAGCAAGCAAGCAAGCAAGCAAGCAAGCAAGCCAAGCAAGCAAGCAAGCAAGCAAGCAAGCAAGCAAGCAAGCAAGCAAGCAAGCAAGCAAGCAAGCAAGCAAGCAAGCAAGCAAGCAAGCAAGCAAGCAAGCAAGCAAGCAAGCAAGCAAGCAAGCAAGCAAGCAAGCAAGCAAGCAAGCAAGCAAGCTAAAGCAAGCAAGCAAGCAAGCAAGCAAGCAAGCAAGCAAGCAAGCAAGCAAGCAAGCAAGCAAGCAAGCAAGCAAGCAAGCAAGCAAGCAAGCAAGCAAGCAAGCAAGCAAGCAAGCAAGCAAGCAAGCAAGCAAGCAAGCAAGCAAGCAAGCAAGCAAGCAAGCAAGCAAGCAAGCAAGCAAGCAAGCAAGCAAGCAAGCAAGCAAGCAAGCAAGCAAGCAAGCAAGCAAGCAAGCAACATCAAGCAAACAAACCAGCGCGCGACTGCAGAAGTGACAATGAGGTAGTATTTTATGCCCTCTGTCAAAAAGGCAGTCCAAATTCACATTGGATGCATCGCCAAGTGAGGGCTGGCGGCTGGCTTTGGGTTGGGGTCAATCGCTGCTAAGCGTGTCGCTCCAGATCTTCTTCACCTGGACTGGAGAGACTGGTTTAAGCGATCAACCCCTGGTTCCCGTCAAAGGCAAGCAACAAGTAATCTTGCATCTTGCACCGCAACCGCCTTTTCAGGCCAAGTTGGGCCCATTTGGTTTACAGATTGCAACTGGTCGAAAACCAGGGTGGTTTTCTGGGAGCGGAGTTTGAGGTTCAACAGCTGCGGGTTCCCGAAGCCCATCATGGCCACCTTGTTCTCCCTGGGCTTTGCGGCGCCCACCCCCATCCAGGCAGAGCGGAGGGCGGAGGGCGGAGGGTGGGAGGTTGAGCTTGGAGGTTGGATTGAGGTTGGAGTTGGCAGCAGATGGGCTTGGCTTGGTTGGGCGGTCATGGCTCGGAGTCCGTTCAGGGGATTTCATACAATCGGAGGTTTTGTTTCCAGTCAGCCAAGTCCCTCCTTCCCCGAATTCGAGGACATACAGAGATGTGTCTCACAAGTGAGCCCCAATGCAAATACCGTGCTTCCTCATTCAGAAGGGCTTTCCCTTTGGACGGGCAATCTGTTGGCCCCAGATCCCATTACTTTTCTGGAAATGCAAGCGAAAAGCGGATTTCGCAGGCAGCTGACCATCGGGTACCCAACGGGTAATTCCAGGGTGGCTACTTGCTGTACAAGGCTACATATTGGACATGTTGGAATTGTTAGGAGTCACTCAGGAATATGGCAAGTGTGCTTGAACATCTTGGTTTGTTAATGTTCACCACTTCTGGACAGTTTGCTTCAAGGCATTTGGTCGCATGCCGCGGAGGATGTCAGTTTTTGGCGGACCCTGAAGATGCCCTTGATGCGGGGCCGAAAAGAAACGCGCTCGTCCCGGCCTTTTATGCCCATGCGGGTCCGCCGAAGGGGGCCAAAGTTTTTGGGGACTTCGGGTGGTTTTTGGGAGAGGCTTAGCTTACTCGGAGCCCATGGAGCCGGCTCCGACAGGCCTACGTCTGGCCAGTGGCCGCCGCGGCGCGCGACGTCATAGGCATCGCCAAGACTGGCAGCGGCAAGACCCTGGCGCCTTGGGCACGGGATGTGGGATGGGCGGATGAGAGGTGGAGTTTTGCGTGTTTTGCGTGCTTGCGTGCGTGCGTGCGTGCGTGCGTGCATGCGTGCGTGCGTGCGTGCGTGGGTGGGTGGGTGGGTGTGTGTGTGTGTGTGTCACACCTGTTGGCCAAGGTTTACCAGTGCCCTTTGTGACATTTGACCGCCAAGGCATCCACAAGAGCAGGCTACGACCAGGCGTCCCACAGACACCAGATCAGCTGAAAAGCAGTCTAAGTGTGCAACTTAAAAAAAGAAGAGAGTGGAACCCCACAGGGCCGCAGCCTGCACAAAACAGGCTGATTCGTTTTGAGCTTGTCACCGATGCAGGGGGCCCAAGAGCGGCCACGCGGCTTGGGCCAACGAAGCTCCGCGTGGTACGCTAGGATATGATTGGGGACGCCCAATGACGTACCTGCATCCTACTCTCCCAAGCGGGAGTTTAGCACAGTGTGTGTGTGTGGGCGCGCATGTTTGGGTTGACGCGTAGCTGTGAGCAAGTACGTGTGCGAATGAGTGTGTATGCAATATATAGATATATATGTATACGGTATATATCTATGCCACAGACTCAAGGCGGGCTCGATGTATATTTCTTTATGTAATGGCCTGCGGCCTGGTTCCGCCGCCCCCACACACCTTAGAATTTCGGCCCGGGACGAGAGAAAGCACGCGTGCACAGACCCGTTCGCGGACACGAAGACAGACGCAGAGACGTAGACAGACACAGACAGACACAAAGACACGCAGACAGACACGCAGCGAGGGGGAGGGTCTTCGCGGACACGAAGACAGACGCAGATGCGTAGACAGACACAGACAGAGCCAGACAGAGACAAATAGACACACACACACACAGACACGCAGGGGGGGGGGACACGAAGACGGACGCAGATACGTAGACAGACACAGACAGACACAAAGAGACAGAGACAGACACGCAGGGGGTCTTCGCGGACATGAAGACAGACGCAGACAGACCCAGGCAGACACAAAGAGACACAGACAGACACGCAGGGGCAGGGGGGGGTCTTCGCAGACACGAAGACAGACGCAGATACGTAGACAGACATAGACAGTCACAGGGGGGGGGGGGCGGAGGGGTGGGGGAAGACTACCCGAAGCCTAAGGGAGGAAGCCCGAAAGCACAGGACGCGAGATTGAGTCCTAACGCGCGTTGTTTGGTCCCGAAACATTATCGGAAGACTAGGAGAAGAAGCACAGAAGACTACGGAAGATTGCGGAAGACCACGGAAGACAAAGGGGGGGGGGGGGGGGAGGGGGGGGGGGGGGGGAAAAATGGAGAAAGTAGGGGGCCTGGGGGAAACCTATTAACCACCTTATCCGTTTTTAAAAGAGGGTTTTTAGGGAGCTTATTTATCGTTTTCGTTAAGGTAATCACTTGGGTAAATCGTCGCCTTGTTCATTGTTGGGCTGGGGGCCGACATTTTTTTCATTTGAAAGAGTTAACCCTTTTAGTAGTTATCAAGTTCTGGGGTGTTGGTGGTGTATTTGTTTTGTCAGTA
Source organism: Effrenium voratum (assembly GCA_963377175.1). Taxonomy (NCBI): domain Eukaryota; class Dinophyceae; order Suessiales; family Symbiodiniaceae; genus Effrenium; species Effrenium voratum. The sequence goes on from CAUJNA010003379.1 coordinate 139,696, forward strand.
TTTTCTCATTAATTTTCATTTATAGGTTAAAAGTTCAGTATAATTATAACATATAAGATTTTACATATTATTATTATATTATGATTATAATTTCAGTACAGGACAATAATTTAATTGACAAATCTTATTTATTTCATACATCATTTTAAAATAATATTAATATCTCTCACTGTATTTTGAACATTAAACTTTTTACTTTCAATAAATAATTTGATATTTTCTTTAACATCTTCTCCTTTCTCTTGACTATAACCCAACATCCATAATATATCATAAATCATGTCATATTTTCTTACTAATTTAAGAAACCGTTTAACATATTCGTAAGGTGGTGTTTTATTTACAGATAGAAATATTAAAATCTCATCTTCTACATTTCTATTATGTCTCCCTTTTATTCTCAACAAACATTTGATTAAAAATTGATTATCTCTCCATTCCTGACAAATTTTACATTCGTCTTCTTCATCCATTGAACAATTAATAATATTATTCACTATTTCATTAGGTAAATTCAATTTATACAATTCCATATTTTCTTTTTTGAAGTGACAACAATCATAGCATTTTTTATTGATATAATTATTGGTATAATTTTTGATTTTATCACCGTTCATTTTCCTCTTAATATATATGGTAATATTTCTTTAAGTAGTTTTGGCTAGGGGGTTGCTGGTCCCCTGTTATGTTTTTTTTGTAATCATCTCAAACCTATTAACCACCTTATCCGTTTTTAAAAGTAGGTTAAAAGTTCACTATAATTATAACATATAAGAATATAAATGTTATAATTATGGTTTAGTTATGAATTACACAGGTTCATCAACAATTAGTTTAAACCTTATGTTTTTTACTCCTTCAAAATTCATTCTACTTCTTTCGCCATCAATACATCTGTATATTGTTTGATGCGCCGCTCTCATTACATCGGCTATATTATCTATGGTTATATTATCTACAACATCATCACTACGAAAATGAAAACTAAAAGTGTTAAAATGGTCGTCTTCATAATAATTGAAATGATGAAACCTTACAAACATATCTACCTCAACTATTATCACGGCTTCATAACCGTTATCGGTTTCAATGTCATCTAACAAACAAGCTAAGTTTTCATTTTCATTAAAAACTATATCTTTGATGCTTTTTATGCTTAAAGGTATATTTCTTGAAATGTAATACTCAATTGCGTGTCTCTTTATATCATCGCCATCTTCAACAGTATAGCGCTTTGTCTTTCTTTTTGTTTCTGTTCTGTTTATTTTATATCGTTGTTGTATTCTCTTTAATGTCTTAATATGATTATGTTTTATTTTCAAATACTCAGGTTCCCCTATTTTATATGAAATGATACCTTTTAATACATCAGCAGGTAAGCTAGCACAATTCTCAACTATAAAATTATTCTCTGACATTTTACCCTTACTCATTTTTCTCTTAATATATAAGGCTTTTTCTCTTTAAGTAGTTTTGGCTAGGGGTTGCTGGTTGGCCAGTCTGGGTTTCAGGTTTAATTTAATTGTCTTAACCTTCTTGTTAGATTATAAAACAATGTTTAATCATATTATAAGATAATAATATTAATAAACAAAAGTTAATTTGACCCGTATTCAATCTCACCAGCGATACAACCACTATAACAACTCATACTATACTCGCAACAATAATGCTCGTATCCTTTTATTAATTGGTCTGTGTAAATTTCAATTAAGTCGCTTAACATGTTTCTCATATAATAATTGTTATTTCTATATGACCACCAATTGTTTAGGTTAGGAAAGAACAAATCACTATTTTTGATAAACTTTAATTCTTCAATTTTAAGACAAATTTTAAAAGTACAGTAACTTCTTCTTGATTATTCTTACAATATGATTTTAATCCTTGATAATACATTTTTCTTGTGTTAAATCTTTCTTTAACCTCTTGTTTATTAAATATTCTGTCAATTCTTTTTCTGTATTGTTTGTTAACAAAAGGGATTACTGTTAGACATGTAATATCGTTATTTAGCATTTGTTCAATAATCTTTAACTGAAGCTCTGCTTTTTCCAGACCTTCTTCAGGAATGTGTTTATCACTCATAAAATGCTCTTCTTCATCTCTCAAATACCAACAATCAAAACATCTTGGTTTAATATAAGCACCTATAAGATTACAATCATTAACAGGTAAAATATTAGCTAGTGCCACGACAGACTTACATTTTTTATTTTTACAAGGACAATTATCATAATTAAACAGTGTCATTTTTTCTCTTACTATATTATGTCCATTTTTCTTTAAGTAGTTTTTATTTTATGTTAAGGGGCGGGGTTTATGTTGTTTTTTCTAACAATTAATATAACGGCGAGATTAACAAAAGACCAAATAATCAGCAACATCTATTACGACTTAGACGAGGGTTTCGGAAGCACACAAGCGACACATAAGAAGGCAAAGGAAGAAGACCCAACAATAACATTAGACGATGTAAAGTCTTTCTTAAAGAAACAACGAAATAAACAAATCAAGAATTATAGAGGTACTAATTCCTATACCGCTCCATTCGCACGATATGAATATCAAATAGACATAATGCATATGTCACCTTTAGCAAAAGACAAGATCGTTCCACAGTATGCTTTAGTCGTGATTGACATCTTCAGTAAATTAGCTGATGTAATACCGATGGAGGAAAGAGACGGAGAGCACGTTTTGAAGGCGTTGAGAGCAAGCTTTAAAAAGATGGGTTATCCGATGTCCGTGTATTCCGATGACGATGGCGCGTTTGCAACTAAAAATCAAGTTCAGGATTTCTTCAACAGTGAAGGAATAAACCACATCGTCACGAAGACCCACGCAAATGTAGCCGAGCGTTTTATTAGAACGATGAAAAACAAAATTCACGATAGAGTTAGGTTTAACAACATGAAATGGACCGAAGCCCTAACGCCAGCATTGAAACAGTATAACAGCACATCTCACTCATCAACAAGGATGACACCGTCTGAAGCACACAAGGACGACAATGAAATAAATGTAAAGGTCAATCTTAAACTACGAGAAAAAACAAAAGAAAGTATCCCAAAATAGAGGAGAACTGTTTCCAAAAGAAAAGGGGTAATTACACCGACAGAAAGGAGTATAACTCTAAATGGTCTAATAAAATATTCAATATTGATAAAATTGAATATGATATTATGGGTAATAAAACTTACAAAGTAGCCGGAATAAACAAACCGCTTTTGAGACACGAAATTTTGTTAGTTAATGATTAAACGTATTTCTTGGTGTCTTCTTTATACTTGACTTGATAGTAATCCAGACTTGATTGTTTAGGTTCTTTTATGCCTTTTTCATTCAGTTTTTTAACATAAATGTTTCGTTTATTTTTGTATTCGCTACTGTCTCTATCTACTTCTTTTGCTTGGTAATTGTTATTGTTATTATATGTAGGTTTAATATTCATGCTCTTTAAGATGTTCAGTATGTTTTCATTTTGCTCCAACACTTTTTCTAGTCTTGGAAACAACAACTCCAAACTACTGTCAATGTTCTCTAAATGTTCTTCCATATATATACAAAATTATGAAACTAAACTTTTAAAACTAAATGTTGCAATCATGTTAAATCTACTCTTTAAATACTAACTTTTCATCATTTCACGAATAGTTTCCTGTGTTTCCTTATCACCATTATCGGATGGTGATGCATGCCTTCCCCATTTGATAGCAATATTAGGAACATCCGTTTCCAGATGTATACTGTCTTTAGTTTTATCGATATTTATTCGTTTATCATTTTTACTCAATTTGAAACTTGTTGGAATACACGAACATTTACAGTTTCCTTTCTTTTGTATTTCTAATTCATTTTTGATTTCTAACATCTTTTTACACATTGGACAAGCAAACTCAAAAACTGATGTTTCTTTAACAATTTCTTCTTTTTCTTCATCAGTTGAAGAAACAACTGGTTCAGTCTTATTCTTTTTCTTTCTCCCCATCTATATTAATATTTATATTTTTAATGTATTGTATCACAAACTTAATTAATTCTAAAACAAAATAGCATACTTTCTTACATCTATTATCAGTTAGAACAACTTGTTCTATATTTTCTACTTTATCTATTATATCAATATAATCTGAATAACTTCTATTCATATAAAATAATAAATATAAATTATTTTCTAAATAACTTTAATATTATTTTATTATGTCCGATGTTCCAATAATAAGACCAATAAATATAACTGATTACGATTTCAAACAATCTAAATATGAACATGTACCAAAACTACCTTTTCGCTCCATCGTTGTAGCATCATCAACGGGTGGAAAAACAGTTTTAATCCAAAACCTTATCCTAAATGTCTATAGGGACTGCTTCGCCCGTATATTCATTTTTAGCCCGTCGGTTCATAATGACCCTACCTTTGTTGAAGTCAAGAAATATCAAAAAGATAATATGAAGGTTGATGATGAAAAAAAAAGTTATATTATGACACCTACCAACCTGAAGAACCAGAAGAAATACTTAACACACAAAGAAAGATAATTCATTATATGAAAGAACAGAAGATGAAGAAACTACATTCAATTTTAATCATTGTTGATGATTTTGCAGACGACCCTAAATTTGTTAGATATAGAAAGTTACTTCATGGACTGGCAACGAGAGGCAGGCACGATGCCATTAGTTTTTGTTTAAGTGTTCAAAAATATCGTGTCCTAGCACCAATCATTAGCCTGAATTCTAGTTCGTTGTATATCTTCAAGTTAAAGAATGTATCAGAGTTAATGTCATTCATTGAGGAAAACTCCGCCATCGTTGATAAAGAGCAACTGTTAACTATGTATCATAAAGCGGTAGATGATAAGCCATACTCCTTCTTTTATGTTAATATGAATTCCAAAGATGTTAATAATATGTTTTATGTTAGATTTGAAAAAGCATTTAAAATAAAATAAAGATTTAAATATATTATGGTGTTTTATGATTTACCATTAGACATTAAAAACCTTGTATTATCTTATAATTTAGGTGATGTTAGATTATTAAAAATAAAAAATAATAATATTATTAAAAATTATGTTAATAAATTTAAACCAGTGTATAAGTCTTACAAATTAAAGAATACACAATATTTTGAGATTGACAATATCAATATAAAAATGATTTATCGTATATTTTTAACTTAAGTGAGTTAGATAAATTACATCAAAAACATAAACCATTAAAATTATTAATTGAATATGAGATACTTGCTACATCTACTTCATTTTCTTGTTTGAATCAAGTTCGTAATCGTACTTTAACATGAACTAATTTATTCGATATTTATTATTTTCTTAATAAAGACATTCATGAAACTAAATTAGTGTATAGCCGTAATATGGTTAATTTTATTTCATTACAAGTGAAAAAAATAACTATTAAAGTCATCAATGATGATAGACAAAGTTTTATTAGTAAATTTTATTCATATGTTTACAATTAATAATATTAATAATGTTTAATATTATTAATTCAGAACAAACTATAACTACACAAATTCAACGCTGGTAATTTATATATTAATTTGTCACATTTTACTTTCTCCAGTTTTTCTAATCTTTCACTCATTTGCTTAATTGCTTTCAACTGTAACTTATCAATATTACTTAAATCTAATTGTTCTACATCAATATCATTGGTTTTGTCAATACTTGAAGTTTCAACATTACTATTTGAATTACCCATTATATATTATTATTTAGAATTTTCTTTTTTCAATTCCTTAATTTCTTTTTCTAATTTTTCAACTTTATCTATTACTTCAAGTAAAGCTTTAGGTAATAATATTGGTACTTTTGTATAGTCAATGCCTAAATATTCGCGACTGCTATGAACTACATTACTAATTTCTTTTGGAACTGCTTTTAATAAATCATCAGCAATGTAACCGATGTGGATTGCATCCTTATCGTCTCTATCTTTTCGTTTGAATTTTTTAGGTTTGAATTTCTTAATCATACTAATACAATTACTTTTAAGTAAATCTACATCATATTTTAATCTTGCATCAGAATTATCTATTAGACTTCCATTTATAGTTACAGTTCCAGCAGTAATATCAATAGCATCACCTGAAGCATCTTGAATGTCGTTAACAAATAATGTTTTTGTATTAACAACCGTTACATTTTCGTTAAAAGTTGATAAAGCATTATTTGTAAAACTTTCAGTATTTTCTGTTGTTCCAAAAGTTTTATCAATAGATAGCAAAACTGAAGATGTAGTTGAACTATCTGCTATTCTGAACGCAGTATTTGACGTTCTGAAAATTACATCAATTGTGGATAAATTAGTTCCATCATAATAAGTGGATATTTCACTTGTTCCCATTAATATATCAGTTCCAGTAGTCATTGAAATATTATTCAAAAATGAAACCGTTGTTAAATCGAATGATTGAATGGTATTAGTTGCTAAATATGCATTTTGAACTGCTAAGTTAGTATCAATAGTAACCAGTGTCCCTCCGTTAGACGCTATATGATTACTTCTTAATGCTCCATTAGTTTTAACATAAACATCATCAGCAAATACATTACCCATAAAATCAGCAGTAGCAGTATGAAAAGTCCATCCGCTAGTAATATTAACTGCCCCGACTATGTTAGATTGAACGGCGGGGTCTCCACAAATAAATCTAATTGAAGAATTGGCATCAGTATTTCTCATATCAAAAGATGAAAAAGCACTAACATATCTATATAATTCACAGTTTGTATCAATTGTTAATTTACCATCGGTATCAATATTAACATTATCACAATTAACATTAGCATTTGTATAAATATTACCTAACACATCTATAGGTTTACTAAAAATAGTTTTTTTAACTAATCCATCACACATCATATATTGGTTAGAAGCATTACTAACATCGCCAACACTGACAGCAACAAAATCATCATGAGACATATATAAGCCTTCAATAGAATTGGGAGTATTCCTCCGTATTGAACCATTCTTATTAAAATTCGAATATGAACCATTGTTAAGATTTACTGCCTTATCAGTTCCTATAAAATCAACTACATCAGTAAATCTCGATTTTCCGGCACATTTTAAAACATAACCATGAACTCCAACGGCACCTAAACCAAATCTATCCTTTACCCAAACTCTTCCAACATTAGCGTCTCCTATCTGTGTTTCCCACTGTCCTCCAGAGCTACTCATCCACATCCGACCATTACGATTAGTATTAAATTCACGATTGAACATTTGAAAAGTCATTTGTAATCCAACATTGGGCGACGCTGTAGTACTAAACTTATTACATATTGTACTTGCAGTAGTCAACATATTTAAATTACTGTGTAAAGTTGTATTATCACTAAAATTAATAGCACCTGCTACTGATTGAGCGTTAGTATCTATCTTATCTAACTTTTGTCCTAATGATGTATCCTGTGAATTATTGCTAGTAATTATTGAATTAATTGTATTTGTATTTCCCGTTATTAATCCACTTAATCCATCTGATTGTAAAACATATCTAGCATCAGAACCTGCTGTATCTAAAATAGACGAACACGAAAATAAACCAGACACTTGTAAATTACTTAATATTGTAGTATTATGATTCAATATTATTTTATCATTTTGAAAAGTTGAAGAATTCTTAATTTCTACATCTCCAAAACCTCACATAGTTGCTCCCCTTAAATTTCCATAAACATAAGTATCAATATAATTGTTGTATAATTCATGATAATAGTTATAATTTCCAAATTCTGCTATTTTGAAAGTTGAAGTAGTTGTTATATTATGTATTAATGTATTATTTAACACTGATGTATTTAATTTTTCTGATACTAAATTATTAGTCGTTATTTTATTATAATAATCTGCTTCATTAAGTGAACCTCCATTCTGTAAATCTGATAGGGCTGAAATATGTGAATTTACTGTACTATTTAATCCTGTTATTAAATTAGAATTAGAACTAATATTATTAAGATTAGTTGTTATAGTAGAATTCAAATTATTTATTAAATGTGTATTGGATGAAATATTATGAATGTTTGTGTTAATTAAATTAGAACTAGAACTAATATTATTAAAAATGGTATTTGAAGTTATTGTTAGATTACCTATTACAAATGTATTTGAACTAATATTATTTGATAATACATTAACTTCTGTCTTATTGTATGATTGAGTTATATCGTAAAAATTAGCGTCAATCTGTGCTTTTGTGTAAGTATCTACTTGGTCTGCTTTGTTGTTGAGTAAATCAATTATATCTGATTGATTAGCGTATATGTTTCTAATGTTTGTTACCCCGCTTGTAGAATTGATTTCGCTATTTGTGTGCGCTACAACATTTTCAAAGTTTGTTAAATTTATTGAAGGCATTATATTTTAATAGTAGAAAATGATAATATTTATTATTTTTAATATTATCATTTTTACTTATTTTTAATCAAGTATCTGAACTCCGGCGTCTCTAATGGATAATATTTGTTCTGATACTAATGTTATGTATATTGTACCTGGCATATTTGCTGTTACCATATTTCCATTAGGTTTGCAACGAATTAGAAGTTGTTGCCCAGCACGCGTGTTAATTCCAGAATATGAAGAATCCGGAACCTTTTGGAAATCCATAGCAAAGATAAACTTATCAACACGATAAGCAGAATATTCAATCGATAAATGATGTTGATGGAACAATGGTAAATTTAATGCTTTTCGTAAATAATAGAATGCTTGTGTTAATGAACGGCATGGATACTCAGGGTCTAGTTTTGACCCTAATTGAAGTTGAAATTCTAAATCAAGGTCGTGATTGTAGTATCCGCTTTCTTGGTAGTTCAAATAACACATAGGATGATAGAAGTTGTTGTATTCTTTCATAACGTGAGTATCGCCTACTCCACTTTTACTGAAAGAGATGAACGCGGCAACGAGTTTTGATACTGAACGAACAACTGTGGTGTTAATTGATGACGAACCATCGGGAACTTGATTAGATTGACAAATATAAGTATTATAAGTTATAGGCAATTCTTTTCCGTCCAAGAGATGTGAAACATATCTATTATGAAGGTCGTTGTCCAAACTCACCAAATCACTTTGAAGGAATGCGTTACTAATTGAGAACTGCTCATTTGTATGAAGGCTTGAGTCTGTGTTGCCACTTGTTGGAAACCTCGACCCGCCCGCTGTAACAACACAATCGGTAAAATTTGAAACAAGTTCAAGCTCTAAAACAAGAGGACACGCTTTTAACGGAATATACTTAAATTGATTGAATAAACCAAGCATCGGTTTAAATCCTACAACCATTTTTCTGTTAAAGCCTGGAATTGTGTAAGCGTCATATGCAGGACCAATATGACCCGATGCAGGAACTGCACGACGTGTGTTTAAATCATCATCATATCTATAACCAAAACTCTGGGCGTCTTCATTGTCTCTTGCTCCTTTTGACATCATGCAACTCATCATGTGATGATTTCGGTTGTAATAATCAATGTCTTCAACAAGTTGATTACCAGCAATTAGTCTTGCTCTTCTAAAAAAGGAATAAGCAGGAGACAGAGGACGTAAGCGTTTATTGTCTGACGAGTCAGTGTTTTCAACAGTGAAATAAACCATTACACTCTGCGGGTCAAGCCAAGTATTATCTTCAGCATTTGCTGCTATTTTCAACACACGTTGACCAGATGAAGGGGTGTAGATATTACTTCCAGAAGGGAAAAACGAGACTGAACGACGGTCGTTGATATAACTTGCACCTTTATTTAACTTGAATGAGAGGTTGTCAATTAGAATATCTTCAGCACTAAAAGTTTCCATTGCTATATATAATTCAATTTAGAAATAATTTAAACTAAATTGATACATTTATTAATTTCTAAAACATAATGAAGAATTATGTTTTACAAATTGATGAAATTGTAATTTCATTAATTTCTTAAAAAATATTATTATTTTTTTACAAATTGAATAATTTAGTGTAATCCTTTTGATTAGATTTATTATTTTTAAATATTTTCATTTTCCTTTTCTTAATCTTATCTTCAACTGGATTATTCCCTTTTTCTTTCTCCATTACTAATTCTCTAATTTCTTCATATGTACTTTTCTTATATATTTTTTTCATTCTTAATCATATCATCCGTTGTTTCATTGTCATATTTCTCATGTTGTATCATTAGTATTATTATGATATTATATTTATGTTTTGTCTTTTTACTATATTGTCAATGTCTGATTGAGTGTGATTACATCTGTTGTTGTCATTTAATAACAAGAACTTATTATTTACGACTTTTGCTTTAAACAAGATAAAATTATAACAGTTGGAATATTCAAAACCTAAATATATAACATCCGCATTGGCATTTTACATATATTCGTTCATTATCTCTGTATAATCTTTTTTCAATTGTTAATGGCTTATATTTTGTTTCACTTTCTGACAAGTTTTCTTGTAACTGATTATTCATATATAATATTATATAGTTATATATTTAAGTACTTATTTAACTCTCTTGTCTCCGTTACCGGTTCAACACTTCTTGAAACATCTTTGCCTTGGTCTCCGTATCCAGTTATGTAATCGTGGTTAGTATATGGATTTAATGAACCAGTATAAACAGTTACAGCAGACCTATCCAAAATACTGACAGGGTCTAAGATACTTCTAAAATTGATATAATCATCGGTAATTTTAGACCTTCGTGATATAAACGGCGCTCCATAAGTAGTTAAAGTTAATTCTCTTTCAGGATAATCTTTTGTTATCTGTGCCCCTACACTTGAACCGAGACTATGTGTTATAAGATGTTTAACTTCATTGTTTTCATCCAATGCTGTTGATGTGTCTTTATATCGTTGTGAATATTTAGTCATTTTAAAGGGAAGTCCTACATCTGCCAGAATGTCATTAACAGCACCTCCAAACGTTCCTTTTCCAAATGTTCCGCTTACATACATTTTATCACCATCAATATAAAAACCTTTACCATTGCTATATGCTCTACTCAACCCTTGTGCATCAGTTAAATTTGAATTAGGATAATAACTATTTAATATTTTGTCAGTTTGTTTCATAACATTAGTTATTTTAGTTGTTTTCTTATAAGGTTGATAATGTTTAATTTTCCCATGCTTCATTTCATAAATTAACTTTTTATTACTAATCAGATAATTAAAGTTATAAATTAATTTCTAAATTAATAAATAATGCTCACATATAAGAAGGTCTATATTGACAGTGCTCATAGAATTAACGGTACATCATGAAATTTCAAAGTTGAATTACCAGAAACATTACAAACAGATAATGGTGTTCATTGTTACATTCACAAAGTAACATTGCCTAACTCTTGGTATTCAATTCAGTCAGGGTTAAATAATATATTATACTTTTATTCTTCGCCACTAGTTCCAGATGAAGATAACACAAATGTCCATTATTCAGCGTTACAATTGGACGAAGGAGTATATACTGGCACAGAACTAGTGACAGAATTAAAGGCAAAAACAAATGGTGTTGTAGATAATACTAATTTCTCAAATACTCAGGAAATTGCCCACAGTGTAAAAACTAATAAAATAACACTTTATTCAAACTATGCCGATAGAAAGTTCGCTGTGTTAACTGATGAACAAATGAAACTAACATATACAGATTATATATGGAATGGAAGTTTTAATGCTAATAACTTACAATCTGTTAATGAAGTTGTAGGAAATTATCAAGTTGCAGTTTATCAATATAATAATCCTTATGTTTTTGGTTTCGTTAATCTTCAACCCATTAGAAATATGTATATTCATTCTTCTCAATTGTCTAATTATAATCAAGTAAATTTAAGAACCGGTGATAGCAAGTACCAGTCACAGCACCACACGCGGGAATTGTCTTTGATTCAGAATTAAACCCTCTGGATTACTTGGATGTATCAAATAGAAGCTTTAAACAGTTAGATTTTTGGATTAGTAATTCATTAGGAAATGAAATTGATTTGAACGGAGTAAATGTATCCCTGTCATTTTTATTTGTAAAAAGCGATATTATTTAAATAATATATATATATATATTTTCCATATGGAAAATCTATATATATTATATGTCAAGTATTGAGGTAGTAGATGTTAATAATGAAACTAAAACAGAAGAAGCACCTGTTAATAATGAAGTCGTTGAACAAAATGAAACAGTTAATGAAGAACCAACGCCAGAAGAAGTTAAACCTGAAGAAGTCATTCCTGAACCAAAAGCGAAAGCAAAAGCATTACCAAGAACTAAAAAAGAAGTTGAATTAGTAGAATGTGAACAATGCTCTAAAAAAGATGACATTGAAAAGTTTGAGACACTCACATCCCAAAAATTGTAAGGGAGCACCTACTGAGTTATTACCAGTTAATCCGCAAAAGAATGTTAGAAAGATAAAACCAGAAGTAAAAGAAGAAATTAAGAATGAGATTGAACAAGAAGTGATTAAAGAAACTATTAAGAAACCCACGGCAACAGAACTATTAAGCCAACATTATGAAGAACTTAAACAAAAGAAAAAACAAGATAAACAAGAAAAAATAAACAAATTATCTTCATCAATGTTTTAAATAATAATCTAATTATATTATATATTAATCATGCTTATGAGAAGTCATAGAAATGTAGAATTTAAAAGGGCGCCACAAGTAGAACGTCATTATAATGTTTCAGATTTATGGGGAGTTGCTTCAAGAATGAATTATTTTAAGCAGTTGAAGGAAACGCTGGAAGCGAGACAATCACAAGGAGCATTAATAAAGTATAGAAATGATTTAGCTGAAAGCAACAGAACCGAAAGTTACAGAAAGGAATTAGACAGAATAAGAAACATATTAGACAACACACGGTCACCAGACGGAATACAAACAAAGGAACAACTAACTGTAAGAAAGAAGCATTTAGAAGAAATGATTAAGAATATCTCTGATTAATTTATTTTTCTAAATAATTAATATACTATGATTAAATCAATTAATAGATTGAATACAGTAGGACCGGTAAAAGTAGGGTCATTGAAATCACAATTACATTTGAGACCTTCTTATGATGAATTGTTAAAAGAAACGTTGGTAGGTGATGAGAACCGTCCATCAATTGAAAATGTGATAGACAGAAAAGCGACAAGATACAGATTAAACCAATACGGTAGTCAGTTTGATAATAAGGACGCCTTAGACATTCAAAAGAAACAAGAACTAGACCGAAGAGGAGAAGTTATGAAAGGAGCAATGTCGGACGCTGACAGTGTAAGAGCTAAACTTAATGACGAACTGAAACTTGCTGACACACTGAAACAACACCAGTCTTTCATTCAAGAAGGATTGGCGGAAACAAACAATCAGAAAGAAGAACTTGCTGAACGAATGAGACGTTGGAGAGAACAACACGAAGAAATGGCAAGCGCTGTTTCAAAGAGTTCATATCCTGCCGGTGTAGAAGTTCATTCAATGGTGTCCGCTGATGAAATGCCAGAATTAGAACCATTAGAGGAAGGTGAAGTAAGAAGATGAACGAGAAGACGACCCAGTTGTTGAAGTAGAATCAAAAGCAGAAGACGCTTATGGTTACAACGAGTTTAAGAAAAGAGCGTCTGAACTAACACCCGCTTATCTTGCAAGCAGACCAGAAGAGATGAAAGAAGTCATGGACAAACTGAAAGGATTTAGAAAGATTAAAGACAGTGTTTTTGAAGAATTCACTGAGTTATATAATGCTTTAATTAATAGCGATGGTGATTTTATCAAGAAGGAACACAGATTGAAATTAGTAAGGTTTTACAATGATAAAGTGTATTACTCAGTTTTCCACCCACGACCTAAGGAAAAAGAAGATAGTCCAACCGTGATGGATGGTTCATTTAAAGAAATACCAGCGGAAGTTTAATAAAATATATAATATTTAATATGACTGTTAAATATTATGGATTACGCCGACGCCCTACTTTTGAAGAAATGCTACAGGAAGCGATGACGCACAGATTAAAAATTGAAATCATCCCCGAAAGACAGGAAATTGACTTGTCAATCAACAATATAGATTTTGACGATTTTGACCTTTCAAAGTACGATAGGAGACTACGGTTGAATGCTAGAGTTCAAACTGATAAACAAGTTCTTCAACACGAATTGTTCCCTGATATGTTTGATGAAGTAGCACCAACATCACAGTTATATGAAAACAACGAGGCAGACGCACAAACAACACGCTATATATCAAATTGTTTTTGCTGATGAAATTTATAGCAATGCAATTTCTGGACCAAAAGATGAACCAAAAGATGAGAAGCAGGAAGATTTACAAAGTCTCCATTTAACATCATCATCGTCAGCATCAACCGAGAAAGAGGAAGAGAAGAAAGAGGAAAGTCGAGAAATAAAGTCATTAAGAAACTTATTCTTAGGTGGAGAAGACAAGAGCGTATTTGAACTATTTCAACGAGGTAAGAAGACATCCACACCATCAGAACAATCAAGAGAACAGGAAGAAGAACAACCCGAGGGCATCATTCTGGTCAAGACGACAGGTAGAAGCAAGAAGCAGAAGTCACTCACCAGAAGAAAGAGCAAGAGGTAATCAAATGAGCAGAAGACAATTAGAAACAAGAAGCAGAAGTCACTCACCAGAAGAAAGAGCAAGAGGCAGTGAATGGACGAGGGAACAAACGGAAACAAGAAGCAGGAGCAGAAGCCCAGAAAGCACAAATACAAAAAGTAGCCGAGGGAAGAAAAATATAACTACTTAAAGAGAAAACGCCCTAATATAGTAAAATGACAAGAATTTTCATTAACGGTAATAGAAAACAGAGAATAACGAATGACGAATTTGATATGATGGTTGAAATGATGAAAGCAGAAAACAACTTAGTCTTACAGATGATAAGCGAACAGAACCAGACTTCGAGCGAGGACAGTGAGCAACCCGTGAGGTGGAGGGACGACCAGAAGAACTACCACCAGAATTACTACAACAAAAACCTAAAACAGTCTTACACTTGTGAGGACTGCGGAAGGACGATATCAAGCAAATCAAATTTATCTAAACACAAGAAATCTAAAATTTGTTCGCAAGCTTCGCGACAATGCACATTATGAAAAAATAATAATCATTCATCTTATTAAAAACACTTAATGAGATTAATGCGTTCATTCTCAACCCGAAACCCATTTTCTCCAACAGTCAACCCCAGCCCGAAAAACTACTTAAAGAGAAAATACCTTATATTATATAGAGTATAGTATTATGGTTACCATGTCAGAAAAAAATCATAGATTTCATTTTAAACAGCCAACAAGGCGAACTAATACAAAAAGAAGGGAGGCAAACACAAAAACTCAAAATAGGCGATAAGACCTACAGATATGATAAGAACAAACCAGTTTCAAACGTATTGAACACGAAACTCAAGGAAGTGGCGAGGAGTGACGGATATAGAAAGCATGGCCTTTTAATGAAAGGTGCTAATTATCTAAAACTAACGAGAGGCAGACCCTTACAGGATTATGTCAAGCGTTTCAAGTCCAAAATCACAGACGAGCAACAAGCGTTCAAGGGATACGCCAACACCTACTCGGTAAGTGATATAAGATTAAAGGGGATGAAAGGTTTATCCTACTTAAAATATCAGAAGCAACGACCGGCCGAATTCCTGAACAGAAACCCGAACATGAAAATCATCGTGGAAACCGATTTATCATTCAAAAATCCCGACAACGAACTTATCCAAAGGAGGTTAAGAAGCAGAAGATACAATATTCATAATCCCGATGAGTTGAACAGAGTCTTAAACAACATTGGACACGACATTGAGACACAAATTGAAATAACCGAATACATTCAGTCGGGTTTGGTTCTTGTACAAGTTGAAAAGTTAGTCATCAGTTATGATAGGTACAATCCTACCCGTGGTTCATCCTTTATTCCTTTACCTGATTGGGTAGCTAATAAAAAGGCTTGTATTAACATTAAAAACGAGGATGACTTATGTTTTAAATATTCCGTTCAATGTGGATTTTATGAGATATACAAAAAAGACCATCCCTGCGACATGTATCATTATAAGAAATACGTAGATGACAAATTTATCAAATGGGACGGAATAGACTTTCCAGTAGGTAATGATGAGATTGAACTATTTGAATAACAGAACAAACACATATCGGTCAATGTTTATTACATAAACCCCGATACGAATAGTAAAACTATTTTATTATACAAAAGAAGCAACAACCCACAAGCACAACACAAAATCGGTTTGATTAAATTGACTGATGATCTTAAATCGCATTACGCTTATATCAAAAATTACGATAAGTTAATGAGTAGTCAGACTAACAAGATGAAGGCGAAGAAGTATCACTGTAGAACCTGCTCACATGGTTTCAAGACCGAAGAACTTTTAAAGAAACACGAAGAACAGGGATGTCTAGCAGTTGAGGGTCAAAAAATAGAAATGCCAAAAGCAGGTGAAACAATAGAATTCAAAAACCATTTCAAGAAACTTAAAGCTCCATTCGTAATCTATGCCGACTTTGAATGTTTAACTGTGCCAATTGATGTTAAAAGCAAATCGGCAAAAGCTAAAACTACATCATATCAAAATCATCGTCCGTGTGGTTTTATGATTAATGTAGTCAATGCTATAACCGGAAGTAGTGAGCCTTACTTATATAGAGGTGAAGATTGTATGGAGTTTGTTGAAAAAATCAATGAAGTCAGAGAAGATATTATCAGTAGGATGAAGGAAGTAAAAGAGATAATCATGACTGAAAAGGACAAGGAAGATTTTGAAAATGCTACTACTTGCTTTATCTGTGGAAATGATTTTAAACCTGAGGACAAGAAGGTTCGAGACCATTGTCACTTTACTGGAGCTTACAGAGGATGCGCCCACGATGATTGTAATCTTGGTTTTAGTATGAGATATTATAAAATCCCTGTGTTTCTTCATAACCTTAAAAACTATGATGCCCACTTAATCATCAACAAGGCTCACGAACTGAACAAGAATTCTAAAATAGAATGTATCGCTCAGAACAGCGAAAAGTTTATAACCTTTGGTTTTAAAAATCTTTGTTTCAAGGACAGTTTCAGTTTCTTATCGTCTTCGTTGGATAAGTTGGTGAAGTTGAGTAAATATGAGGATGATAAAAAGCGTGAGAATTGGAAGAACAATTTCAGATACAGCGTTAGAAACCCGTATGTTAAAACCGATGAAGATTTGGATTTATTGACCGATAAGGGTATTTATCCCTATGACTACTTTGATGATTTTGAAAGATTTAAGGAAAGGGCTTTACCACCGAAAGAAGCGTTTTACAGTAAATTGAGTGAAGAACATGTAAGTGATAAAGATTATGAAAGGGCACTGAAAGTATGGAAGCACTTCGGGATTAGAACACTCGGGCAGTATCACGACTTGTATTTAAGAACTGATGTTTTACTACTGACCGATGTATTTGAAAACTTTAGAGACTTGTGTATGGAATACTACGGTTTAGACCCCGCTCATTATTATACGTTGCCAAATTTCGCATGGGACGCGATGCTTCTAAAAACTGGTGTTGAAATAGAACAATTGCATGACCAGGAAATGTTTGAGATGGTTGAAAAGGGAATGAGAGGTGGTATGTGTCAGGTTAGTCATAAATTAGCAGTGGCAAATAATAAGTATATGGGGGAAGCATATGATGAGAACAAGCCATCAAATTATATTAGTTACTTGGATGCTAATAACTTGTATGGCTTAGCAATGTCCCAGAAGTTACCGCTAAAAAATATCAAGTGGGCAAAGAAAACACCCAGTGTTGAAAATTGGAATGAAAACGATGAGTTTGGTTATATTATGGAAGTTGATTTGGAATATCCCGAAACATTGCACGACTTCCACTCCGACTATCCACTAGCACCTGAAATAATGAAAGTAAATGTGAATATGCTTTCCGATTATCAAAAGCAAGTCTATAAAATATATTCTGATGGTAAAAATCCGAAGGACGAGAAAACAAGTAAGTTAATATTAAATCTAAAGGATAAAGAAAAATATGTGGTTCATATCAAGACTTTACAGTATTATTTGAAAATGGGAATGAAAATGGCAAAAGTCCATAGGATAATAAAATTTCAACAGAGGGCATGGTTGAAACCGTGGATTGACTTCAACACTGGTAAAAGGAAAGAAGCCAAAAGCGATTTTGAGAAAGATTTATTCAAATTAATGAATAACGCGGTGTACGGAAAAACTATGGAAGACAAGCGAAACCATATGGATTTTGAATTAGTTGATAATGAGGTAAGGTATGAAAAATGTGTTAATAATCCAACATTCAAAAACCGATTTATTATAAATGAAAATCTGGTAGGTGTGAAAAAACTAAAGCGAAACTGAAACTGGATAAACCGATTTTCCTGGGAATGAGCATTTTAGATTTAAGCAAATTACATATGTATCAGTTTTACTATGATGTATTGAAAAAGAAGTATAATGAAAACATAAAACTGGTTTTTACCGATACTGACAGTTATGTAATTCAAACAATGACTGATGATGTCTATAAGGATTTCAATGATATAAAGCAACACATGGATTTTAGCGACTATCCTGTTGAGCATCCATGCTTTGACAAAACTAAAAAAAAGGTCTTAGGAATGTTTAAGGACGAAGTGAATGGAAAAATCATTACTACATTCATCGGATTAAAACCGAAATCTTACGCCTTCGCAATTCACGGTGAGGATGATGAACATAAGGAATCAAAAGGTGTAGTGAAACACAAAGTTAAAGAACTGTCGTATCAGAATTACCACGAAGCATTATTTCAAAACAAAAAGCACTAAATCACATATAATTTTATTAGGAGTAAGTCACATCAAATATATTCAATGTCTCAAGTAAAGCAATCTCTCAGTAATTATGAAAATAAAAGGTTTTATATTGATGCTTTCACTTCATTACCATATGGGCATTATTCCATAAAATAATTATCTAAATAGTTCTAATAATATGAAATTATTAGAATTATTTTCAGGGACAGGCTCGGTTGGTCGGGTTGCTCGGGATTTGGGTTTTAGTGTTATTTCCCTTGACTTGAAAAATGCAAATATCAATACTGATATTTTGAGCTGGGATTATCGTGAGTTTGTTGTGGGCGAGTTTGATGTTGTGTGGGCATCTCCTCCATGTACCGAATACAGTCGAGCGAAGACGACGGGCGTCCGAAAGATTGAGTATGCTAACAGCATCGTTTTGAAAACCCTTGAAATCATTGACTACTTCAAACCGAAGTGGTGGGTTGTGGAAAATCCTCAAACTGGACTTTTGAAGGAACAACCATTCATGAGTGGGTTGAAATACTATGATGTGGATTATTGCAAATATGGAATGAATTATAGGAAGCGAACAAGGCTTTGGACTAACATAACATCATGGAAACCTAGACCATTATGTAAAAGGGATTGTGGGAAAATCAGGAATGGGAAACATGTTGAAACAGCACAACGGTTGCCTTCAGGAAAAAGGGAGAGTTGGGGAGAGGGATACATCAAACATAAACCAGATGAGTTATACAAAATTCCTACTGATTTGATTAGTGATATACTTGTTAAAACCCACCCGCCCGATACCTTGTAGTCGTCGAGGGAGGTGCCTTCTGACAAACAGGACTCGCACGTGGGGGTTGGGGTTGTTGTTCTTGTGGTGGTCGGTGGAGGCGTCAGCTCTTGTCAAAAAACTTAGACCTAACCCCGTATCAAACCCTCCCTTTTCGGTAGTGAGTGGATGGTATGCCTCGCGATTTCCCCCTATCGCTCCCACCACACTCACTACCCGGACAGGATGGGTGCTACAACAAGCAACCCAGACCGAATTACAGTTACGGGGTTAGGTATTTCATAGAAACAAGTATAACCTAGAGGATGGTCTCCGTATAATCCACCGACAAAAAAAAGGAGCAATCACCAGCATCATTTACTGCATCTACCAGTATCACCACTCCAAGGGTGAAGCGTATGAGGTGACTGTCTTTAAGGAGACCATCCAAAACTATCTATATATAGAACCAGCACTGCTCAAAACGTGGTTTTTTTCGTCTTCTGCAATGGTGCTGGTCTTTGATGGAAGAGACCAGTTAGACATGTCTCCTTCCAAAGCAAAATGTAGCACACAGAAGGGTGTGTGCATGACCCAGTGTGACCGCAACGGTTTTGTCAAAACACGAACCTGAAACAGAGGGGTCTGTGCAACACCTACTGTTGGAGCCTATTTTCAGTCAAAATTAGTTGGAAACAGAGGGGTCTGTGCAAGGGGGTCTGTTGCCATGACACTTTGATGGAAACAGCAGGGTTGCAACACTACCCTTTGTGTAAGGTGAGTTCGCACTAACCACTCATGTTGGCATCGTGGTTGTTGTTGCCCTCTTTTTTGCACTTCTCCTCAATCTCATTCACCAAGAGCTTAGTGATTCCGGCCCAGCTGATGCTTGCGTCCTCAGACCCCAACTCAGTGACAAGCATGAGGTGCATGCAGTCACTCATGGTTCTTTGGAGTAGGTCTTGCTGTCGTCTCTGGGTTTCAATAATGACGAAAGCCTTGTTGAAGAACCCTGTGGAAAGGGTGCCCACTTTGAAATCCACATTGCCCGTGCGCATCGTCAACTGAACCCTCTTCAACTGTTGTACGGACATGACCTTGACGGCTTCCTGAAAGACCGTGTCTGGGTTTTCATTGACGCTTTTGAGGACAACCTTGAAGAGCCCAATGACTTCAATCACGAAGGGTGACGGACTTTGAGCCTCAATCCTTGCAATCGTGCTGTTGATGTTCTCTTCTAAGTCTGCCTTCTTCTCTTCCTTGTTCTTTCCTTTCGTCGTCCCTGATGAAGCCCTTTTACCTCCGCCATGAAGAAGTGGTTGAACCTGAAAGGAGACCGTCTCATCAAAGGGCGTCTCCATGTATTCAACCACACGGCGGTAACTGTCTGCACGTTTCTGGTTGAACATGAACTGAACCTGACTTGACGATGTGTTGGTCTCCGCCTCATACAACTCGTAGATGTTGGAAATCAGGGTCTTGTTGGGGATGACCTCAAAGCACAAAGGGGCAGAGCCTGTGTCCTTCTCCACTTTGACCTTCACAACCCTCTCGGTTGAGACAATGGCATTAGCCTCAGTGTTGTCTGAAGATGCGGACGAAGATGAAGAAGCCAACCGAAGCAATGTTGGCACGTGCTCATACTTCTTGTTGATTTTCTCCATCAGCAACTCCCAACTGTTGAGAAGCAACTCACACAGTCGCTCTTTTTCACACTTGTTGAAGTTGGAGACCTTCAGGGATGCGTGGTCTAGGATGGTCTTCAACTCATTCTTTGACAGCGCCATCAGGTCTTGCAAGGTAGGCTCATCGGGAAAGGTCTCAATGAGAGAACCGTTCTTGCCGATGAAGCACTTCACCACTTCTCCAACCTTCATGTAGAACATCGGCATCTCAACGGACTACAATGGCTTGTGTAATGCGTGAGACTTTCAATCCTTGAGAGCGAATAGACAATCATGTTCAAGCCTGTCAGCGCAACATGAGCGACCTAAGCGCTGACAAGGACAAGCTGAACAACTTCTGCAATCGACAGCACTGCTCAAAGCAAGCATTTCAATCAGTTCCCACCTTGCCAAAGTGTGTCTGACCATGTTCTGTTCAATGGTCATGGCGTCAAGTATCTCAAGTGACATCATTTCAACACGTGTTTTCTCTTCATCGGATGAGCATAAGACAATCAGGTCTTTGGTGTGGAACCAACATTTAAGTCAAACAGCATCACAGTGCGGAACTTGACGCAGTGTCCTATGAAGATGACTACGCCTTTCACTCACTGTCACTTTCATCGTCATCATCGTCCTCTTCCGCTTCTTGCTGAGGAGGTGGCGAAGTGGCAGCCTCTGGGATTTCAGGGAACTCAAACTCGGTTGGGATGTAGTTCTCCGTCCAAGTTGCAAACACCAACTGATGGGTCATGAGTGTGGAGCAGTTGCAAAGGATGGTTCTGGGATGAGCGGAGATGTGCTTGTTGTCAGGCGCAATGATGGACACTGTGTCCAGCTTCTTCTTGGTTTTGCCACTCCCGAGGTTGAAGTGGTAGATGTCCTTTGAACGGCGAATCACACGTTTCCGCAACTTCCCGACCGATGCCCCCTTATCCACACGCACCCTCATGAAGCCACCGTTGGGGAAGATGACCAGCACTTCAATCTTTCCCTCATACTTCTCCGCATTCGCTTGTTTGATTGTCTCATTCTTGATGCGGTTGCGTTCAGCGGTTTCGGCATCCTTCACGGCCTTGGCACGCTTGTTGGTCTCGCCCTGTAGCAACTCCTTGGCCTTCTGCATTTCATCCAATTTCTTGTTTAGGTCAAGCATGGCTGACTCCAAACTCTCGTTGGAACTCGAAGGGATGTCAGCGAGAGTGAGCGAATACATCTCTTGAAGAAGAGAGGCAATCGCTTCATCTGACGCCGTCTCATCAGGGTAACCCGCTTGACTGGAAGCAGGTGTTGAAGCCTTCTTCGGTGCCATTGATACAAAGAAGGAATGAGAACCGATGACTATGAAAATTGAGCAAATCACTGCAAGTGTCTCGCATTTGAACAACTGATGCAAAGCAAAGTGTCTTACAAGACCCTATCAAGCAGAACAACCGCCCAACACCCCAGAACTTGATAACTACTAAAAGGGTTAACTCTTTCAAATGAAAAAAATGTCGGCCCCCAGCCCAACAATGAACAAGGCGACAATTTACCCAAATGATTACCTTAACGAAAACGGTAAATAAGCTCCCTAAAAACCCTCTTTTAAAAACGGACAAGGTGGTTAATCGGTTTGAGATGAATATAAAAAACATAACAGGGGACCATCAACAGACCACCCCCCAGGCCCCCTACTTTCTCCATTTTTTGGGGGAGGGGGGGGGAGGGGGGGGGAAAAAATAGGCAAACGGGCAATTGTAACATCAAACCCTAGAAATCAAACAGCAGACAACAAAATACACACAATCCACAGAAAACAAAATAAGAACCACCAAGCAACTCAAAGACCAGAACAACCCCCAACAAAATATTTAATCAAAGCATACAACATTAAACAATTCAAACAAGCATACCAACAAAACAGCAAAAATAAAAACCATCAAAGAACACAAACTCAAAAACACACACTAACACATTTCAAAGCAGTATACCAATAAAAAATAACAGAAGAGTATCAAACAGAATAAAATACAAACAGTCAAAGCACGAACAAATCAAAAGAGCATACCATGTCAAAACAATGCACTTTGAAAGAGACAAGCAAATCAAGAAAAAATAAAATATTTCAATCTTTACAAGCCATAAGTACAGTATAATTATAACATATAAGATTTTACATGTTATTTTTGTAGTATGATTAAACATTATGACTTATTACTGTTCTTCAATGACAAAGTGATGTTTTACACCATGTTCCAAACAGAATTGTGCTTCCACCATGCCCGTTTTTTTGTCCACCATCGGTGGAAACCCTGTAAAAACAGCATTTCCACCATGCGCGTCTTTTCTTTCCACCACGCACGTCTTTTCTTTCCACCACGCACGTCTTTTCTTTCCACCATGCCTATCTGTTCCTTACAAGATGATGTTTGCGGTCTTCGTTAGTTGTTGATTTAACATGAGGAGTTGTTTTTCCATGCTTCGTGTCTAGGAATAGTACCATGTTGGTTGGATTTACAACCCCGCTCGCTACATTTGTTTTCACAACAAAACCTATTAGCGTCAGGTCAAACTCACCAAGATTTCAAGTATTAAATCACTAGGTATTCTGTATAAGTCTTCCTGTTTATGAAATACTGGATTGTCTCCCCATTCTGATTTGGTTTTTGATGGCAAACGTTGTGCTGTTTCAATATGTTTCCCATTCCTAACATTCCCACAATCCCTTTTGCACAATGGTCGGGGTTTCCATGTTGTTAGGTTTGTCCAAATGCGGGTTCTTTTCCTATAGGGCATTCCATATTTGCAATAGTCCACATCATAAAGGTAGTCCTTTCATGAACTCCTGTTCCTTCAAAAGGCCAGCTTGAGGGTTCTCAAGAAACCAGTATTCGGGTTTGAAACAGTCAATGATTTCAAGGGTTCTCAAAACAATAGCATTTGCATGTTCAATTTTCCTGACCCCTGTTGTTTTTGCTTTGCTGTATTCAGTACAAGGTGGAGAAGCCCAAATACATGAGAAGTGGTTCCTATCAAATTGTTTATAATCCCATTTCAATATATCAGAGTTTAGATCAGCATTTTTCAATCCCAATGAAATAACATTGAATCCCATTGCTTTTGCAACAAGTCCAACACTGCCTGTCCCGCTAAACATCTCTAATAAGTTCATTATTAAAGATATTTAGATAATATTATCTATGAATAAATCCCTGTTTCCTCGTTAAAAACTAAACTATGTTTAGTTTTCAATGAGTGAATGCAACTTTATGAATAAAGTTGTGTTTCCTCATCATAGTCAATTTGGTAAAATGTCATAGTGGAAGACTTCGGTTCTTTAATTTCTTTGTTATTAAGTTTGTTTAAATAAATATTTCTTTTATTTTTATATTCACCATTGGTTCTATCTACTTCTTTACTTTGATAACTGTTTGTTAATGGTTTCTTCTTTTCCATTTCTTGTAAGATTTCTAAAATATTCTTATTCTGTTCTAAAACCTTATTCAGTTTTTAAACAATCTTTTCTAATCCTTCATCCATGTAAATATATACTAAATTATAAAACTAAACTTTTAAAACTAAATGTTTTAATTTCGAAGGTCTTTGTTACTTAAATGTTTAAATTCTTTGCCTTGCACCATAAGTCTAACAATGTTATCTAAGTCTTTTTGAGTATGTCCACATACTAACGCTTTGTCTAGATATAAATATTCATAGCTAAGACCAAAACTAATTAATAAAAAGTCATATTTTTTTAGTTTGAGTACGGGTTAAGACTATTTTACAACCACACTTACAAGTATAATCGCTAACACCATTATAATTATTGTCTCCAATTTGTTTATCTAATTCAAGTGCTCCAAAATGTAAATTTGTTAAACTTGAAAATTCGACCATATACTAAATTATAAAACTAAACTTTTAAAACTAAATGTTGCAATTATGTTAAATCTACTCTTTAAATACTAATTGTTCATCATTTCGTGTATAGTTTCCTGAGTTTCCTTATCACCATTATCGGATGGTGATGCTTGTCTTCCCCATTTAAAAGTTATATTATGAACATCAGTTTCTAAGTTGATACTGTCTTTAGTTTTATCAACATTAATTTTCTTATCATTCTTACTTATTTTGAAACTTGTTGGAATACACGAACATTTACAATTTCCTTTGTTTTGTATTTCTAATTCATTTTTCATTTCTAATGTTTTTTTTACACAATGGACAAGCAACCTCAATAACTGATGTTTCTTTAACAATTTCTTCATCACTTGAAGAAACAACTGGCTCGGTCTTATTCTTTTTGCTTTTTTTCCTTCCCATCTAGATTAATATTTTTAAATTTTTAATATACTGTATCACAAACTTAATTAATTCTAAAACAAAATAGCATACTTTCTTACATCTATTATCAGTTATAACAACTTGTTCTACATTCTCTACTTTATCTATTATATCAATATAATCTGAATAACTTCTATTCATATAAAATAAGAAACAGAAAATATTTTCTAAACAACTTCTTTTTTATTTTCCCGAAAGCATGGCGAAGGGTTCTTCCGCTGGGTTCACTTGAATTGTTCTCATGAGAGTCATTACAAGGTGTCATTGCAAGGAATCATCATCATGAAAGTCAATGCAAGGAGTCATTGCAAGGAGTCATTGCAAGGAGTCATTGCAAGGAGTCATTGCAAGGAGTCATTGCAAGGAGTCATCTGGCAAGGATTGCAACTTGCACTTGACTCCTTGCACTTGCAACTTGCACTTGACTCCTTGCACTTGCAACTTGACTTGACCATGCACTTGCAACTTGCACTTGACTCCATGCACTTGGCTCCTTGCACTTGGCTCCTTGCACTTGGCTCCTTGCACTTGGCACTTGCAACTTGCACTTAACTCCGTGCACTTGCGACTTGCACTTGACTCCATGCACTTGGCTCCTTGCAACTTGCAATGGCTCTCATGACTCCTTGCAATGACTCCTTGCAATGACTCCTTGCAATGACTCCTTGCAATGACTCCTTGCAATGACTCCTTGCAATGACTCCTTGCCATGACTCCTTGCAATGACTCCTTGCAATGACTCCTTGCAATGACTCCTTGCAATGACTCCTTGAAACAAGCAAGGAGTCAAGTGCAAGTTGCAAGTGCAAGGAGTCAAGTGCAATTGACTTGCGAGGAGTTAAAATCTCTTCTTAGGGCGGCGGGGTAGTGCCGACGACACTACACGAAAATCGACCCTCTGCGGGGATCGGCGTGGTCGAGGTGCAAAAACCCATGGTTTTTTTGCGATTTCTAAAGTTCCCGCGCGACCCTCTGCGGGGATCGGCGTGGTCGAGGTGCAAAAACCCATGGTTTTTTGCGATTTCTAACCTGCTCGCGCGACCCTCTGCGGGGATCGGCGTGGTCGAGGTGCAAAAACCCATGGTTTTTTGCGATTTCTAACCTGCTCGCGCGACCCTCTGCGGGGATCGGCGTGGTCGAGGTGCAAAAACCCATGGTTTTTTGCGATTTCTAACCTGCTCGCGCGACCCTCTGCGGGGATCGGCGTGGTCGAGGTGCAAAAACCCATGGTTTTTTGCGATTTCTGCGGTGCTCGCGCAACCCTCTGCGGGAATCGGCGTGGTCGAGGTGCAAAAACTCAAGGTTTTTTGCGACTTTTGTTGTTCGAACTGGTCCTCGGGAGTTGTCTCGTGGTTCGCGCGCCTGCTCCCGGAACCGGCGGGTCGCGGGTTCGATTCCTCCCTGGTCCGCGGGCGGGCGTCGCAAGATGCAACTTGCATTTTAAAGCAACTTGCGCAGAGCAACTTGCGCAGAGCAAGTTGCACAGAGCAACTTGCGCAGACCAACTTGCACCGACCAGTTTGCGCAGAGCGCCTTGCCTAGAGCAACTTGCGCAGAGCAACTTACGCAGAGCAACTTGCACAGAGCAACTTGCACAGAGCAGCTTGCACAGAGCAACTTGCAGGGAGCGCAATTTGCACAGAGCAACTTGCAGGGACCAACTTGCCGGAGCAACTTGCGCGGAGCAACTTGCGCAGAGCAACTTGCACAGTGCAACTTGCGTAGAGCAACTTGCGCAGACCAACTTGCACACGAAGTGTAGGGAAAAAGAACGCATCCTGCAGCGTTGGGCCGACCTCGCTTGCGATGTTCTGCTTTCGGGCCAACCGTGGTCTAGTTGTGTCTGATGTTCCAATAATAAAACCAATAAACATAACTGATTACGATTTCAAACAGTCTAAATATGAACACGTGCCAAAACTACCTTTTCGCTCAATTGTTGTTGCTTCATCAACGGGTGGAAAAACAGTTTTAATCCAAAACCTTATCCTAAATGTTTATAGGGACTGCTTCGCCCGTATATTCATTTTTAGCCCGTCAGTTCATAATGACCCTACCTTTGTTGAAGTCAAGAAATACCAAAAAGATAATATGAAGGTTGATGACGAAAAAGAAAAGTTATATTATGACACCTACCAACCTGAAGAACTGGAAGAAATAATTAACACACAAAGAAAGATAATTCATTATATGAAAGAACAGAAGATGAAGAAACTACATTCAATTTTAATCATTGTTGATGATTGTGCAGACGACCCTAGATTTGTTAGATATAGTAAGTTATTGCATGGGTTGGCAACGAGAGGCAGGCACGATGCCATTAGTTTTTGTTTAAGCGTTCAAATATACCGTGTCCTAGCACCAATCATTAGGTTGAATTCTAGTTCGTTGTATATCTTCAAGTTAAAGAATGTATCAGAGTTAATGTCATTCATTGAGGAAAACTCTGCCATTGTTGATAAAGAGCAACTGTTAAATATGTATCATAAAGCGGTAGATGATAAGCCATACTCCTTCTTTTATGTTAATATGAATCCCAAAGATGTTAATAATATGTTTTATGTTAGGTTTGAGAAAGCTTTTAAAATAAAATAAATCTATTTTATATTATAGAATGTTAAAAATGTTTCAAGAAAGAATATATGAAGAACCAGTAAGGTTTTCGGCAATGATCTACCAAAACAAATTCAAGAATACCGGAAGCAAAGACTAGAACAATTAGTAGAGTGTGAATGTGGTGAAACTTTTTTAATGAAGGATGCTCCTAACCATATTGAAAGTGATTGTCATATTACTTTTAAGGAAGAAGAAAGAAGAAGGAAAGAATTAGAAGAACAATTACGTATAGAAAATGATACTGATAGTGATAGTGATAATTATAGTGATGGTGGTTCAACAAGAGTACCTGATGATTAAAAATAATTAAATATGTTAGATTTGAAAAAGCATTTAAAATAAAATGAATATTTAAATATATTATGTTATTTTATGATTTACCATTAGACATTAAAAACCTTGTATTATCTTATAATTTAGGTGATGTTAGATTATTAAAATTAAAAGTAATAATATTATCAAAATTATATTAAGAAATTTAAACCAGTTTATAAGTCTTACAAATTAAATAATATGCAATGTATTGAAATTGACAATATCAATATTAATAATTGCATATCATATATTTTTAATTTAAGTGAGTTAGATAAATTACATCAAAATCATAAACCATTAAAATTATTAATTGAATATGAGATACTTGCTACATCTACTTCATTTAAATGTATGAATCATGTTTGTAATCGCACTTTAACATCAATTAATTTATTTGATATTTATTATTTTCTTAATAAAGACCTTCATGAAATTAAATTAGTGTATAGGAGTAATATGGTTAATTTTATTTCATTACATGTGAAAAATAACTATTAAGTCATCAATGATGATAGACAAAGTTTTATTAGAAAATTTTATTCATATGTTTACAATTAATAATATTAATAATGTTTAATATTATTAATTCAGAACAAACTATAACTACACAAATTCAACGCTGGTAATTTATGTATTAATTTGTCACATTGTACTTTCTCCAGTTTTTCTAATCTTTCACTCATTTGCTTAATTGCTTTCAACTGTAACTTATCAATATTACTTAAATCTAATTGATCTTCATCAAGATCACTGATTTTGTCAATACTTGAAGTTTCAACATTACTATTTGAATTACCCATTATATATTATTATTTAGTTTTTTTTTTCAGTTCCTTAATGTCCTTTTCTATTTTTCAACTTTATCTATTACTCCCAGTAAAGCTTTATGTAATAATATTGGTACTTTTGTAGATTCAATACCTAAATATTCACGACTGCTATGAACCACATTACTAATTTCTTTTGGAACTGCTTTTAATAAATCATCAGCAATATATATCCTATATGGATAGCATCCTTATCGTCTCTATCTTTTCTTTTGAACTTTTTAGGTTTGAATTTCTTAATCATACTAATACAATTGCTTTTAAGTAAATCTACATCATATTTTTTTAATCTTACATCAGAATTATCTATTAGACTTCCATTTATGGTTACATTTCCAGCAGTAATATCAATAGCATCACCTGATGCATCTTGAATATCATTTACACATAATGTCTTTGTATTAACAACTGTTACATTTTCATTAAAAGTTGATAAAGCATTATTTGTAAAACTTTCAGTATTTACTGTTGTTCCAAATGTCTTATCAATAGATAGTAAAACCGAAGGTGTACTTGAACTATCTGAAACTCTAAACGCTGTATTTGATGTTCTGAATATTACATCAATTGTGGATAAATTAGTTCCATCATAATAAGTTGATATTTCACTTGTACCCATTAATATATCTGTTCCAGTAGTCATTGAAATATTATTCAAAAATGAAACCGTTGTTAAATCAAATGATTGAATTGTACTAGTTGCTAAATATGCGTTTTGAACTGCTAAGTTAGTATCAACGGTTATTAATGTTCCTCCGTTAGGTGCTAAATGATTGCTTCTTAATGCTCCATTAGTTTTAACATAAACATCATCAGCAAATACATTACCCATTATATCGACGGTCGAAGTATTAAATACCCAGCCGCTAGTGATATTAACTGCCCCGACTATGTTAGACAACAGCGGGGTCTCCACAAATGAACCTAATTGAAGAATTAGCATCGGTATTTCTCATATCAAAAGATGAAAAAGCACTAACATATCTATATAATTCACAATTTGTATCATTTGTTAATTTACCACCAGTATCAAGATTAACATTATCACAATTAACATCAGCATTTGTAAAAATATTTCCTAACACATCTATTGGTTTACTAAAATTGTTTTTCCTACACGCCCATCTGCCATAAAAAATTGGTTAGAAGCATTAGTTATATCTCCTACACTACACGCGACAAAATTAGGATGATGTATATAAAAACCTTCTGTTGCATCTGGTGTATATGTTTCTACGTATGGTTCTAATCCATTTATTGAAGTATTGATATTATCTATTTTTGTTTTAATATCTGTTGAAAAATCATTATTTGTAAATAAATTTCCTTTCATATAAACAGCACCTTCAAAATATGATGTTCCGTGTGCTTGAGCAAAATTGTATGAAGTATGAACATTACCGTTAATCGTAATTCTTGAAGCATTATTAGGGCTTCCAATAATGACATCTCCTGTATTCCATCCTAACCATAATCTATAAGGAGTAGCACCTGCTAACCCTTGATAAGAGTCCAACTGACAACCTCTTTTAAATTCTAAACGTTGATTACTTACAGCATCTTGAACTAATTGTATTTGTTGAACTAATTGTATTTGTATTTCCGGTTATTAATCCATTTAATCCATCTGATTGTAAAACATATCTAGCATCAGAACCTGCTATATCTAAAATAGACGAACACGAAAATAAACCAGACACTTGTAAATTACTTAATATTGTAGTATTATGATTTAATATTATTCTATCATTTTGAAAAGTTGAAGAATTATTAATTTCAACATTTCCAAAACCTCTTTGATTCAAAAACATTGTTGAACCTACCAAACTTCCATAATCATAACTATCAAAATAATTTTTTCTACATTTCAAAGAAATTATTATAATTTCCAAATTCTGCTATTTTGAAAGTTGCAGTAGTTGTTATATTTTGAATTAATGTATTATTTAATATTGATGTATTTAATTTTTCTGATAAAAAAATATTATTTGATATTTTACTTTAATAATCTGATTCATTGAATGAACCTCCATTCTGTAAATCTAAAATTGTAGTAATATGTGCATTTACTGTACTATTTAATCCTGTTATTAAATTAGAATTAGAACTAATATTATTAAAATTAGTTGTTATAGTAGAATTCAAATTATTTTTTTAAATGTGTATTAGATGAAATATTATTAATATTTGTATTAATTAAATTAGAATTAGAACTAATAAAGTTAATATTAGTTGTCATAGTAGAATATAAATTATTTATTAAAAATGTCTTTGAACTAAGATTATTTGATAATACATTAACTTCCGTCTTATTGTATGATTGAGTTATATCATAAAA
The DNA here is from genome assembly GCA_963377175.1 of Effrenium voratum. Classification (NCBI taxonomy): domain Eukaryota; class Dinophyceae; order Suessiales; family Symbiodiniaceae; genus Effrenium; species Effrenium voratum. Next base: position 171,422 of record CAUJNA010003379.1, read on the forward strand.
CTTAGCGTCAATCTGTGCTTTTGTGTAAGTATCTACTTGGTCTGCTTCGTTGTTGAGTAAATCAATTATATCTGATTTATTAGCGTGTATGTTTCTAATGTTTGTCACCCCGCTTGTAGAATTGATTTCGCTAATTGTGTGCGCTACAACATTTTCAAAGTTTGTTAAATTTATTGAAGGCATTATATATTAATAGTAGAAAATGATAATATTTATTTTTAATACTATCCTTTTTACTTATTTTTAATCAAGTATCTGAACTCCGGCATCGCGTATGGATAATATTTGCTCACTCACTAACGTTATATATATTGTATCTGGCATTTTTGCTGTTACCATATTTCCGGTCGGTTTAACCCGAATTAGAAGCTGTTGTCCGGCTTTTGTGTTAATTCCAGTATATGAACTATCGGGAACCTTATCAAAATTCATAGCGAAGATAAACTTATCAACACGATAAGCAGAATATTCAATTGATAAATGGTGTTGATGGAACAACGGTAAATTTAATGCTTTTCTTAAATAATAGAATGCTTGTGTTAATGAACGGCAAGGATACTCAGGATATAGTTTTGACCCTAATTGAAGTTGAAATTCTAAACCAAGGTCGGAATTGTAGTATCCACTTTCTTGGTAGTTCAAATAATACATAGGATGATAGAAGTTGTTGTATTCTTTCATAACATGAATATCGCCTACTCCGCTGTTACTGAAAGAGATGAACGCGGCAACGAGTTTAGACACTGAACGAACAACAGTAGTGTTAATTGACGACGAACCATCGGGAATTTGATTAGATTGACAAATATAAGTATTATATGTGATTGGAAGTTCTTTTGAATCGAGTAGGTGAGCAACATATTTATTATGAAGGTCGTTGTCCAAGCTTACCAAATCAGTTTGAAGGAATGCGTTACTAATTGAGAACTGCTCATTTGTATGAAGGCTTGAGTCTTCGTTGCCACTTGCTGGAAACCTCGACCCACCCGCTGTAACAACACAATCGGTAAAATTTGAAACTAATTCAAGTTCTAAAACAAGAGGACACGCTTTTAACGGAATACACTTAAATTGATTGAATAAACCAAGCATCGGTTTAAATCCTACAACCATTTTTCTGTTAAAGCCTGGAATTGTGTAAGCGTCATATGCAGGACCAATATGACCCGATGTAGGAACTGCACGACGTGTGTTTAAACCTCTGGGCGTCTTCATTGTCTCTTGCTCCTTTTGACATCATGCAACTCATCATGTGATGATTTCGATTGTAATAATCAATGTCTTCAACAAGTTGATTACCAGCAATTAGTCTTACTCTTCTATCAAAGGAATAAGCAGGAGACAGCGGTCTTAAGCGTTTATTGTCTGACGAGTCAGTGTTTTCAACAGTGAAATAAACCATTACACTCTGCGGGTCAAGCCAAGTATTATCTTCAGCATTTAATGCTATTTTCAACACACGTTGACCAGATGAAGGGGTGTAGATATTACTTCCAGAAGGGAAAAACGAGACTGAACGACGGTCATTGATATAACTTGCACCTCTATTTAACTTGAATGAGAGGTTGTCAATTAGAATATCTTCAGCACTAAAAGTTTCCATTGATACATATAATTTAATTTAGAAATAATTTAAACTAAATTGATAAATTTGTACATTTATCAATTTACAAAACATATATAAAACAGATTTTATATATGTTTTACAAATTGATGAAATTGTAATTTCATTAATTTCTGAAAAGCATTATAATGTTTTTACAACTTGAATAATTTAGTGTAATCCTTTTTAATAAGATTTATTATTTTTAAATATGTTCATTTTCTTTTTCTTAATGTTATCTTCAACTGGATTATTCCCTTTTTCTTTCTCCAGTACTAATTCTCTAATTTCTTCATATGTACTTTTCTTATACTTTTTATTTTCATTCTTAATCATATCATCCGTTGTTTCGTTGTCATATTTCTTATGTTGTGTCATTAATTCTAATATGAAAATAGTTTTATGTTTTTCTTTTTACTATTTCATCAAGGTCTGATTGACTATGATTACAATTTTTAGTGTTGTCATTCATGAGGACATAACCATTTTTATATTTTGGTACAAACATATTATAAATTGAGATAATCCAGTTATAATCAATATAGTCAGGTCTAACTCTGACACACCTAATAATGAAACATCCACACTGACATTTTACATATGTTCGTTTATTATCTCTATTTAAATCCTTTACTCTTTGTTCAATTGTTAATGGCTTATATGTTGTTTCATTTTCTGTCAAGTTTTCATTTAACTGATTATACATATATAATATTATATATTTATATATTTAAGTACTTGTTTAACTACATTATCGCACTTCCGGGTTCAACACTTCTTGAAACATCACGCCCCATATCACCGTATCCAGCTATGTAATCGTGGTTAGTGTATGGATTTAATGAACCAGTATAAACAGTTATAGCACCACGGTCAGCAATACTGACAGGGTCTAAGATACTTCTAAAATAAATATAATCATCGGTAATTTTAGACCTTCGTGATATAAACGGCGCTCCATAAGTAGTTAAAGTTAATTCTCTTTCAGGATAATCTTTTGTTATTTGTACCCCTACACTTGAACCGAGACTATGTGTTATAAGATGTTTAACTTCATTGTTTTCATCCAATGCTGTTGATGTGTCTTTATATCGTTGTGAATATTTTGTCATTTTAAAGGGAAGTCCTACATCTGCCAGAATGTCATTTACAGCACCTCCAAACGTTCCTTTTCCAAATGTTCTGCTTACATACATTTTATCACCATCAATATAAAAACCTTTACCATTGCCATATGCTCTACTTAACCCTTCTGCATCAGTTAAATTTGAATTAAGATAATAAGTATTTAATATTTTGTCAGTTTGTTTCATAACATTAGTTATTTTAGTTGTTTTCTTATAAGGTTGATAATGTTTACTTTTCCCATGCTTCATTTCATAGATTAACTTTTTATCACGAAAGCTAGCTTTAGCTAGCTGAAGTTTCTCCTTGCGTAAGCAAGGTAAGGGGCTCAAATGCCGAAAGATTGATTTTTTCAATTATTTGAGCCGAAAAGATTGAAAAACATCAATTATTTAGACCCCCCCCCCCCCTCCCCCCCCCCGGTCTCAGGCTCGATTCCTCCCTGGTCCATCCCCCCCCCCGGGCAGTGGCTCAGTGTTCAGCAGTCTCGGTTTGCCCGTTTTGGACTTGGTGCTACGAACTTTTACATGTTCCACCGATTCAGCTTGTTCATTTGAGACCTCAGTCTTCTCGGTAAACCACCTCGCAAGAATCTTTGCACACGCTGCATGCAGAACCCAGAGGTGCTTTAAGACAGCTTCTGACGCCTCTCGTTGTTTTCATTTTTCAAGGTTTGCCACGCCACCATGTGCGTTTGCGTGTCGCATCCTACGAATCTTGCCGGGCCTCTCGTTGTACACAAGCTACCTATGAATGCACTCTGTCACCGACCCATCTCATGCAACAACTGCTAGCTTTCGTTCACCCGCTCCTCAAGTTATTAATCATATAATTAAAGTTATGAATTAATTTCTCAATTAATTAATAATGCTTACATAAAAAAAAGTCTATATTGACAGCGCTCATAGAATTAGTGGTACATCATCAAATTTTAGAGTGGAATTACCGGAAACATTACAAACAGAGAACGGAGTTCATTGTTATATTCACGAAGTAACATTGCCTAACTCTTGGTATTCAATACAGTCAGGATTAAATAATATATTATACTTTTATTCTTCTCCACTAGTTCCAGATGAAGATAACACAAATGTCCATTACTTAGCGTTACAATTGGACGAAGGAGTATATACTGGCACAGAACTAGCGACAGAATTAAAGGCCAAAATAAATGGTGTTGTAGATAATTCTAATTTCTCGAATACTTATGAAATTTCTTACAGTGTAAAAACTAATAAAATAACAATTTATTCAAAATATGCCGATAGAAAGTTCGCTGTATTAACTGATGAACAAATGAAACTAACATATGCAGATTATATATGGAATGGAAGTTTTAATGCTAATAACTTGCAATCTGTTAATGAAGTTTTAGGAAATTATCAAATGGCAGTTTATCAATATAATAATCCTTATGTTTTTGGTTTCGTTAATCTCCAATCCATTAGAAATATTTATATTCATTCTTCTCAATTGTCTAATTATAATCAAGTAAATTTAAGAACCGGCGATAGCACAGTTGTTAAGAAAGTACCAGTCACAGCACCACACGCGGGAATTGTCTTTGATAATGAGTTGAACCCTCTTGATTACTTGGATGTATCAAATAGAAGTTTTAAACAATTAGATTTTTGGATTAGTAATTCATTAGGAAATGAAATTAATTTAAATGGAGTAAATGTATCCCTGTCATTCTTGTTTGTGAAAAGCGACATTATTTAAATAATACAAATATTTTCCATATGGAAAATCTATATATATTATATGTCAAGTATTGAGGTAGTAGATGTTAAAAATGAAACTACAACAGAAGAAGCGCCTGTTAATAATGAAGTCGTTGAACAAAATGAAACAGTTAATGAAGAACCAACGCCAGAAGAAGTTAAACCAGAAGAAGTCATTCCTGAACCAAAAGCGAAAGCAAAAGCATTACCAAGAACAAAAAAAGAAGTTGAATTAGTAGAATGTGAACAATGCTCTAAAAAGATGACATTGAACAGTTTGAGACACTCACATCCTAAAAATTGTAAAGGGGCAAAAACCGAGATGCTACCAGTCAATCCACAAAAGAATATTAGAAAGATACAACCAGAAGTAAAAGAAGAAATTAAGAATGAGATTAAACAAGAAGTGATTAAAGAAACTATTAAGAAACCCACGGCAACAGAATTATTAAACCAACATTATGAAGAACTTAAACAAAAGAAAAAACAAGATAAACAAGAAAAAATAAACAAATTATCTTCATCAATGTTTTAAATAATAATCTAATTATATTATATATTAATCATGCTTATGAGAAGTCATAGAAATGTAGAATTTAAAAGGGCGCCACAAGTAGAACGTCATTATAATGTTTCAGATTTATGGGGAGTTGCTTCAAGAATGAATTATTTTAAACAGTTGAAGGACACACTGGAAGCGAGACAATCACAGGGAGCATTAATAAAGTATAGAAATGATTTAGCTGAAAGCAACAGAACCGAAAGTTACAGAAAGGAATTAGACAGAATAAGAAAATATTAGACAACACACGGTCACCAGACGGAATACAAACGAAGGAACAACTAACTGTAAGAAAGAAGCATTTAGAAGAAATGATTAAGAATATCTCTGATTAATTTATTTTTCTAAATAATTAACATACTATGATTAAATCAATGAATAGATTGAATACAGTAGGACCGGTAAAAGTAGGGCCATTGAAATCACAATTACATTTGAGACCTTCTTATGATAAATTGTTAAAAGAAACGTTGGTAGGTGATGAGAACCGTCCATCAATTGAAAATGTGAAAGACAGAAAAGCGACAAGATACAGATTAAACCAATACGGTAGTCAGTTTGATAATAAAGACGCCTTAGACATTCAAAAGAAACAAGAACTAAACCGAAGAGGAGAAGTTATGAAAGGAGCAATGTCGGACGCTGACAGTGTAAGAGCTAAACTTAATGACGAACTGAAACTTGCTGACACACTGAAACAACACCAGTCTTTCATTCAAGAAGGATTGGCGGAAACAAACAAACAGAAAGAAGAACTTGCTGAAAAAATGAGACTTTGGAGAGAACAACACGAAGAAATGGCAAGTGCTGTTTCGAAGAGTTCATATCCGGCCGGTGTAGAAGTTCATTCAATGGTGTCCGCTAATGAAATGCCAGAATTAGAACCATTAGAGGAAGGGGAAGAAGAAGATGAACGAGAAGACGACCCAGTTGTTGAAGTAGAAGCAATGAAAAAAGTAAAGATGATGACGATGACGCGCACTAATGCTGAGATAATGGAAATGCATGAAAAAGCAAGCGAGTTGGAATTACAAAATGTCGAAAACGAAGAAGTTGATGACGAACGAATTTCAAAAACTATTTAACTAGTATAAAGTGGTTGTGGCCGGTGTATTTATCGAAAAATCCGGGAACTATGATGGATAACATAATTTCAACACTACATGTATTCAATGTAATAAATGCTGATAAATACGATGAGTTCGAAGAATTATTAGATGAATATAACAATGCAAACACAACAGGAAGAAAATGAAGTCGTACTCGGTTAGAAACATATTATACGGACAACGTTTATAACAAATACTTCAATCAGAAACCAAGTTCATCAACTCAACAATAAAAATATATATATATAATATTTAAATATGACTGTTAAATATTATGGATTACGCCGACGCCCTACTTTTGAAGAAATGCTAAAGGAAGCGATGACGCACAGATTAAAAATTGAAATCATCCCCGAAAGACAGGTAATTGACTTGTCAATCAACAATATAGATTTTGACGATTTTGGCCTTTCAAAATACGATAGGAGACTACGGTTGAATGCTAGGGTTCAAACTGATAAACAAGTTCTTCAACACGAATTGTTCCCTGATATGTTTGATGAAGTAGCACCAACATCACAGTTATATGAAAACAACGAGGCAGACGCTCAAACAACACGATATGTAACAAAAGATTTTGCTGATGAAACTTTTTTAGCAATGCAATTTCAGGACCAAAAGATGAACCAAAAGATGAACCAAAAGATGAAAAGCAGGAAGATTTACAAAGTCTTCATTTGACGTCATCATCGTCATCAGCATCAACCGAAAAAGATAAGAAAGAGGAAAGCCGAGAAATAAAGTCGTTAAGAAACATATTTTCAGGTGGAGAAGACAAGAGCGTATTTGAACTATTCAAACGTGACAAGAAGACATCCGCACCATCAGAACAATCAAGAGAACAGGAAGAAGAACAACCGAGGGCATCATTCTGGTCAAGACGACAGGTAGAAGCAAGAAGCAGAAGTCACTCACGAGAAGAAAGAGCAAGAGGCAGTGAATGGACGAGGGAACAAATGGAAACAAGAAGCAGGAGCAGAAGCCCAGAAAGCACAAATACAAAAAGTAGCCGTGGTAAAAAGAAAAAATAAAAGTCTAATTATAGGAAAAGAAAATCACTTAAAGAAGAATCACCTTTTATATATAAAATATAATGCCGGCATATTTTGTTGATAATGGCGTGAAAATGACAATGACTAATGATATGTTTGATATGTTATGGAACAGTATAGGAAATGATGAAATTATTAGTTCAGAAACAAGCGACATATCATCAGAAGAAGAACCGAAAAGAAACAATGCTGAATGGAGAAAACAGGATAACGGATACTACAATAGGAAACCAAATGATGATAACTATTTTAAAACATACTATAAAGAAAAGACAAGACACTCATGTGTATGTGATATTTGTGGAAGTCAGCTAAGTTGTAAATCAAATCTTGCAAAACATAAGAAGTCTAAGAAATGTCTCGTAGCAAGCAATGCTACTGCACCGTGTCAAAAGCATTTAGTGTAATTGAATGATATATTATTAAAAATAATTCCATGTAATTCATAAATTGTATGATATTTTTAAAAATAATATCATGTAATTCATAATGAGTAGGAAATTAGATAAGGATGAAATTTCAAAAAAGATATATGATGATGTTGATGAGGGGTTCGGTTCTGTTAGAGATTTATATGAAAAAGCGAATAAAGTTGAAGCAGGTTTTACATTAGATTATGTTTCTAAATGGTTGAAATCTCAACCAAACAAGCAAACAAGAAATTATAAGAACTACAATTCATACACGGCACCTTTTCCAAAGTATGAGTTCCAAATTGATTTAATGGTCATGTCAAGTTTGTTAAATGACGTTGGTGTTGATGTTAAAAATTAACCTAAATTTGGTTTTGTTTGTATCGATATTTTCAGTAAAAAGTGTCATATAGTTCCAATGGAAAATAATGATATTGATACTTTTTTCAATGCTATGTTAGAATGTTTTAAAGTTCTAGGATATCCACTTAGTATATATAGTGATGATGAAGGAGCATTAAATAGTAAGAAGATACAGAATTATTTGAAAGGTGAAGGAATTGAATTAATTATTACTAAAACTCATGCAACACAGGCGGAGAGAATGATTAGAACAATTAAGAAAATGACAAGTGATAGACTTCGTCATCATAAAGGGTCATGGGTTGAAATGATGAAAGTATCCCTGAAGAAATATAATAGTAGTCAAGTACATAGTAGCACACAAACAACGCCAAACAAAGCACACGATTTAGACAATGTTTTAGATGTTAGGGCAAACCAAATACTGAAAGAAAAACATAATAGAAAGTATCCAAATGTGACTGAGGGAGATTATGTTAAAGTTTATAGCAAAGGTAAAGGAAATTTTGTTTCTAAAAAAGAGAGCCGTTCCGTATGGTCTGATAGAAAATATAAGGTGATACTTATAGGTATGGATTTACTAAATAATCGCTATTACAAGTTGGATGGAGTAAGTAAAAAATACAACAGACACGAGATTTTATTGGTCGATTAAAGAGTTTAGATATGCTTGATGTTTTTTCCTTCTTTGGTGTCTGCTCAGTCCTGACTTACAAAAGACTGCCCCACAATCACATGTAATTTTCTTATTTATATCATCACGGCTTTTAATGTAGTTAAGTCTCTTTTGTTCTGTTATTCGTTCATTGTGAATTTTGTTGTAATTCTTGTCGTATTCTTGTTTCTTTTCTTTGTGTTTGTCTCGGTAATCTTTTTCATACTGTTGTCTATGTTCTTTATTTCGTATGTTCCATTCTTTAATTTTCTGCTTCAAGTATTCCTTATGTTCTTGTCTATATTCTTCCTGTGTTCTTCCTGCTAATACGCTGTTCAATGATGCATTAAGTTCTCTCATTAACTCACCCTCTCTTTTTCGTAACTGCATCAAGTTTTGGCATGGACACTCTTCAAGTAGTTCAATTTAGAACTGTTCATATCCTATAAGGTTCATTTTTATGTAAAGTTTTTTGGTTTGCTCAGTGTTTCGTGTAGCATCACTTTTATGATGCCACATGCGTTTTTTCAGCGGTTGACATGTAGAACCAACATAAGTTTCTTTGTCAATGTAGTTTCTGATGCAAGAGACCTTTCCATTGGTAAAATCTTTCTGTTTTTGTTCATTATTATTCATTATATTCTATTAATTGTATTATTTCTCTAAATCTTTTATCATGTAATGTCCGTAAGGCAAACTTTCAATAGCGTTATAGAAATATCTTTTATTGCAATAGTTGGACAAAGAAAACTTCAGTTGGTTTATACTATATACCTGTTGATTTTTACTTCTGATGGTATTAAATGATACTTGGTCTTTTAAATCTCCATTTAATGTTTGTTCATACTTGTCATAGTTTAAACAGGTCGCCACTTTGTGTTTAACAATGCCTTTACTCCTCTTATGTTCTTCATCTTCTCCATACACTTTATAACAGTATGATTTAGGTTTCAATCCTATGAAGTGAGTCATTATTTTTCCATTAAGTTCATCCTTCATTTTCCCAAGAACTTTTTTATTAGAAGCATTATAACATTCATGATTTTTAGGATAATCTGAAAAATCCATATGTTGATTTATATGCTTAAAATCTGTGTAAATATCATCAGTTTCAACATGGATAGTAAAACTATCAGTGTCAGTATATGCTAATTTTATTTTATCGTTATATTTAGGTTTTAATACATCATAATAAAAAGAATACATATGAATTTTAGAAAAATCTAAAATCGATAGACCCATATAAATAGGTTTATCTAATTCTACCATTGCCTTTTCTTTTTCTACTCCTACTAAACTTTCGTTTATAATGTGTCTGTGTTTCTATGATGGCTTATTTACTAACTTCTGGAAGCGTTCAGGTGTATTAACTAATTCAAAGTCAATGTGATTACGTACGTTTTCGAGTGTTTTTCCATATACAGCGTTATTTAATAATTTGAATAAATCTTTTTCAAATTCAGGTTTAGCATTCTTTCGTTTTTCGGTGTTGAAATCAATGTATGGTTTTAAAAAATCTGCTTGATTAAAACTAATTTCCCTATGGACTTTCTGTAGTTTTAATCCATGCTCTAAATAAAACTTCAATGCTGATATATGTAATACATACTTTTTCTTATCCATAACATTTAATATTAGTTTATTTGTTTTTTCATCAGATGCATCTTTTTCCATAATATTTTTTATGTATTTCTTTTTGAACTGGTGAAAGCATATTCTCACTAACACTCATAATTTCTGGTGCTAATGGATAATCTCTATGTAAATCATGTAATTCTTTTGGGTATTCTAAATCAACTTCTCAAATATAGCCTTTGCCATCATCATCACTATAGTTTAATATTTTCTTCTCATCCATCCATGAAAAATACCAATTGAAATTATCAAACGGTAGTTTTTTACTCATAGCCAGACCATAAAAGTTATTAGCGTCTAAATAACTTTTATAACTTGATGGTTTTGACTTGTCATATTGTTCATTCATGTATTTATTATTTGCTTGAGCACATTGAGTCATCCCGCCACGAAGACCTGTTTCAATCATTTCATACATATCTTTATTATGTATTTGTTGAAGTCTAACACCAGTAAGTGATAAAAAGGCAGACCATGAATAATTAGGTAATGTTATGTAATGTGCAGGGTCTAAACCATAATAATTTAAACACATATCCCTAAAGTTTTCAAAAACATCACTAAGCAAATAAACATCCGTCATCAAATATAAATCATGGTATTCACCTAGGTTTTTGATATTGAAATTATCCCATATTACTTTTGCCCTTGTGTGTTGTGTATTTGTTATGCCTTCTTCGTATAATTGACTGTAAAAGTCTTCCATACTTGGTAATTGCGATTCATTGAATTTATCAAATGAATTCATGTAGTCGTAAGGATAAACTCCTTTTTCAAATAAGTCTAAATCGGTTTCATTTCTAATATATGGATTTGCTGATGAAAATCTAAAATTATTCTCCCAGTCATTCCGCTTTTTATATATAGGTTTATGATGTTCATCTTTACCTACTATGTCATATTTATTTAATTTAACTAATTTATCTAAAGATGCCGAGAGAAAAGCCATGCTATCTTTAAACTGTAATGAACCAAATGAAAATGTAATAAACTTTTCGCTATTTTGTGCTATTATATCTATTCTCTTATTTTCATTCAATTCCTTATTTATTTCATTTGCTTTACCTATGATTAAGTGAGAGTCATAGTTTTTTTAAATTCTAAAAAAAATCATGGTATCTTGAAATATCTAAATGAATAATCCAAATTACATTTTTCGTGAGCACAACCTCTATACTCACCAGTAAAATGACAGTGGTCTCTGACTTTTGTATCTTTTGGTTTAAACTTCTTAATACATATTGAACATACAGTAGCTTTTCTAAATTCTGCTTCTTGTTCATCTGTAATATCCAGTGGTTTATTAACATTCATTTTATCAAAAATATCTTGTTTAATTTCTCTTAACTTATTTACAAAGTGGTCTAAACAATCCTCTCCACGGTATAAAAAAGGTTGGCTTGTATTATCAATAGAATTTACAACATTCAACATATAACCGCATGGTTTATGTTCCTGATACGTGCCCTTGATGCCATTATTTGAATTTTCAGTTATACACACTCAAAATCTCCATAAACAACAAATGGACATTTTAATTTTGTATTGTATTTTTTAAATTCAATATAACTACCTTTTTTTGGTAATTTAAAATATTGTGCGTGTGTTGCCATACAACCTTTTTCATAATGTTTTGTTAATAATTCCTTTCTAGTAAAAGCATGAGTACAATAGTGACAATAATGTTTTGGTTGGTCATTTTTGTTTGTTTGCCAGTTCATAAGACGACTTAGATTTTTGATGACTACATAATGATTATTATTATTGTTTTCAATTTTCAACAGGTTTATTTGATGTTTAGCATCTCTTGTTTTAGTCCTGTAATCAATTATAATCTTTTTGTCATTCAAGAAATCATCAATTTCATAAACATTGATTGAAACTAACTTACTATTATTTTCTTCAAACCTTTCAATATCTTTATTACCAGTTGGAAATTTAACGCCTTCCCAGTTCAAAATTTCATCGTTCAATTTGTTGTAATGAAACATTTCTTGAAAATTCGGTTTATTATTTATATTATATACTACACTTTGAACACTATATTTAAAACATTTGTTATCTTTGTTTTTGATATTAGTACATGCCTTTTTTAGTTTAATCCATTCTGGTAAATCTATATAACTACCCGCTCTTGTTGGGTCATATTTGTCATAATGGATGGTTATTGATAATATTTGTTTATTGTAAATTAGACGCTGAACCTTCTAGTTTCTCTATGTTCAGCAAAATTTCTTTGATTGATTTTTTCAATTGCTTCATCCAAATCGGTTTCATTATAAACGTTAGACCTTGTAGCTGGTAAATTATAAACTATCTCTGCATGTCTTATTACTCCTTTATTATCATCATAATAATGATAAAACAAACCTGCTGCCCTTATTTTCAATTTCATAGCTCTATTATTTTTCAAGAAGTTCAAAAGTCTATCTTTTTGGTGGTGTATCATTGATAACGCCTTTTCACCTTGAAAATGTTTATTTTCTAGTTTTATAGAATTAGCATAACCTTTGAATGCAGATTGCTGGTCTGTTATTCTGAATTTGCTTTTTATAGCGTATTTTGTCAAGGCATTTTTCATTCTTTGTTTAAGGTATGTTGAGCGAATTGTTCTTGTAGCATGACTATTATCTTCATTGGTGTTTGTTACTGATTTTAATTTCTTGTTCAAAACATTCGAGAGAGGTTTTTCTTTATTGTATCTAAAATTTCTACCATCTATAGTTGTTGATTTGAATTCCTTGTTTCTTTTTTTTGGAATTTCCGCTTTATCATTATTCAACAGATAATCTATAGCATGTTTCATAATACTATACTATATAAATTTAATGTTTATTTCTTTAAGTGGCTTTTTAGAAAAATATACTTAAAGATTTAAAACCTTAATATAATAAGAGGAAAATTGCACTGTTTGATTATAGTAAGTGTAAATGTTGCAATACTAAAAAGAATGATATTAATCTAACATTGTATAACTTATTACCTGCGAATCTGTGTAATAAAATAAGTGAGTATAATGTATATTGTGACAAATGCTGTATAACTAGAGACCTTGAACCCTTTTTTGTTCAAGAACATAAGGATAAGGGGTATACAAAATTTCAGCTACAATTGAAATTCTTTATGAGATATCACAAACGATTTCCAGTATATTTTTACCATAAAATTGCTAGAAAGTCATTTGAAAAAGAAATTGATGAGTTTTTTAATAATAAAGAGTTGATTAAAAGGTTTGGAGGGAAAAACGCAATTAAACCATATAAAGCATTTGTTAAAAAAATCGAGACATGTTTGAAGCGATTGATTGGTATTTATTGAGTAAAGATAAAATAAACGAGGTCTTGAATGAATTTAGAATAACTAAATATCATGTATGGTATTACTACAACACTAAATATCAAGTATGGCTACTAGTTAATTTGTTTTCTGGGAATACATCTATTCAATAATAGGAAAAGACAATATCAAATATATAGACATTGGTGATATTGATAAATCTGTAGATTACATATTTGAAGACATATTTCCTGACTATTAATTTAACCCAAAATTATTAATTGAAATATAATTATAACATGTAAAATCTTATATGTTATAATTATACTGTACTTATGGTTTGTTTCTTAATTTTTCTTAATGCCTTAAAAAATGACTTAAAGAAATAGTGCCTTAATATAATAAGAGGAAAATGAACGGTGATAAAATCAACAATTAGACCAATAATTATATCAATAAAAAATGCTATGATTGTGGTCACTTCAAAAAAGAGCATATGGAATTGTATAAATTTAATTTGCCTAATGAAATAGTGAATAATATTATTAATTATTCAATGGATGAAGAAGATTTATGTAAAATTTGTAGAAATTGGAGATATTATCTAGAATTAATCAAATGTGTTGTGGGAATAGAAAAGAATACATAATAGAAATGTAGAAGATGAGATTTTAATATTTCTAACTGTAAATAAATTACCACCTTTACAAATATGTTAAACAGTTTCTTAAAATCAGTAAGAAAATATGAAATGATTGATGATATATTATGGGAGTTGGGTTATAGTCAAAAGAAAGGAGAAGATGTTAAAGAAAATATCAAATTATTTATTGAAAGTAAAAAGTTTAATGTTCAAAATACATTGAGAGATATGAATATTATTTTTAAAATGATGTATGAAAGAAGTAAGACAAATCAATTAAATTATTATCCTGTACTGAAATTATAATCATACTATAATAATAACATGTAAAATCTTATATGTTATAGTTATACTGAACTTATGGTTTGTAAAGATTGAAATATTTTAATTCTCCTTAATTTGGTTATCTCTTTCAAAGTGCATTGTTTTGACATGGTATGCTCTTTTGATTTTTTCGTGCTTTGGCTGTTTGTATTTTACTTTGTTTGATACTCTTCTGATATTTTTTTATTGGTATACTGCTTTGAAATTTGTTAGTGTGTGTTTTTGAGTTTGTGTTCTTTGATGGTTTTTATTTTTGCTGTTTTGTTGGTATGCTTGTTTGAATTGTTTAATGTTGTATGCTTTGATTAAATATTTTGTTGGGGGTTGTTCTGGTTTTTGAGTTGGTTGGTGGTTCTTATCTTGTTTTCTGTGGATTGTGTGTATTTTTTTGTATGCTGTTTGATTTTTTGGGTTTGATTTTAGAAATGCCCATTTGCCTATTTTTTGGGGGGAGGGGGGTTCTAGGAATCCAGAGACCCAGAGATTCAGAGATCCAGAAATCCAGAAATCCAGAAATCCAGAAATCCAGCCGACGTAGAAACCAGCCCCAAGAGCCGCCCCAAGGAACATATATATGTATATATGTATATATATATATACATAATCATATTCACATTAAACTTATAGAAAGCATATCAACAAAAGCAACACAGAACACACCGCCCCCATGCTGAAAGCATGGTCCATTCTGGACCAGGCATGGGGTCGGCGGATTCACTGTTAGTGGGTGGAGGGCCCAAGCGCGCGGAGTGGGGCCTGGCGTTTGGGAGGCAGGGCGGTGGTGCTCGGAGTTGTGGAAAAGAGGATGTTGGGCCGGTTTCGAGGGAAAACGGGGACCCGCCAGCACTTCGTTGAGGTCCAATCCCACCTCTGACCCGGCAGAACCTTTGTCGCGACACCGAGGCTTTCCTGCTTCCGCCCTTTGCGAGCTTCCTCGGCACTCGGCCGGGCTACGGGCCCAACATGCGAGAACCTCAGAGTTTGTCGGATCCGGAGACGGTTTTCCACCCCGGAAAATCAGCTACCACAAAAGGGCCTGGAGGTGTGGCAGCGCTCCAAGATTTGTCTCGGCAGCCTTTGAGTTGTCAGGATGTAGGGTTACCCGCTTTCCAAAAGAAAGTAAAAGGAAACCAGCTCCTTTTACGATCTCCCTATTTTTGGAGTCACCCGCTTGTAGGGTACGCAAGCGGCGACATTTAGTACAAAACCTGGCGAGAGGAAACCTTGATTTGCCAATCGCGGTGACAAACCAATTTCAGTCTTACTGACCGTGTCTTTGTAGAGGATTCCCCAAACCGGATTTCGGGTTTCCTTTTGGTTTCCCTTTAAAAACCTCAACAACAGGGGTGCCAACTCAAAAAGGGAGGCTAGGTACCCATTGGAATCACCTGACGGCATAGGTTGGTCATGGCGCCCACCCGGGAGCTCGCCTGCCAGATCCAGCCCGGGGCCCCAGAAGAGGTGCGGAGCGTTTTGGGCAGACCATTTTGGCGGCGAACAATCAGCTTGGATTTGTTTGGCCCATCGACTCAGGAAGTGAGTTGTAGCTGCTTGGGTTGACATAAAGTCACTCGCTGATGCACTTACTGTGAGGCAAACGCTGGGCCCAAAGCTTTCTTGCAACCCCAGCAGGATGGGCCACTCAGTTCCCCAAATCCTAGACATTTATCAGGAATTGAGTAGCTTAGCCAGCTTGCCATCCTGTTCGTGTGGATGGGGGTCTGCGGACGGCAGCTCGTTTGTTGGTTGAGTTTGCAATCAGTGCAACGTTTGCACAGCTTGTTGTTTGGCTATGATTCTCAATAGAGAACACCTTCAGCCACTGCTTGAGCCTAAGTCCACATTCGTACCACCTAAATCCCCACCTAAACAGTGTGCAAAGGGTCCAAATCAACAATTCACACCCATGTGCTGGTTCTCTCGGTCAGGTTGGAGGCCGAGCGCTTCGGCCGACGAGTGGGCCACTTGGCAGAGCTTCAGCCGGTTTCGGCGGGAGAGCGGGCCGGCCGGTTTTGGGCGGATGCGGGAGGCCCGCATGGGCAAAAGGCGCGCCAGCCGATGGATTCCCTGGGCCAAGCGCAGGGTTTTGAATGAGCATCGATAGACCCCCGCGGGATTTGTGGGTGCTGCATATTGTTTGGGGGGGAATCCCCTCCACCCCCATCCGTGGGATATGTGTGGTTTCCCGTGTTCCCTTTGGTTGGCCACGTGTGGCTTTCAGACGTGTTTGGTTGCAATTCGGGCGCACCCGACTCGCCACAAAAGAGGTGGCAATCCAACTAGTCAAAAGGGCGCAGAACCCCTTTTCAGGTCCCGTTGAGTGCGCTTTGCTAACCCCACCTGACCATAGGCTGGCAGTAGGGAGTTTTGGGCTTGGGGCTAACCTGGGACAACAATGTATATATATATATATACATATACATAGAAAGCCTGGGTGTAAACAAATCCTCTACCTATAAATATCCATGAAAGCAACTACCTTGGATCTTCCAACTCAGGAAGCAGGATCGATCGACTGTTGGGCCGCAAGTTGGATGTTCCACCTGGCAAGACAAGCGCTCCTCTTTGGGTATACCTAAAAGATGAAGTCGCCCGGGCGTGTCCTTGCTTTGACGGTTCCCTTTTGGGATTGGTTTAAAGGGACAGCGCAGGGAAACTCCCCCCCTTGGGAACCCCGATTTTTTGAGACGAATACACACTGAAAGACTGGGACTGCCGGACCCGTCTTGCCTTTGGCTTAAATCTGGCGGGAGCTACTTGCCGATCCGTTCAAAGTCTAGGATTGGACCTCAAGCGGCCCTTATAGACTGTCGGATCCGTGAATCTGACACCCTCAATGATTAAAGGGAGACTTGATCCAAACTTGTTGATGGGAGGAGGGGGATTTTTGATCCCTCGATTTCAACACTCGCCACCGATTTGGCACTTTGCAGTCGGACAAGATCAATTGACCGCGCTTGGTCCCCGCCCCTCTTTGAAACAAAAAAGGGGGGGGGCGGACCGTCCTTTCCAAATCCATTTCTCCACTTTCCGGAGCCCTCCCCTGC
Organism: Effrenium voratum; assembly: GCA_963377175.1. Lineage (NCBI taxonomy): Eukaryota > Dinophyceae > Suessiales > Symbiodiniaceae > Effrenium > Effrenium voratum. The sequence continues at coordinate 188,953 of CAUJNA010003379.1, forward strand.
CCACGGCCTTTCCCTCGCGCGCCTCGCGCGCCTCGCGCGCGCTTCGATGGCGCGAGGCGTGTACTCGGTGTGCGTCTACGGGGGCGCCCCGCGGGGCCCGCAGCTCCGAGAGCTGCGCTCGGGGGCGCACCTGGTGGTGGGCACCCCTGGGCGGCTCAATGACTACCTGGAGGCTCGGAGGAGTTCGGGGATGGCACTCAAGGCAGCCAGGCAACAAGCCAAGCCGGGGATGAGAAAGCTAGGGGGATGGTCAATGCCTTGAAACGTGTTTTTGGTTGAATTGCCGTGCTGAGCGGTTTTTTGGACGTCGTGGGCTATGGCGCGAAAAAAAAGGAGGAGAGCTTGTGTATGGGTGAGGTGTGGAGGAGGCACCCAGCAAGAAGTCAACCCGACCCCTCGGCACGTCCAGTTGCCCACCCCAAGTCAAAAACCCAAGCGACCTGAAACCCGAGCGAAAGCCAGCCCTTGAACGCCTACAAGGCCCTAAGATCCTGGGCAGCCCACCTTGCAGGCAAGCTCTCAGGTGACAGTAGGACCCGTATCAAACCTTGAACGGTTCTCAAAATCCTTCTCAGCAGTGCTGGGGGGTGGGTTGGGGGGGTTGGGGGGGTTGGGGGTGTTTGGCTTTCTCCCTACAAACTGCTTTGAGAGGTTCGGTTTTGTGTATTGGTCGGTTGCTTGCTTTTGCTTGCTCGAGTCTGTGGCTGGTTAGTGGGAGGACACCCTTGATGTTTTCCTAGCGGTGCCTGGGGCGGTGTCTGGGCCGATGGGAGGTGTGCTGCAAAGTAGGATTGGGATTTGCGCTTACATGTTTGAGGGGGGGTTCTCCGGGGCTTCCTAACTGCTTGCTTCAGCACATATGCAGGCAGGTGGTTGACTGTGTCAGGGGCTGCCGCCTGGCAGCAAGCCATCATTTGTTTCCAACACACCAGAAAAAAAGCAACATGCTGGCATGGAGATTCGTGACTATGCACAAAAAAAAGAGCCTTCCAGTTCACCTTAGGAATGCAACCCAGCTAAGAAGCCTGGATTCATAAACCCCTGGCTGATTTTGAGAGATGGGGATGTCCGCACGTGGGGATTTCTCACTTGAGTCACAATCAAACTTTGGTACTCACAGGTTTTCAGACCCCCCCCAGCCCCGAACCCTCCCTCCCGCCTCCCCTGGTAATTGGGGGGTCAGGGATGGTTCTGGGTACACCTTGTCACCCCCCACCCGTACCAACCCTCCCTCCCTCCCCTCCCCCAACCCCCCCCAGCCCCCCTAAATAGGACGGGTTCTTCTTAGATCCAATCGGTGAGAGCCCTTAGCTTCCCATCAGGGCGGGGAGCTGCAGCTGGACATGTGCAAGTACCTCGTCTTGGACGAGGCGAGTTTCGTTCTTTTTTGGTTTCGAGGCGAGGTGGGTCTGACCTTTGGAGGCTCAGCACCCGCTTTTGGTGGTCTTTAAAGGCAAACCAAAAGGAACACCACCCCCTTTTGGTGGTTCCGAAGGGAAACCAGAAGGAACACCAAAATCCATTTTGGGGTCCACAAAAAGAAGCACCTCGTTCGCGCCTTCACCTTTCCTTCGCCTGGGAGGTCGGCCTGTGAGCAATGACCCGCCCAAATGTAAGGTTTGGGGAAGCACCGCATGGGTCCCCATTCAAATCGATGCGCTGGACGAGCGCAACAAGTGCTCCTGCCATCCCTGCAAGCTCTTGAGATATGCCGACCAACCCACGTATTTGCTTAATGCCTGCGCATCAAGCTCGCTGCGCTAGACAGCGCTGTTGTTGCTGGCACGTTGGATCGACCACCAACCCGTGTGCCGAAACACAATCGTCTTGTGTACGCGTAGAGGCCACAATCGAAGCCAAGCAATGTCGTCTCCAATGATCGACGCTGTGTGGACGCAGCGGATCTGATCGTCTACGCCCTGAGCATGCAAGCGCGCACACAAAAGACACCAACACAGGCAAAGAAACTCATAGTCGCACAATCACACGCACAAAGGTAAAGCACAAGAAACAGGCACAAGTGCATAAGATCAAGACATAGTGACAAGCACACACACACAAACACCAGGTACACGCACAAGCACAGACGCAGACTGCCACGCAGCACAGCACATACACACACACACAACGGACATCCAACACAAACACAGCACAAAGACTACACACAGAACACAAACACAACAAAACAAGACAATGTACACCCTACACACGCACACGCACCACGCCACACCACACAACACAACATAATATCAGAAACATAAACAGAAACACAAAATGGCACAGCGCAGTCACACACGCTTACACTTGCACAATGACGCCACGCATTCCGAAACGTTGGAACATATACACGAGTTGACTTGGTCTATGCGTATCCTCAAACCTTGGAAGCTGACACAATCTGGGGTGTTTCCCACCATTTAAACCGATGGTCATTGCTTCGGGTTTCCGGTTTCCCTTTGAAGCGCTGGGTCCGGAATGATGTTCATACCCTGCAACCTAACCTAACCAAACCTAACCTAAACCAACCTAACCCCACCTACCTACCTAGCCCAACGTAACCTAACCTAACCCAACCGAACCCAACCTAACACCACCTACCTACCTAACTTAACCTATGCACCTAATGACACCGCTGTCCTTCGGCAGCCCGCTCGTGGCCTTGCTCGCGCAGCTTGCTCGCTCGCAGGCCGATCGCATGCTGGATATGGGCTTCGAGCCGCAGAGCCTTTGGTGGAAAGAAATCCAGTCGGAAAAGGGGGTGGATCATGGTTTCACAGCTGGACGGAACGTGTGCATAATGTATATATATATAGAAAGTATAAACATGTATGTAAGTGTAGTATGTATGTCTATATGTCTACACAGCTGGATGGTAAATACGTAAGAGCATGTGTACACATGTATATGCATACAGTGGATGGATAATTTCCTGCACCAGTTTGTTGGCGGTTTATCTAAGTATCTACAGGGTTTCACCTATCCCTAGTGGTGCAGGATTTTGTGCACCCACAGTATGTATACACTTTTACCTCATATTACGTCCATGGTCACTCATGACCTTTGGCTTTGCGAGTGCAGCTTGACATTTGGTTTGAGCGCATCCCGTGTGTGGCTGGCTGGCATTGTGATCGTTGGATCATTTTTTTCCCAGACACAGCTCACAGGGGCGCAGACCAGGAGGACACCGACCATGTGAACACCGCCGTGAAAGCCAAGATACTAAGCATGGCATGGACGCAGCAGGTGGCAGATGGGGAGGGGAGGGCTGAGGGGAATTGCAATGATTCTTCAAATGCGCCAAGGATTGCTTGTCAGACTGGTTGCCTCCTCTTGCTATGGTCGTACTGTGTTGAACATTGTGTGGAATCCCCACCCCTCTGCAGGCGAATGTCCGCCCCTTTTCACCCAACCCGTTCAGCTGATCCGAGGATCCGCACGCTCATCAAGGCCGTCCACCGGGAGCGACAGACCATGATGTTCAGCTCTTGCCTCAGCCGAAGGTTGAGTGGAGAGGAGAGATGGCCTGCGAAAGTGGCAATTCGACCTCAGCCACGTCCCCCTCAGACAGTTCGGCCGGGTTGGCCAAAAAAAGGGCGGAACCCCAAAGTTGGGTTGAACCCCAAGGTCTCAACCCCCAACGGCCGGGTTCGGCAGATGGAGGGTCAGTGTCCGTCTTTCAATTTGGAGTGACTGTGCCCATTTCGCACCCAGAGAATCTTGGGTGGGAATTCCCGTCCCACGTTCTCAGCTTTGTCTAGGCGTACCAAGCCACCGAAATGGTAGACAAGGTCGGAGACAGTCCCAAATGTTTGTGGCAAGTGTTTTTTATACATTTTTTCAGACCCTTTCATCAATGCCAGGTTTGGTTTTGATGCGGACTCTGGTAATGTGTCCTGGTGAAGAGTTCAGATGCATTTGCCTCAAAAAGCGGGTACCCCCAGAATGATTGGACCCACACGGGGTTCAGGGTTTTAATCGAAGCTTTCTCGTTGTCGCAATGTGGCCGCAACACACCTTGCGTAAATGACCATTTTTCATATCCCCCATTCTGAGCTCTGAACAAGCAAGGAATGCCCATGTTTTTCCTGCAAATTAACATGGAGCCACAACACGAAATGGATGCGTCTGTGTTTGAGACTACCCTTTTCGGACTTAGTTTCAAGGAGCACCCTACGGGAAATCACAATGGTTGAAGGCCTTTTGTTAGGACACGTGGGTGTGTCAAATAGGGGGCGTGTCTCTCAAGCTGGTTTTCCATTTGGTTTCCTTTTGCACCAATGGAAGGGTACCGCAAAGTCCGATTGGACAACCGCGCAAGAATCATGCAAAGTATAAACTGATCCCCGAAGCCCTCACTTTTCTTCCCGGAGTCACCCTAAAAAAGACCAGAAGGGGTGCTCACAGGGATGTAGTTTTACAGCTCCAATACTTGCAACACACTGTAAATACCATGCTTGTTTGCATGTGAACCCGGCCCCCTGAAAAACACAAGTTCCCAAGGTAGCGTTTTGATTGGCGTAACCCGGCCCTCTAAAAACACCAGCCACCAACATGGGCGCTTTCCTTCCGTGTTATCTGGGGGGGGTGCGGGGTGCGGCTATCCGTGAGGTGCCACCTGGCCCCGGGAGGTCAGGAATCTCGCGGCCGACTACTTGCACCGGCCAGCCAGGGGCTCGGGGCGCGGGTCACGGGAGACGGAAATCACCGGGGCGAACTCTTGGATGCGCCGGCCTTGGGAACGTTGGCAAAAACCCAAACCGTCCGAAGAGGTGTTGAGGAAAATGCGGGGTTTCAAGGGTCGCGGAGACTTTGGCTGTTTAGGGCAGAGTTAAATTGAAAGCAAGGATACTAAGAGGCCCTTCAAGACCCTGGCAAAACTCTAGAAGAACCTTCAAGAGTCTGTTCCCCAGACAAGAGCCGCGGCTGGTTTTCACTTTGTTTTTCCTTCGAACACCTCCCCCACCATGTACAAGCTCCAAAAAGAAAACCCCCCAAAAAACGCAGTGGGCATCCAGCAGGAAGGACAAGCACCAGCCAATCGGCCGCGAGCATCTTTCGTTTGGCACTTCGGATTTCAGGTCTACATTCAGATCGGCTCCCATGAGGCGAAGCGAGCGAAAAGGGGGGGGCGCAGGCCATGCGCGAAACGGGCCTGGAAACAGAAGGAGATCCACAACCCCCTGTTAAACTTTTCTTTTTCAAATTAGGAGGGCGTCTCCTGTTCTGGAGGGGAGCCTGTCCTTCCAGGAACACTTTACTAAGAATCCAGCAGGTTGATTAATCCGGGTCATTGCTCCGGGATTCCCTTGTCCCGGTGGCTGAATTCTGATGCTGGTGCCGATACATTGGTCCCCAAAACGGGGCATTGGATCCCGGATGTGGCGATCGGGCCAGGAACATTTGTTTAGTATTGCTTAATTCCTTCAGATATGCAGGCCAATGACAAGTGTTTCCTTTGCTTGGTAGAGATCAAATTTGTTTGCTAGGCATAAACAAGTTTAGCAACAAGTTGTGGACAGTTATTTTTGTCTTTAAAGGATTGAACACATGTCCGCGCAAGCAAACAACTAGGAACTGGCTCATTTCGTCCGCCGGGCCTTGAAGGACATTGTGTCGCCCTCGAATCGTCAGGCGTGTTCATGTCATTTTGCAAATGCACAACTCGCACCAAAACGATAAAGTTCTCGGAATTCTATTTTTTTGTGGTCAGCATGACGTTTGGGAGCACTGCGGAGCAGGCAGTTGGCAGGAAAGACCTGTGCCCTTCCGGGGGACTCCGTCCAGCAAGAAAGGTCAAGGGCAATATTGGCCACTCCGCAGCAGAGTTTTTTTTTTAGGGACGCCTTTTTTCCCTTTGGTTTCCTTTAAAACCCACCAAAAGGGTACAAGCTCCAACCAAGACATACCCACTCAGCCCTCGGAGTATCAGGGGAACTGAGTGCCCAGCCGGTGATTTCAAGCCATGGGAAGCCCAACGCGTCCTGACTTAACGTCGGTCTTGCCGGTTTGCCAAAGGTGTCCTAGAGCACCCTGCAACGAACCACAGGGTTTCTGAGTGAGTGTCCTGGTACGGAGGATGTGCTGTGCCACATCTTGCAAATAGGGAAGAAGGGAAACCCGGAATTTCCCGTACAATACCCGGGTTCTGTTGGATGTGGGTAGTCCACTTGCAATATTCAGATGGTCCATGAGTTAGCTGAGTAATTAGTTAGTATCCCCCAGTTCACCCCCACTTAGCCCTGAGCAAAGCCCCAGTCAGAAGTACCCCATTCCGGGCGAACCATCGAGACAACTCCCAGCAGTTGGTCGCATCCCTCACTACCTGTGCACCCGCAGGCCACCGCGAACAAGGACATCACCCAGGAGGTGGTGATCTGCAATGGTCAGCGGGAGAAGCAAGAAAACCTCAACGTGGCCAAGCTGCGAAAAGAGTCCTTTGCAGTTTTCTGAAGGAACGCTTTTTTTTGTGTCTGTGTGTCTGTTGTTTTTCCAAGGAAGACCGTCGTGTTTTTCGGTTTTTATATTTTGAGACATGCCCATATGCCCATGGAGGTTTCCAGCGTTCTCTTTGGAGGTTTTGCACGTGAAGCCCTGGGCCGGCGGCTTTGGGTTCGTGTACATGCAGACATATGGATGTCAAAATAGAGGGACCCTAGCAATGGTTGTTTTCCTCTTGATTTCCCTTTAAACCAACCCGAAAAGAGGCACGCTCACAAACACACACAGACCTACACTATATGTGTAACTATATATACATATATTGTTTGAAAACAGCTGGTTTGGCTTACTTGAAGTTTTGTTTTTAGGCCGCCTTCTATCTTTCCAAACGGGCCCCTAGCGGGCCCCTTTTGTTGGCACCTTGTCCATTTTTTCCTACTCTGTTCCCCAATACTGGGCAAGAGGTGCCCGGAAGTTCAGAGTGGACATGGCCTCTGCGTCCGAGTCTTCACTGGGGCCACATTTGGGTGCCCCTTCTTTTAGATGGTACCCATGTTTGATTTTTTTACAGGAAAAACAAAAGGACAACCAACATTTTGGGGGTCGGGCCCCCAAAAGAAACCACAATGCACACTACCGCAGTGCAATATAATACATTGAGGGACGCACGTTGTTGATCGTGATGTTTTGATTTGGCGTTTTCATCATGAGCACTGTTTGCCCTTGAGCCCAACCCTTCCCTCATTTTGGTGTACTCATCCTCTTTACTTGCCCACATCTACCGGGACTTGTGCCATCCCGCTAGATTTAAAGTGATGGGTCCCTCTTAGACAGGACGCTCCCCGAATTCAAATCAACCAGGGTGTTATCAATCAACTGGTGTGTAGTACTTTTCGCAGCTCCATTGTTGTCTTCGTCCACACCCAATGCTCTCCGCGCGGTTTTCCTCGAGTTTCGCCCAGGAAGTTTTGCAGAGCGTGGAGAAATCTGCGGCTCGGTGGGAAGTGAGACATAGTCAAAGCCCGGGTAGATGAAGGTTAGCAAGAGATAGCCCCAGCCATACATAGGTGAGGCCAGCTTTCATATAACTCTTTGCATTGGTTTGGGTCGACGTTCTTAGTACAGGTTTCATCCATCCTAGGTGGTGCAGGATGCAGTCCATACGGGTGGATTGGGAATGGTCCAAAATCAAACCACATGAGGGCGGGCCTTTACAATCCCAGTTTTGTTTCTTGCATTCTCTCTGCTAGGGTTTTAGCAAACCAGTGATTGATTCTCGACCCCCGTGTGGGCCGTTTTTGTCATCAGGGCCGATCTGAGCACAGTATGTTTTGAACGCGCATTTCCCGTGGTTGAACCCCCACCTTTTGGTCGCCAATTCGCCTTCGGGGTGATATTAGGGCCAATTAGGAACCATGAGCCACGGGCTGAGTTTGGAGCAAAGCGGAAGACGAGACTCACGACAACCAACTGCGGCAACACCACATTCCTTTCGCCCATTGAGGCCTCAAGGGTCACAGGTGTGGCAACTCGGTTTTCCAGAGCCTTGGATACAACACCTGAATGATATGTGGCATGCGAAGCACTCTTGTGGGTGTCCGGTCAGTTTTTGTTCAGTCTTGCCTTTCCGATCATTACCAACGACTGCCAGACCGGCCGAGGATCGTGTCATTGTCTTCACCAACACGAAAAAGCTGCTTGGCGGAGCTGAGGTATGTAGGTTTTCAGCATGGCGCAGACGGCTGATACACCAACTGACGGCATAGGAATTTAGCAAAGGGAGGAATTTCAAGGGTGCACTGTTGGCATGTGGTCCATTCCCATGTTTAGCGTGCGTTTCATGCAGACACGACAAGGCAACGAAGCGTGGTGCATGCTCAAAGACAAGACACGAAAGACTTCCAGCCTTTTGTTTGCATTCGCCAGGTAGTTGCCAGTCCGTTTGTGTGTGACATGTTTGAGGCTTCCTATTTAATTGGGGGTCTCTTCAAAGGGAAACCAATCGCAAAATCCGAAGGAAGTCCGTCATGAAGAGAGCGGGTCACTTTTCGGAGGAGTGGCGATCCGGAGGTCGCTGCCAATTTCAATTTCGTTATTCGGGATTTAATCACATTTCGGAATTAAATCACATTTTCGGGATTCGGGATTCGGGATTCGGGATTCGGGCCTCGAATGACATTTTCGGGATTCGGGATTCGGGATTCGGGCCTCGAATCACATTTTCGGGATTCGGGATTCGGGCCTCGAATCACATTTTCGGGATTCGGGATTCGGGATTCGGGCCTCGAATCACATTTTCGGGATTCGGGATTCGGGCCTCGAATCACATTTTCGGGATTCGGGATTCGGGATTCGGGCCTCGAATCACATTTTTGGGATTCGGAGCGCAGGCTCCCCATGATAGAACACGACTGAACAAGAACGACGAAAAACGTCGGGCTTCGCCAAACATAGGCGGGGGGTTGGGGGGGGCTGCGCCCCAATGATAGAACAAGACTGAACAAGAACGACAAAAAATGTCGGGCTTCGTCAATCATAGGCGGGGGTTGGGGGGGGCTGCGCCGCCGCCCGTGATAGAACACGACTGAACAAGAACGACGCAAAGCGTCGGGCTTTGCCAATCATAGGCGGGGGGGTTGGGGGGGGCCCTCCCCATGATAGAACGCGACTGAACAAGAACGACGAAAAACGTCGGGATTCGGGATTCGGGACTGGGCTGGACCCATCCTCAGATTCAGGATTCGGGAGTCGGGATTCGGGACTCGAATTACATTTTCGGGATTCGGGATTCGGGGTTCGGAATTCGGGACTGGGATGGCCCCACCCTCAGATTTGGGATTCGGGATTCGGGATTCGGGACTGGGATGGCCCCATCCTCAGATTCGGGATTCGGGATTCGGGATTCGGGATTCGAGATTCGCGATTCGGGATTCGGGACTGGGAAGGCCCCATCCTCGGATCCGGGATTCGGGATTCGGGATTTGGGATTCGGGACACATTTTCCGAATTCGGGACTCGAATCACATTTTCGGGATTCTTCGGGACTGTCGGGATTCGGCATTTGGCACTCGAATCACATTTTCGGGACCGGACGGGATACGGGACTGGGATGGCCCCATCCTCAGATTCGGGATGCGGGATTCGGGATTCGGGATGCGGGACTGGGATGGCCCCATCCTCAGATTCGGGATTCGGGATTCGGGATTCGGGATTCGTTTGCCTTTGAAGGCCGGGCCTCAGCGCCCAGCAGCCCGGTGGCGCCCAGACAAGCATACGTGAAGCGGGTCCTGGTGGTGCTGTCTCCTGAGCAGCGAGACCACAAAGATCCCTTGATCACTCTTCCTGATTTGGTTGATGAACGCGGCTTCACGCTCCTGCCTGAGCTCAGCTCTATCCGGCCGACAAAACACGGGGTCAGCATGTGGCATTTCTTGCTTAGTGTGCACTCGGATCGCATCCCTTCCATTTTGGGGCTGCCTTCGGGGGACGCCTACCGCGGTCGCCTGGCCCCACGCACGAATTTCATTGAACATGCTAGGAACATTGAGCAGGCTCTTGACCTGCTTGCCAAAGCTCTGCGCACCCCACTGGGTTACACCTGGACCAGCTTTCGGCACCTTGTGAGGGCCCCTCCCGGCCGAGTGGGCCGACCTGCAACTCATGGTCCGTCCCCTTGAGACGTCTTGGCAGGGCGGCAACGAGCAGGGCTGGCACCGGCTCCTGCAGTGTGGCCCAACATACTTGCTTGCAGTGCTGCGCTTAAGTGTGGGCCCTGACGGCCATTTCCTTAGTGTCCTCCTTGGCATTTATCATGCCTTGGCCACCCAACGAGTCACGTTCGGTATTCAAGGGCTCTTTGGCACCGGCAAAACGTGCTGTGGCAGTGCGGTCCTGATTATGCTTGCCAGGCTACTCGGTCTGAAAGCCCTGTTTGTTGCTGAGCCAAACGGAGGAGGTGTGCCAGCAATTCCCCAGGCTGCTAGGTTGGGACCACGATCAGGTCACTGACCTCGATGTGGCCTTTGAAACACGATCTCAGTTCTTGCGGACCACTGATTCCTGTTGTGTAGCCATCACATTGGGGTCCTTGCTGCATGAAATCGGACGGTATGGCCCGGTGTCCAGTTTCCTCGGGTGCGTCGATCTTCTGGCCAGGCGGCCTATGTGGCGGTTCATGGTGCAGTGCCCCGCTCTGCCCTGACCGTCGCATTAGGCCCCATCCTCGGATCCGGGATTCGGGATTCGGGATTTGGGATTCGGGACACATTTTCCGACTCGAATCACATTTTCGGGATTCTTCGGGACTGTCGGGATTCGGCATTTGGCACTCGAATCACATTTTCGGGACCGGACGGGATACGGGACTGGGATGGCCCCATCCTCAGATTCGGGATGCGGGATTCGGGATTCGGGATTCGGGACTGGGAAGGCCTCATGCTCAGATTCGGGATTCGGGATTCGGGACTCGAATCACATTTTCGGGATTCGGGATTCGGGATTCGGGACTGGGAAGGCCCCATCCTCGGATCCGCGATTCGGGATTCGGGATTCGGGATTCGCGCGCGACTCACATTCTCGACCAGCTTCTCCGGATCACGTCTGTTTCGGAGATGGGAGTCGGAGCTGAGGGGCCGAAAGTAGTGTTGTGTCCAAACTGAACATAAACAAATGAGAGCCCCTTAAAGAGGCTTCCTTTTGGTTCCCTGTGCGCTTAAGCATTGTTCGCAAACATTTGCATGGGAATAGAAGGGAGTCATCTGAGTCCAGCCGAACGCCTCTGGATTTCGACTCCCCAGATCTGGTCGATGCTGGACTTGGGGCTATTTCATATTCTGTCTTACTGTGGATGGTTGCGAAATCCGTGCGCACCACTTTAAAGCTATGGTTGAAATCACTGGTTGTTGGCATTTACAGGGGGAATCATCATTCCATGGTTTCTCAGGTATGATTTCGTCCATCCACAGTATGTTTCTCGTTGTTTTTTGTTGTTACTGTACCATTTGCTCCTGGGACCTTCTTTCAGCTGCCTTTTGTTGGAGGGTTGGTCAGTTGGCGAGTCTGCGACATGATCACACTGGCATAAACGATGGGGATGTGATGGGAGGCGTCCCTTCCCTGACCAAGCACTATGAGAGGCCCACGAAGACTAGCTCCCATTGGTTTCAAGAGGAGGGGCTTCAAGTGTCCGAATCAATCCTAAACTACCTGCTTGAGTCGACTCTCTGGCCAATCTGATTTTCGTTCTTCGGACTCCCTTTAAGCCAACGTGAAATACCCGGAAAGCAGAACACTCCACTCCCCGAGCCTCCAGCCATCTGTCGACCGCAGGCTATGTGAGTCCCTCGCCTCCGATCTTTGGCACAGCCGCGTCCACTGCGTCACCATCCACGGTGATAAGGAGACGCCGGGAGGAAGGTGGCGCTGGGTGTGCCAACTTTTGTTAGGATTTGAAGGCCAGGCGTCGGTGTTTAAATTCAAAATGTATATATATATATATGTATATATATATATGTATATATATATGTATATATATATATATGAGCAACTTCGATGAATTTCTTATGATTTAATTTGATATGAAATCATTTGAAATCATTCGAATTCAATGCCCCTAAACAAAATACACCAGCATAGACCCCAGATGGCGAAAAACTGCACCTGCGCCAGCACCCCAAACTGCATGCCTCGTAGCACCCTGCCGTCAATGTCGCAAAAATGCGCCCGCACCGTCACCAGAACCTTAAACAACACCCCAAGCAGCACCCCAAACTGCATGCCCCCTAGCACCGGCCGTCAATCTCGCAAAACGCCCGCACTGCCACCAGCACCCCGAAACAACACATGCACCAGCGCCCCAAACACCCCAAACTACCTAGCCATCAATCTCGCAAATCACTTTCCCCTCTTTATTAGAAGTTAGAACCCCTGTAGGGGACCTCTCGAGGAGCAGCGGGACCGCGACCAGGCGCTGAATAGCTTCAAGACGGGGCGCACGCCGGTGATGCTGGCCACCGACGTGGCAGCCGGGTGCCCATTGCTTTGCTAAATCGGAAGGCGGCGGCGGATTTCTTTGGTTTTTCTTGGTGGTGTCTCTCTCTTGGTTCCCCTGGTTTCCCTCAGATTTCTTTCTTTGGGTGTCCCTTGTTGCTTCTTTTTTCAGATACGAAGGAAGCCCATTCAAAGTGGTAGAGCAGCCATGCTGGCGGTCGTTTGGTTGTCCCTTGCTGGTTCTTGGGGAACAATTGCTAATGTGCTTTTTTTGGTTGGGCTTTCTTGCAAAGGGAAGACTCTCGGAGAGTCTGCCTCCCGGTTGAACAGTAACAGCATTTTAAGCAGCGCAGCATAACAGCTTGGAATCATCACCTCTGCCACAGAGTTGATGTTTTATCGGCTGAAACACGGCGGTTCTTTTTTTGAGGGTGCGCTTCTTGGATGGATTTAAAGGGAAGCCACACTTTTTGGGTGCCCCTATTTTAGACACTCCCCATATGGGAGCCTACCTGAGGAATGCCTCCTTAAACCACCGGGCCTTCTGTTTGTGGCAACGGCGCCAAACAGCAGGCCAGTGAGCCGGAAAAAGACCACGACAACCAAACCCGGACTCGCCGTCTTCGGGAAAGTAATGGCCTTGACTCTTCTGGGCACTCCACGGAAGGCGGAATCCGACTCAGATTGCAACATGTCAAATGGGCAGGACAACCCTGGACCAACTCCCCAGTTCCAAACAGCCGAAGAGACAAGGGTGGAGCTGAAAGCTATATGTGCCGTTTTCTTTTTCTACTCAGCCCCAGCAACTTCAAGATTACGCATGCCTGCCCCATTCCTTTTAGCTCACTCAGGATCAGTGGTGTGCACGATACTTGCAGCCCTTGAGAGCCTTTTACACGATGTGTGCCATTTGCAACTGCTTGGCATGGGGAAGGTGACGAACGGCAGTGCCCTCTGTACCTTGCAAACGGTGTGGCCTTACTCCTTTGGAGTCGCCGTGGCAAGTATGACAAGGTGCTTGCGCCTTTGTTGAAGATGCGTGACGCAATATTTGGGTCTTGATGGTTTTGGCACACCCGTCGCTGGAGAGGACTTGGTTTGGCTTGGTCGATGGGCTTGCCTGGACCATCATGGCGAAAGGGCCAGGAGATTGTTACCCTGGCTGTCATGTATTCGGGTGCCTTGTGTTCTTTCTGTGAGATGTCTATGAGTCTGTGATCTGCCAACAGAGAAAAGGCACCCTTTGCAAATAGCAGGTACCCTTTTCACCTTCCCCTGCTAATCAACATGGAGCCCAAAACCAGGTCGCTCAAAGCGAGGTTCCTCGCCATATCATAGGTTTTGTGGGGTTCCGTGCTCGTCAGGACCTCCCCGCATGTTGGGGCTCCAAATTCCTTCGTTGAGTCTTCAGCACCGGCGTCGGCTCCCGCCGGCGATTGTAGGCGCGCGGTCTAGACATCAAGGGCGTGAAGCTCGCCGGGGGGCTCGGGCTGGGGAAACCAAATGGGTGGCTCATCTATTTTTTGGGTTGGCACCACCCCCCGTTGTTGGTAGTTTGAAAGAGAAGCCAAAAGGAAAACCACAATTTTGGAGGGGTCTTCTTAAAATTGGACACAACCCACAAGTTGTTCAGCGAGCGTGTTTTTTTTGGAGCCAGTGATTCCGTCCTTTTTGAGGGTACCCCCTCTTGGTTTTCAAGGGAAACCCAAAAGGAGAATCACCATTTTGGAGTCCCCCTATCTTGACACTTACTGTGATTTTTTGCATGCGGCTGTCAGACCCGGAGGCGAGCCAAGCTGGAAGAAGGCGAGCTATTGTAGCTTCAGTTCGCTCATCGAGGCTTAGGTTGGCTCAGGGGTTTACGAGTGTGTTGCCAAGCGAATTCCGGCCTTGAGGTTGTGAATTACGACGTCGCTCCCTGCCCGGGTGCCCGATCCACTTGAAGGCTTTGGGCAGCGCGTGAAGGGTTTCTGTGATCCATCCTGCCCAGCAATCAATTCCTTGTTTGTTTTTAGTATGGAATTCGGGAAGGACCCTTCATCAAAATGCTATTGAGCGCATGATGATTGGTTGGAATTTGTTCTCATTCCAGGTCAGCATGTCTTCGTTGCATTTTCCCAGCGAGCCTCTTCCTCGTGCATCCTTCGAATTGGATCATGTGAGGCGGAATGTAAAGTTGG
>CAUJNA010003379.1:206058-213558 GCA_963377175.1 Effrenium voratum
CGGGAGGCGCGGCTGATGGGCTGGGATGGGATAAGAGGAGGGAGGGTGTGGTTTGGGGTCAATTTGAAGAGGGTGGTGGTTTGAGGGTGGTTGTTGGAGGGTGGTCGTTTGGGCTGGTTGTTTGAGGGTGGTTGTTGGAGGGTGATGGTTTGAGGGTGGTTGTTTGAGGGTGGTTTTTTGAGGGTGGTGGTTTGAGGGCGGTTGTTTGAGGGTGGTGGTGGTTTGAGGGTGGTGGTTTGAGGGTGGTTGTTTGAGGGTGGTTGCTTGAGGGTGGTTGTTGGAGGGTGGTCGTTTGAGGGTGGTGTTGGAGGGTGGTGGTTTGAGGGTGAGGGTGGTGGTTTGAGGGTGGTTGTTTGAGGGTGGTTGTTGGAGGGTGGTGGTTTGAGGGTGGTGGTTTGAGGGTGGTTGTTTGAGGGTGGTTGTTTGAGGGTGGTTGTTTGAGGGTGATTATTTGAGGGTGGTTGTTGGAGGGTGGTGGTTTGAGGGTGGTTGTTTGAGGGTGGTTGTTTCAGAGTGGTTGTTTGAGAGTGATTATTTGAGGGTGATTGTTGGAGGGTGGTGGTTTGAGGGTGGTGGTTTGAGGGTGGTTGTGTGAGGGTGGCTGTTTGAGGGTGGTTGTTGGAGGGTGGTGGTTTGAGGGTGGTTGTTTGAGGGTGGTTTGAGGGCAGCTTGGGGTGGTTTTCTTGAGGGTGGGCCAACCCTCTTGGTTAACCCCTGGCTTAAAACTCTTAAAGCCAATTGTTGTTTGAACAACTTGCTTTGGACTTCCCTCGAAAGGGGGCCAAAGGTCTAGTTGTTCGATCATGTTTAGCCAATTGTTTGGAAGTTGGTGGGGGAAAGATCTGGAAACATACAGTGAGCTCACCTGAGGACGGGGGGCGTAAACGAGCTCACCCATTCTGAAGGTCCTTGACTGAGGGGGTTCCCTTGTTTGCAGCTTGGGAATCATGGTTGGGAGATGTTGGGAGATCTTGGCAGAAGCTGTTGGGAGATGTTACGCGAGATGCCTTTTGCCGGGGTGAGAAGGGGGTGAGGGGTTGGTGGTTTGGTGCCTGAGTGGCTGGGGAGACCTAAGTCAGACGGCAGCAGCTTGTCTGACCTTTGCCGGTTGAGGATGGGCATTGAACAATTCGTTGCATTCGCCTGCAGGCATGTCATTCTGGTGCTGGCGACTAGCTTTCAGAACTGACTCCGAACATGCTGTCAGACCATGGCACAGAACGCCTTTTTTGGGGTTTTGGAGTCCTGGCCGGGTTGGGGATTTCAGTCGAATCGGTCTTCCATCGGATTGGTTGGCTTTGTGCAGGTGATGCGCTCCATGGAATCTTGGCGGGAATTCGGGGCCTTTTCCCGAATTGGTAGGTTCACCCTTGTTATTTTTCTGGCTTCGAAAAGAAGCTACCAGTTGTTGATGACTCCTTCTAGAGGTTCCGACACGTGTTTGTGTTTGGAGGCCCCCCAGTTATTTTGGATCTCAAATCTTGGAGTTTGCAGCCTCGTCCTCACCCAAGCAAGACGGCTAGGACATAAGGCGGCTTGCTGGCAGCATGTTCATTCACGATTTTCCTTCGGGGGTCCGACTTTTTGATCAAGAGATCACTGAGATCAATGGTCTAGACTCTAGACTGAACATGATTCACCAAGATCTCCTGACAGACCCTGTCTCTTGGATCTTTCTTTTCCTTGTCGCCGGAGCCTTCCTGTTTTGTCGGATCAATTCACCCGAGCCTCCGGGGTTTGTCCCATTGAGGTGCAACCGACTTCTGAAGGTCACCCATGCCGGTATGAAGGGCCGAGCAGACCGTTTGCTGAGAGCCACCACCCTGAAAGCTTAGGAATAGACAAGGAACCCTACGAGAAACCCCAAAGACTCCCTTGGCGAAAAAATCTCCCGACATGACTCGGGGAATAGAACTTACGCGCTGAAAGGAATGGAGCTACCAATGCGCAAACCCCCTTAGAGCGCCGTGTTTAACGCACCGCTGAATGTATGAGGGCACGGCGAACCATGAGTGCTGCCTGTATAAACTATTGTGTGTACACATACACATATTTCAGATGTACACATACACACTACAGATGTATATATATATATACATAGTATATATATATATATGTATGTACACATGTTATATATATACATAACATATATATATATATTATTGTATGGTACCCTCCCAAAACTTACGTTTTTCAGGTTTTAGCTGCATTCTGCCTTAATAGCATTTCTGGCATTTGGCCCTACTCCCCACTAGAAATCATCAAGAAGTAGCATTCCTGGTGTTAATTCGTTCTTTGGGAATGTTGCGCAGCATTCCCCACATACCAGCCATGGTCGGGGTAGGATAAGTTTTTTGTTTTACGGATTCTTATTTTTTTTTGGTCCAGTGGACGCAACATTCTGGCCAACATTTGGCAAAGCAGCCGGAAAGCCAAAAACACAAAGACACAAAACAATCCTGCCCACCATGACTGGCAAGTTTTGTAATTGTTATTGTTGTTTTTTGGTCCAGTGAAGATGTTGCGCAGGGCGGAACATGCTGGCCAACATTTGGTACACCAGCCAAAAACACAAAAAACAAAAAAACAAAACACAAACCCAAAAACCATTGGCTTGGCTCAGTTTGTCCTTAGTTACAACTTAGATAAAAGCAACGAATCTTTTGAATTTGAAGTTGGTCTGAATTCAACTTGCAATTTCCAATAGTTGTCCTTTAAATGCAAAGGGAAATGCAGTTGCTTGTAGCTGAGTTTGGTTTGAACTTGAAGCAGCGTTCTTATTGGGTGTTCTTCCCATATTTGATGTTCAATGAGTATTATTGACTGTAATCTAGAGAAACCAGATAAACAACCACACACAAATTCGATAGGATTTGCTTTCACTTGTTCTTTTAACAGAGTTGAATTAGAATGCAAGTGGAACTGTGTAGGACGAGGAGCATTTGTTGACAATCTCAAGCAGCGATTTAGATGGGAATGAACTCTTTTCTCGAAACTCAAGGTTTGCTGCTTTTCCTAGCAAAATCATAAGGTAAAAGCACGATCACGGAGCTGTCTACTACTCTTATACCAAAAAGTTGTGCTTTTTGAGCTGGAGCTGCCAACCGCTCCCTACAAGTGGATAAGACTCAAGATTCAAGACGTGGGAGAAAGATGCCTGGGGAAGGTTGAATCCCATTTACCTCAAAGTGGCTTGAAGTCGACTATCTCGATACATCTTTTTGGGAAACCTTGAGTCTCAATTCGCTGAACGGCAGTCTCCACAGAACAAATGCGGGCAGGTGTTGGGAAGGGGGTAGCATCTATACAGCCAAGGCGCTTTTTGGTCCATCTTTTGCAAGCCAAGAAGCTGCTGCAAGCGTCTGAACACCAGCCCGGCAAACAAGTGTCTTTAGCACTGCGTTGGCAGAGACATCTTAGTGCTTGTTTTGTCTGGAGAAGGTATTCGGCAATGTGTCCGTCCATGTGGCGTTTTTCAAGACTCCCGGGTGAGGTGGTTTTGTTGGCGTGTACTAAACCAAAGAACGTCGTTCGCTTAAAATTCAATTTAGAGCATGTTCAAAAGAAGTGATGTGGATTCTTCCCCATTTCGCTCCTCTTCATGCGTTGCTGGAAAGATCCCCATACGCCTGCAGATCTTCTTGCAGATGCGACGAGTGGCTAACCGCCTCGTCAATGTGCAAACTGAGGCATAAATGTGATCTGCCCACCGAGAGATGGTATGCGTCCAGCGCAAGTTGTCGCAGTCAAACCAGGCACAGCCACGACTACGCTCGTTCAGAAGTAGCTGTTGCAGATGTTGCAAGGCCTCGTTGGCATCCGGCTCCCGCAGGAGCAGGACTTCCAACATCCACAAGCTAGACCCCCATCGGGGCCATGGCCAGGTGTAACGGCTGCAAACGGAGCATGCTGAAGCGCAGGCGGTGCCGCAGTGACATCCATGGCTGGCCCAAAAGGAGACTTTTTGCGAATTGCGGGAACACCTTTTCCCTGAGCCAGCGAGGTCAGTGGAGCCGAAGCACCTGAGAAAAGTGGAAACGAGCGCCGAACTAGAGTATCCACATATATATATATATATATGTATGTATATGTATATATATATATATATTCCTGGAACCCCACACAAACAACAACACAACATATTAGTTATACATATATATATATATGTTATACGTGCATACATACATATATATATATATATACATATATCTCCCTCCTGCCCCACGCAAAGGAGAAGGCGGGCCAGCGGGTGCCGGACCACCTGAGGGAGCTCGCAGGGGGCAGCGGCGGGGGGCGCCAGTTGGCTGCAGCTGGCGTTTGGGGGCGGCGTCTCTGGGTGGTAACCGCTCCACCAATTTGGCTGCGGGTCAAAAAGTCCGATTTGGGACGAAGAAGCCAGGGCATGAAGGAAAACTAGTTTTGGGATCAAGTGGCTGCGGGTCAAAAGTTGGTACCCAAAGAGGAACCCTGGTATTACCAGAACCATGGACTAAAACCTGCAGTCCAATTCCTGGTGGTTTAGTTTTGACGCATACCCGTTTCATGGCTCTCCCCAAATGGAAGCGCCCCAGGGCTGGTCTTTGGGGCTAGCCTCGACCTTTCCGAAAAGCCGTGGGCTTTTCATGAATGTATACAAAAATGGTCTTTTGCTCGGGGGGAAGAGAAACCCAGGCTTATATACACTAAACAAGCTGCCCCGGCTAACCCAGGAACCTTCTTACAGGGTCTCAAATTCGGGCGGGGAACACAAGGGCACACATTTTGTGGGGTGGTTGAAAAGTGGGTTCCAATTGCAAGGATGCTGGGAAGAACCCCTTGATGGGCATGCCGCACACAAAACTATAAATTGTGGTTTTCCCGTTTGGCTTCCGATTGAAGCGAAAACGGGCAGCCTCAAATAAGCGCATGGCAAGGCAGTAAGAAAGAGTGATTCACGTGCACATGTTTGGCTTTGTGCGGCCTATGGTTCGAACCCAGGACAAATCCATCCTAAGGTTTCTGTGTAGCCGTGCAAAAAAAACCCTTTTCCGGGACTGCAGGAACGGGAGGGCTTTGTTGTTTTGCCTATGGGCCTCGTTTTGCCTCCCCCCCGGGTATTCAAGTTGTGCTTGGCCAGGACGATTGCCTCATCGCCGTTCTTTTTGCATGCCGGAATCTCTAACTTGATGTTCTGCAAGCAGATATGTTGGTTGTGGTCTGGTTCGCAGTCCGGGCAGACAATCCACAGACTAACCACAGACAAATCAAAAGGTTCATGCTAACTTAACCAACCCGCCAACTTCTGGATTTGACTTCGTCCATGTGACTGTGAGATACCTGAGATAGTCATTTTCTGCGGGAACTTGCAGACAAGAGTGGATTGCTACTCCGTTCGTCCGCTGAGGCAACTTTAGCCGGTTTGGCAAAGGCGGCGGCGGTGGCAAGGGTGTCTTGGCGCAGATGGGATTCACAAGAAGGCAAACACACGCAAACATGTTCAGTCCAACAAGCTGGCTTCATGTTTTGGGACATTTGCAAAGCGGAAGGCACATGATACATATTGACATAGTGTTGTTTGAACTGCTGCCTTTTGATGCAAAAACATGTTTGGGACCATGCACATATTCCACAGAGAGTCTTTTGCCTTCTTTCAAACTCCCCTGTTGAATTTCTTAAACAAAGTCCGAACAAGGGCTTGTGAGTCGGGGATGGATTCGGAATCCCGGACGTTTTCTTCGGGCTTCGAGCGGAGCAGGCTGGGAGCTAGAATTTTGCGATCACATCCCTCAGGTTCTCTGGCACAAATGTTGACCCCGGAACCATTGGTTAAAGGGTTTTCCTCTATTACGGGGGGCCAGCTTCTAATGAACATCAAGGGGTGAAGTTAATCTTGGTTCTCATGATCCAACACAGTGTTCCCAGCATGGACGCGCTCTCGAGCCTCGTGTGGGCGTGGTCTCGTCCAAGTCCGAGACCCGACAATTAGGTTCCATGACATTTTGTTGACCCCCAGTAGACCTTGTTCATGTCAAGCATTGGTAAAATCAAAACGCACACAATGACACCCCTTTTTGCGGCCTGGTTGTTTGCCCCGGCTTTTTCCGGGCACCAGACCTGCCGAGAAAAGGCCGCGCGCCTGCCGCGGCCGTTTCTCCAGAGAGATGGGCCCAAGAAAGGAAGGGCCATCGGGCGGTTCCAGTGCCATGATCAAGAGGGACCAGAAGAAGCACAGCTTTGACAGCGAGTCGCGCCCCGGCGCAGAATTCGTCCTGCGATTGGGTGGCGGATGTTTTTTTTTTTTTGGCGAGTGCTATGGGACACCACGCGAGGAAGGGGGCACGAAAAAAAAGAGTCAAAGTCAGATGTACAGCTCAAGCTTCTGTGCACCAGGGGTCGAGCTGGATTTCCCCTTCCAGAGTTGGCATGCTTTTTTCAGGTGGCTCGCTTGAAACGATGGATCCCCACTGGAGGTTTCGAAAAGGCCAATGGCTCGGATGCGAAGGGACGTGCAAAGGGACGCCTTTCGTTCCGAGGACTTGCCTGCCAGATACGCCGCCTCCGGTCCCAGGCTGGACCTGCGGGGAAGGGGAAGCGAGCGACACTCAGAAACCGAAGTGCGGTTGGGTAGGGAATAGCACCAACCGATGGTCTTGGCTGCGCTTTCTTTTTTGATCCTCTACAAATCTTTTGGTTCTAGATAGATCCCTTCACCAGGTTTGAAAGTGACAGGATGAACATACCAGGTTAGGTCCTTTAACACCAGGTTTCATACTAGGTGTGTTGCTTGGTTGCTTGGTTGCTTGGTTGCTTGGTTGCTTGCTTGCTTGCTTGCTTGCTTGGTTGGTTGCTTGGTTGCTTGGTTGCTTGGTTGCTTGCTTGGTTGGTTGCTTGGTTGCTTGGTTGCTTGGTTGCTTGGTTGCTTGGTTGCTTGCTTGCTTGCTTGGTTGCTTGGTTGCTTGGTTGCTTGGTTGCTTGGTTGCTTGCTTGCTTGCTTGGTTGGTTGGTTGCTTGGTTGCTTGGTTGCTTGGTTGGTTGGTTGCTTGGTTGCTTGGTTGCTTGGTTGCTTGGCTGCTTGGCTGCTTGCTTGCTTGCTTGCTTGGTTGCTTGGTTGCTTGCTTGCTTGGTTGCTTGCTTGCTTGCTTGGTTGCTTGGTTGCTTGGTTGCTTGGTTGCTTGCTTGGTTGCTTGCTTGCTTGCTTGCTTGCTTGCTTGCTTGCTTGCTTGCTTGCTTGGTTGCTTGGTTGCTTGGTTGCTTGGTTGCTTGGTTGCTTGCTTGCTTGCTTGGTTGGTTGGTTGGTTGCTTGGTTGCTTGGTTGCTTGGTTGCTTGGTTGCTTGCTTGCTTGCTTGCTTGCTTGCTTGCTTGCTTGGTTGGTTGGTTGGTTGCTTGGTTGCTTGGTTGCTTGGTTGCTTGCTTGGTTGGTTGGTTGCTTGCTTGCTTGGTTGCTTGGTTGCTTGGTTGCTTGGTTGCTTGCTTGCTTGGTTGCTTGCTTGCTTGCTTGCTTGCTTGCTTGGTTGGTTGGT
>CAUJNA010003379.1:218558-237763 GCA_963377175.1 Effrenium voratum
GTGCCAAAGTAGTAGCCGGACTTTGATCCAACGAATTCTGGAGATTCCACGAAGTCAAATGCCACCGGCTTATCCTTGCAAAACCCACACAATTGATCATGCCATTTGTTAGCATTGCTTCAGCAATCCGAGGAGTCCTCAACAGTCTCTGCCCTGTCAGACCCTTCTACTTTTGAATTTGAAGATTCTGCAGCCTTTGATGCTGCCATAGATTCGGAATGAACCTGTCTCAGGCACAAGTACGTGGATCAAGGAGGAGCCAAGCATGGACATGCATGCAGCTTGGCAAACAGGCCGATTGTGTTCGACTTGGCAGCCTTGTGGCAAATGTGGATCAGCGCCTTTTTCCCTGGCAGTCTTACACAGGAAAAACATTTCAATTGTCAATGACATGATGGAGCCTATTCTGAGTGATCGAAATTCAGCTGTCAATTCTTCCTTCCTTTGTGTGTGTCTTCACACATGTGCCCGTGACTTTTTTCTGCATGCAGCTCTGCAAAATCCTCAACCGCTGGTTGCAGTGACAGCACATTTGTGCAATTCATGCAAATATCAGACCAGCGTCGAATAGCCAATGATCGCAGAAATCCCAGGAACCAAGGAAAGTGCCTGCGCAGCCGCGCACTCACATTGGCCCAAGCAAGGCCAAACAAATCATGTTCGCTTTGAGTGACCTCAGCCCATCGTTCAGCATTCATAGGATCTACTGCATCCAGCTTGTTCAGCACCTTAATCGCTCCCGACGCTCGTGATTCTCAGGTCTGCTGTTTGGCAGTATGCGCCAAGGCTGGGACCACAACAAGAGGCTTCTGAAGAGTTCGTCTAACATGATAGATGAGCCTTAAGTTCAATTTTCAGTCGTTCTCATCAAGTTCAAACCTTGCATCTCGGAAACGCAGGTGGAAGATGAAGCAAAGGATGTCGCCTGTCAACAAAACTCGGCTTCTCTGGTTCACTGGCAGTTGCACCCCCCCACTTCTCAGCTGCCGGCGCATCTAAAACCACCACTGCAACGTGACATCTTTCTAGAACTCGCCAAAGCTGCCGCCACACTTGCAAATTTGTCTCCTTAATAGTTCATGTGCTTGACATTGATGCTTTTGTATAAGCAGAACATGTATTCAGTGATACCCTCTGTAGTTCGAGATGCACAGCTTGCTTTTGTTCAAGGTCTGGCAGGGGAAAAAAAACAATAGCCAGCCGCTGTGCCAATGCGAAAGCAAACTCAGCAACTTGCCCAGCTGTGGCCAGCTCTCATCTGAGTTCGCCGACCCTATCATACGTTCGTTGCCATCCAATTTGATTCAAGAGTCAAAGGCGGGCGGGTAACCACCTCTTTGCTGGATGAGCTCCTGGAGCCAATGCAGCCAATGCACTCTCTCACAACAGTGGAAGTGCCCAGGTACAAACTGCCGGACCAACAAGGTCTGAGTCTTCGGCATGGCCAGTTGATCTATGGACTGCCTTCAGCCCGTCCTGTACCTCGTCCAGCCATTTCTTGAAGCTTTGTGCCTCATGCAAATGATAAGCAGGCAACTGGCAAATCCTGATCAACATATGATAGGTAAATATATATATATATATACATATATAATAAATATATTTAACTATATTTATGCCGCTTCAACACGCCGGCATGGAGGGAACACCTTCTGCCTGGTCAGGTTCTTGCCTCGCGATGGTGTAATCGACCACTGCTGATCTCATACGACCATGCTGGCCGGCGAGGCATCAGTCGCCTGCAGGAATCATGACAATCTGCCAACCACCCCCGAAATCTTGATTTACCGAGGCTATGCGGCCATGCCTTGCTACGAATAGTGATGCAGCTTGCCTGCTGCTGGACGACAAATCCATGGCGGCTGTTGACAGGTCTTCAGCCACAGCAGCATCATCTTCTATGACCTCAACCCCAACCAACCAGACTCATACGCTCTCAGTTTGTAGCTTGTCAGTCCAGGTGGCGTTTGAATGGCAACTTTGCTGCCACATTGTGAAAGTTTGACTAGGCTGCAAGCACATCCACAAGGAACAGACGCATTCCGTATTCGCCGGGCAATGTTCAAAGACGACCTAGCGGAGATGCTGCACAGTTTAACGTCTGTCGTGTTGGGACTTCAGGCAAGCCTATCTAACATCTCTTGACTCAGGTTCCGGACTCTGCTGCAAAAGCTGTTTTCATGCCAGTAGTTGTCGCCACCTGTCAGGGAAGATTGGTGCATGCTGCCACTCCTTGAGCGCACAAACACGGCAGCAGCTTTTAAACTCGGACCCTCTTGCCGGCAACATGTGCCAAAGGGTCCTTGGAGAAAGCACTATCTGGGAAGCGCTCATCTCGCAGCCACAAGTGGGACCTTCCAATACTGTTTGATCTGGACTGGCCCACTAACCAAGCATGAGCACCCTCCCACGTCCTTCCAATAGCATATGCACCATACACAACATTCTGAAGCTGAGCTGCTGCCGCATTGAACTCAGGCATGGCTGCTGCTGATTTGACATCTATTGTTACTGCTGGCGCTCGCTCTGTTGCACCCTTCACATCCTGTCAATTCAACCATGAAGTCTGCACATCCGCAGCAACCCGTCCTTGCCAATGCCAGCGCCCAGCTTCAGACTTGATTTCCTGAGCTCACTGAGCCCAGTGGGATTCGTAGCAACCGTTATCAACCATCTAAGCATCTGAGGCTTTCCTTTGCAGCGAGTCATCTTGCAAACGTGCAAGACAAAAGCCACTGTACCTTGGGCGCAAGATCAAACTACCCAGAATGTTGAAACTGAGGCTTCTCGTTCTAGATGGGTTGTATGCTTGAAAGGAGCAGTCAAGGCGCAATGGAGGCTTCGAACTCACAGGAAATGCACTATGAATTTCATCCCACGTGCTTCTTATGGATTTGAGCACTGTGGCAGGCATTGAGCGGCCCACAATGGCGCACAAGGTCTGATTGGGCAAAACACACATACATACATACATACATACATACATACATACATACATACATACATACATACATACATACATACATACATACGTACATACATACGTACATACACACACACACACACCGTACGTTGGATCCCCTAGGAAACACACTGTCCTTAGAGCCAAAAAACCTTCTGGAGCTGCACTCCTGCATCCGAGGCCTGAGGTCGTGCGCTCTGAGATCCCGCTTAGCAACCCAAAGGTGCACACACATAGATGCACTCGTCAATGTCCAAAAATCCAAACCTTGGAATCGCAAGATGCATATCTAGGCACACTGCGAATCACGAAGTGTAGGATGTGGCCACACGTACATATGGACATTCACGCATCTATCTGGACCTATGCAATTAGACGACCGGATGACCCCCTCATGCCAAGCTTTAGTGGTGGTACGCAGCGGGCGAAGATTTCGGGCACGCTAGCTGGATGTCTGCCACTTGGATCACTTGGACCACTTGGACCCCTTGCAGGCCGACAGGCGCACAATGCATTTCGCGGACCTTGCAACACCTCGAACCTAGGCTTCTCGGCGGAAGACTACAAGAAACCTGGACCCAAATGATGCAAGTGGCCCAAGTGACCCGAGTGACTCAAGTGACCCAGGTGACCCAAGTGAACGCGAGACAGCGTGATCCAAGTGACCCCAAGCGAGTGACCCCCAAGTGAGTGACACAAGTCAGCCAAATGCCCCTCAAATGACCCTGGCCCCAGCGACTCCGTTGGGCCGCTTCGCACGACAGCCGCTGCTGCGCCCTTGTTGCTTGCTGGTGCTCTGAGCTACCAATCGTGTTGTTTGATAGGCGTTTGATGTCAGTTGGTCTTTGAGTCAATGCAAACTCACCTGGCGAGTGATGGGCGGAGATTCAGCGCAACCGTGCCTGCCGCTCAAGCAGCCCGCGCGCCGAAGCCGACCGCTATCCAACGTCAGCAAAGTCAAAGTACTGCGTCTGCCACGAAATCCAACATCACCAAGCTCAAAGCACGAAGCCTGCCACCAAGCAGCCCGAGCGCCGAAGCCAACCGCTCCGCGCCAACCAGTCTAAAGCACTACGCCCGTAAGCGTGTCAGCGAGCGAGTGAGTGAGTAAGTGAGTGGCGATATGCGAAACTGGACACCTCTCTACAACAAGCTTTAAGAAGTTTTCATTCGGAACAAGCACACACGTCTGCTGGTTTCGCCATGATTTACCAGAAATCCGCCGACGCCAGTCGAGCGTGTAGATGGCAGTCCGCAACTTGGTCTTCCTTCGGAATCTCTTATCAAAGCCGAAGGCTTTTGGGGCTGCCATTTTTTGGGCATGGTATGCTGGGTGTCCAAAACCCTATATTTTCCAGTGGTTTTGGGGCTTGCGTGCTCAAAATCTGCGTCTCTAGGGAGGGGGGGGGGGGTTCCCTCGAACGCGCAGGATCGGCATCCCCGGCATCATCAGGATTATCTTGCTGCCCAAACACACAGAATTTGACGGTATTTGCAATAGTGTTGGGCCTCAGAGAGGTGCTTTACAGCAAATTTAGCGATGAAGACTATGCCAAAACACAGTTTATCTAAACACATTGCGAGAACATCACGATTTCTATTTGACAGCAGATGTGTTTTTCTTGGCCGACATGTTTTGAAAACCGCAGAGATGTATGTATGACATATTGTGGTCTCAACCTTGTGCCTTGTGACACGTTACCTAACGTCGCTTTTCTACTCCCCCAAACTTTGCTTATGATGCTAGTTGCGCAATCAACCTGTGCTGAAATAGATTGAGTATATGACAATGACATGAATGAAATGATTAAGATAAAGATCAAGAGGTGGAACACCGAGATCGGTACGCTCAAGGACCACGCGCTTCACGGGCACCACGGGCGCAGCTCACGGGCACCACGGGCATCACGGGCCGGGCTCACGGGCACCACGCGCCACGGGCAGCACGGCCACGGCAGCACCGGCACGAGCTCACGGGCGCCACAGGCACCAGGGGCAGCACGGGCAGGGGCACCACGCACAACGCAGGCATGGGCTCACGAGCACGGGCATCACGGGCATCACGGGCACCACTGGCTCACGGGCCCTGCAAGTCTCATTGCGCACTGTGCAAAGGATCACGAGCAGTCCCGTTGCGAACAGCATGACCATCATGAGCACCACAGTCACTGGCGGGGCACTGGCGGTACCACAGTCTCAGGCCATTTCCCATAATAGGACCATGGGCATCACGGGCACCACCGGCACCAATCCACAAGCAGACCCACGTGCTCAGCGAACAGCACAGCCTCTCGAATGCCCCATTCTTACAACTGAGGATCCCCGAGCCAGGCTCGCAACATTGGGCTCGCTACTGACATCTCTTCATGTTGAACCCTCCTTGAAGCAAATAAGCTCAGGTGAAATCCCCAACAGCGTGCGGTGCTTGCAGAACCTTGTGGAATCCTCGTGGAACCTTCATGGAACCTGGTAAAACTTTTGCGGAAACCTTATTTTAGGGCCGCCCCGCACCACCCTGGCGGTTGTCTGGGCTGAGACCCCACACCTTCAGTTACTTTACTTCGAGTGGCCCGCGCCTTTGCATTTATGCAGATCACTAGCACGCAAGCTCTTTTCTCAAGGTCAGGTGCAGATTTCGTAGCACTTTCGCAAGGTCAGGTACAGATTTCGTGGCAGGTCAGGCACAGATTCTTTGGCAGGCGCGGCACTCTTGCAAGGTCAGGTATAGGTTTCGTGGCCGGCGCAGTACTTTCACATGGTCCAGTACAGATTTCGTGGCAGGTGCAGCACTTTCGCAAGGCTAGGTACAAATAGAGAGAAAGATAGATGTAGATAGATAGATACCTAGATAGATAGATAAACAGATAAATAGACAAGTAGATAGATGATAATAGGTTGTCAGAGAGCCAAATGGAGAAAAGGTAGAGACAAACAGAAAGAGATAGAAATATAGATGGTAGATAGGTAGGTAGATAGATAGGTAGGTAGATAGATATATAGATAGACGGATACATCGGTAGAAAGATGGAGAGAGAGAGAGAGAGAGAGAGAGAGAGAGGATATGTAGGTGATTACCTCACCCAACAGGGGAAAACAAGAAAGCGCGAAGCGCCTGCCGAAGTTTACGCATCTCTGCGCTAGCTCAGCCAAGGAAACGCGCACGAATGTCGTCTAGTGACATGATGTCACTCTCGCACGGATTTGCCGAGGGTGAACGTTTGCCTGGTTGAGGCAGGAAAGCCGTCTGTTCCCTACTAAGCACAAAAACTCTTCCTTCATTGGGCCCGCTTCCCAAACATCAAGCTTCTCGATTAGACAAATAGATTGATAGATAGATACATAGATAGATCGATAGATAAATAGATAGATAGACGGGGATAGTTAGAGAGAGAGATGGATAGATTAGATAAATAGATCGGTAGATAGATCGATAGATCGACAGATAGATGAACAGATAGATAAATAGAGTGAGATAAAATAAGTCCTTCGAAAAGTCTGGCTTTTCGAAAAACTTTAGCACACCACACTCCGCAACCAGCCACACGAAAAGGCCAGCGCAGCACACCCCGCAGCCAGCCCCGATGTAGGAGGAGGAGGAGAAGGAAGTTGGAGGAGGGCGACGCTGAGATAAGATCTAGGCACCCTCGCCTGAGAGGTGGGGAAAAAGAGTTGGTCAACTAGGTAGAGTTAAGCCCGGGGAATCCCCCAATCAGAAAACATGTTTGCACGCTTTGTCCACAAATAGTGTTTACACGAAGCGGCTCTGACGGTAAGGGTTAAGGCTGTGTTAGATCGAGGGTTCGCGCTCAAACTGCTGGCAGAAAGTTCCTTCGATGCGACAGTCTTGCGCGCAAGCGCGCCTCATTGCGCTTTCGCTGTGGCACCATGTAAGTCTTGCGCCTGACATCGCGTTATTGACGGCAGAGACACAACTCAATCTGCAACTTTAAAGTACAAAAGTAGTGTGCGAAGCGCACTTCCGCATCTCCGGCTGAAAAATCGCAAGTTTCTACATGCAAAGGTAGCGCGCGAAGTGCGATCTCGCAGCTCCAGCTCGAAAATCACAACTTTTTCAGCACAAGAGTAATGTTCTCTCGCATCTCCAGCTCTGGAACAGCCAATTTCAAATCAGTAAGAAGCACGCAAAATACACTTCCCGTCTCCGGCTCGAAGATCACAACTTGTGAGCGCGGAAGCAGCATGCGAGGTACACTTCCGCGTTTGGGACCGCCAGCCTTCTTGCGCAGCCAGGCTGCGCACAGATATGGACAAGCGAGGTTGACAAGAGAAACGAATGAGACAGATTGGCTTAGAGAGGCTGCAGAGCATCGCGCGCAAGCTTGAGCATCATGCGCAGCATCGTGGGCAAGATCATGCGCAACATTTTGCGCAGCATCATGCGCGGCATCATGCGTAACATCATGCGCAGCTTCACGCACAGCTTTACACACAGCATTGTGCACAAGAGAAGACAGGACAGATTGTGAAGCGTGATGCTAAGCTGGCTCACGTTTGAGCAGGGGCG
Organism: Effrenium voratum; assembly: GCA_963377175.1. Classification (NCBI taxonomy): domain Eukaryota; class Dinophyceae; order Suessiales; family Symbiodiniaceae; genus Effrenium; species Effrenium voratum. The sequence goes on from CAUJNA010003379.1 coordinate 226,046, forward strand.
TTGACGCGTTTACTTTTTGTTGATGTGGGAACGAATTTTAACAGGGGGCGTCTTGGTGGACATCATATAGGTGGGAATTCATGTCTCGGTGGTGGTTTCCTATTGACATGACTAGCCGACAAACAAATCCCGACTAGGTTGTTGTAACCACGTTGTTAAATAGAAACACCAAGCAGTTTGCAAAAAATCATGCTTACAGGCCATCTCAAGCCCATTGCAAAACAGTGTTCAAAATAACTCACACACACACACAACACAAAGCTATGACTAGCAAAGCGGTACACCATGGTCAGGTTGATGTGTCTACCACACATTCCCACATGCTTGAAGCTGAATGGTGGAAAACAACGCCCAGTTCCATATTATGCCTGCCACAGAATCTGAGCTACTGAGCAAGCACAAAATGGCCAGGGTGCAATTACTCCAGTGTGTGGAAGCCTGAGTCTAGATTCTCACCGGATGTCCTGTGTGAGTGTGAACAGCCTGTAGAATGCTGGATGCAAGAACTAGGAACTAAGAAGGCCCACGTGCTACGCAATATCTACCTTTCAACAACAGCTACCTTTCTTGCAACATCGTTGGTATCCAAACCCCACGTCGGCTAGACTTCTCTTAAGCTGCACATAACAATTGGTGGGGGGGATCGTGGCAAGTCACAACATCATGATTGTAGCTACGTCTGAACATTCTTATGTACAATTACATACCCAAATCTGGAATTACATTCAGATTCGCTCATCCCTGCCACACCCTCCTTCCCTAAGCTGCTCAATGAGACAATCTTACCTGGGTGCTATAGAATGCACTTGGCGAGATGCTCGACCCATAAGCGCATCTCAGAGCCAAGCCAGTCGATTCCCATATTTTGTGCCTTCAAGTTGCATTCACATGTTAACGTATTGGACGTCAATGAATGGGATGTAGAGTTGCCACGGATCACAATAGCAACAACCAACTCAGTAGACATGTGCCTCCAAGATGGCAATATCAGCAGCAATCAGTTTTCGAGCTCCGCGATCAGCCTCCTGACATTGTGCCATGATGAGAATAACACAAAACGCCATGCATATTATGTTCGCAAAAGCAATGCTTTGAATTTTCACGAGTACACGGAATCCTGATTGTTCCACGTGCTCGCATAGAAGTTGTTCTTTTCTCTGCGGAGATAGAACCGGCTTCTAAGTTTTGCTTCTTCCTCAATCGTCAAAATAATTTGCACAGGCATGGTGCGACTTGGGACCGCTTTCTAAGGACCAGGCCCACCAGTTCTCATCCATTCTGTATACAGTGAGGCCTGGCTTCAAGGTTTTAGGCAATCTTGATCCTTCTGTTCGATAGTGTCTTTGAACACATGATGAATACATGGAATCGGCATGAAGCTAAATTCGTGCAATCGATATGATTGCATTTTTCCGGTGCTCAGGACCTTGAAACACTGACGTGCCTGCGCCAGCCATGCCTTTGCTGCGGGCATAGTCTTCCAGCGACTTTGCCTGTGATGATTGCTTCGTGCAAGTCTTCAGGGTTCATTCTGCTCAGCTTCCAGCATGACGGATGCTTGGGTCGTTGGGGTCGTCATAGAAAAGGAACACGTGATTCCAACCTGGCAGGCTTGTCAAGGCATCCCTCTCTGTCTCTGTCTCTCTCCCCTCTCTCCCTCTCTCTCACACACACGCGCACACGAACACACGCACACACTCACACGCTGTCATGCCTGTGACCCAGTGATACCGAACAAAGCTGTCCTCAAATAAACAGCAGCAAGATACTTGTCCAATATGCAAATGGCGGCCGACAGCCAGGTCCCTACGGTGCTTTGTCCACTGTGACCGCCATTCGCAGGTGCATGTGAAATCTTCAGCATGCGTCTGGTGTCATGTCACAACAACAGCAACTGCTTTCCGATTTGGGTCATTGTTCAAAATCCAAACTACATCGTGAATCTCTGCCAGCACTCTGACGAATGTTTGCAACCAAGCTTCCACCACTTCCTCTGAGACACCCCGTAGCATGCAGGCAACGGCAAGGCCATGCTTGTAGATGTACCTAAGCGCATGTTTCGGACAGCAACCTGTGTTCTCGTCTGACTGAGGCACCCGCGGCCACACTTTCATGTTTTCGGGCGGGTCTGCATCCAGCCACCTGTCTAACAGCATTTGGCATCATTCTGATGACAAAGTCTTGTAGGCGTCTTCTGAATGTCTTCGATGACTCTAACTCTGCTTCAAGCTCCATGCCTCAATTTCGATTGGGCGAGCTCTATCCAGCTTGCATCACCAGAAAAGCAGGCCTGCTGTAGTCCAGAGGCACGTCAGCATCGCGCGGTGGCTTCAAGCCCATTGGCCTTAGTGCAAGGCCAATTCCATTTAAATTTAGCGGGTGTCCAAAGGAAGCCTCTCAACATTTCCCTGAACACCTACTGCACCTCATAGCGCCGATTGGCTTTAAACCAACCGGAAGTTCTGTGCTACGAGCACCCATGGACGTGCTGAGTTGGTGGCTTCAGCCTGAAGCCAAGCATCTCCCACCGACCAGGTCTTGGATACCTCTCGCACCAAAGACGAACATGTCGAGGGCAGTCATGCATGCTCTGGCGCGTTTGGCAAGTGTGTGGGTAAATTGCCAGCCAAATCTCTGGAGCCATATGCATTGGGCAACATTCAATGGTGTGACGTGTGCCAAATCCAGCTGCCAGAAAGGCTCGGACTCTCTTGCTGGCAACTTCTCCAACACCTCAAGTACAGCTCATAATGTTGAGGTAGTTCTTCGCAAGCTGCTCAGCAACTCGGGGCCTCCTCTTTCTCCTCTGCGTCATCTGTGAAGAGGGGAATGTAAGCCTGAAGCCCAAAGAGCTCTGCTGACTGCCATCGTCAAATCAAGGACATGGATCATTCAGTGGATTGGCAAACACAAACCCCGTGACTGGGCAGTGAACCCTTCTGTGACCGGAGGCATCGAACTCCTCTTGGCAGCTCTGCCCTCGAAACGTTCTGAAATTGAAGCCAGCCCTATTTCTGGTCCTCTGAAACGTGGAGCTCGAGCCAAAGACCTGTCTTGTGTAATGACCTGGGCCGTAGCTGGCGGCAATATGTCGAGTCTTGCAAACTTGTTCTTCTCTTTCGAGACATCCCAAGATGCTCAAAAACTTGAGTAAGTGGCAAACTGCCCCCTGACCACATCGCCGTACTCTCGCTGTCCAATCACCTGCCAACGCATGATCAACAATAACGGGGTGGGAATATAAAATAGCAAGCCGTGATTGGAGCCGGGTTTCATTGGGACCGCCTTGCTGCCGAAGGTGGTTGAGGAGTACAGCTTACAATCCTATCAAGTTGACAATGTTGATGCTTGCAACTACATTCAATCCTGTGCAATGCATGTCTGGAGTATCAAGAACTGACACTGTCCTCTGGATCGACCACACGATAGAAAAGGCGGTCATCGCCGTCGGCGTCCTCTTCCACCAAAGAAACCTGAGGCAAGGCCCCCCGCTGAAGAAGCTGTTTTTAAGATGTTTACCTTTTGTGAAAGGTTTTCATGAAGGGATTCTTGGAAGAGCAGCTGGTTGCAACCTCCCATTTTGCGCGTGCTCCAGAGCGGCGTCTACGACAGGCTCAAGCGCCTCGCGTTGGGGAGCCAGGCTGGCTGAAATGCTTCCCCGGACATCATGAATGGCCATCTCGCGTCAGCACCGAAGAGCCTTGCCGTTGATTTTCTAAGCCCGGCACCTGAATGCCTGGAAACTCCCGGTCACTGCGCTTGCACATTTCCTCCATGAGCAACTTTGCTTGTGCTTCAGACCTCAACATTGGTTTCCATGTAGAACTCAAGTCAAACGCTGTGCCGCTTGAGGCTCCCTACACCTCTAAATTGAGGCACGCTGTGATGCCACGCGTCCGGGCCTTGCGGCTGATAACATGACTGTGTGTTTAAGTTTGAGGTCTTGCACAATTGTTCGGCAACTGCATAACGAATGCAAGGAAAATGAGGTGTGGTCTGCGCTTTGTCAGGTAAGTGGTCGTTTTGCGTTGAGGCTCCCCCTCTTGAAGAAAGCCTCCCCCTCTTTCCAGCCAATCCCCAATCCGGGAAAACAAGGTTTGAACAAAGAACACCTCACTTTCACCTTGGGTTTCTAAGGAGGTTTCTGCTTTGTCCTTTTCCAGGTAAACAAAGTTTGTGAAGAGGACCCCCCTCTCTTCCTAGGTAGAAGCTTTCAAACCCAGGCCCCTTCAAGAGCAGCATCATTTTGATTGAGAACGGAAGTCACATGAGCCCGGGGGGTCCTCCGCAAGGTGCGTCGGAGTGGTGGTCGAGCGCCGCAGAGCAGGCAGTGTCAAAGGTGGTTCGACCAGGCTGCAACTCGTGGTGAACATCCCGGAGCGATTGAAGGCAGCACGGCGGACGCTGGGAGGATTCGCTGAGGCGGCTGCTGGCGATGTGTGAGACGAAGAATGAAGGTGGGTGTGAAAGCGCTGTGGGACGAGTGGGGACGACGTGGATGGTCGATGGACGAGATGCGGAAGGCGTACAACGGGCGGTTCTTAGCCGAAAGGCTGATTTGCGTGGGTTGGTGAATTGCCCAACCACAGAGGGGCACGAGTTGCGCCAGGGGGAGCTCAATCTCTTTGAAAGCACGTGAGGGTAAAAGGCCTTTGCTGACCCCAGTTGTCAAGCCAGGGGAATCACGTTTGTGCAGAGGACCTACGTGACTACGTGTTTTTTCTCTGCGACTTCCATTTTGAAGCAAATGAGGCTGTTCAACAGAAACATCTGTGCAAGTAAATGAAGCTTTTAAGGAGAAACTGTCTTCCTTTTTTCCAGAAAAAAATACGTCTGTTTTGTCAAACAACATGCCCCTCTCTCTCCCCTCTTTCCTGCCAATCCGTTTTGCAGTTGCGTGAAGTTTGCGCAGGGGCCTCCCTTTTTCCTGCCAAGCCCCATTTCCCGGGTCAACGAGGTCTTTACCCAGGACGTGTGTGTGTGTGTGTGTGTGTCTGTCTGCGTGCTTGTGTCTGTCTGCCTGCCTGCCTGTCTGTCTGTCTGTCTAACTGTCTGTCTGTCTGTCTGTCTGTCTGTGTTTGTCCGTGCTTGCTTGTGTGGGTGTGGGTGAGTGAGCGCGGTCCTGCTTGCGAAACTCATTCATACTAATGGAGATGGATGGAAAAGCTCGGCAGCAAAGCTCGGGACACACACACACACACACGCGCACACGCACACACACAACCACACACACACACACAACCACACACACACAACCACACACACACACACAGCCACAAACACGCAGACGCACATAGCGCGCGCACAAACAGCCCGCGTACGCACGCAAACCCGCGCACAGTTCGCGCGAGCACACACATGCGTTCCTCCTTGCAAGCCGCCTAGCGCAAGTTGCCTAGTGCTCTAAGCTACTTGCTTTCGCTCCATGCAAGTGAGAGTGTGCAAGTTGTTCCACACAAGTATGCTGCGCAAGCTGCCTTGCGCAAGTTGCGCTTTGGAAGTGTTGCTGAAAATTGCTCTGCGCAAGCGCTCTGTGCAAGTTGCGATTGCCAAGTTGCTCTGCGCAAGCGCCTCTGCGCAGGTTGCTCTGTAGAAGTGCTCTTGGAAAGCTGCTCTGCGCATGTTGCTCCGCGCAAGTGCTCCGCGAGCTGCTGCGTGCCAGTTACCCTGCGCAAGCTGCGTGCCAGTTACTCTGTGCAAGATGCTCTGCGCAAGCTGCTCTCTGCAAGTTACTCTGCGCAAGCTGCCGCCAGCAAGTGTGCATGTGTTTGTGTCTGTCCTTCTCTGATAACGCTCAGGCGTCTGCGCATCGCGTTGGCGCCGTTTTGCGCCGGCCCCGCTTCGCCGCCGCAACAAATAACAAAATTATCTCGCGCAAGTGCGCTCGCGTGCGCGAGATTGCTTGTGCAAGGGCGCTCGCGCAAGCTGTCTCACGCCAATGCCATTGTGCTCGCGCGAGTTCGCTCGCAATTTTTCGGGAAGAACCGCAATGGTTTCGGGAATGACACAACACGCACGCAAGAACAAACAACACGCACACATGCGAGCTTATGCGTAATTTCGAATGATTGCAAGCACTTGTCTACACACTTAGTGAGACGCATTTGCACACCCTTCACACACTTTGTCTTTCAGTTGCACTTATGCTTACACCTGACAAACACGTGTTCGACACAACACACTCGTGGGCCCTCATTTGCGCTGACTTAAGCTTGCACTCCCGCTTATTGCTGAGCTCACGTTCGCACATGCGCACAAACACAACTTACACGCATGAGCAACTTGCGAAACCTCTTGTGTAGCCAAAGGACATCGCGTAGAGGGTATCGCTTTTTGGTAACCTGTCGCTTTATACACTTTGCCAGCAAAAAAGTCGCAACTTTCACTTGAGAATCTCCGGCTCGAAAGTCGCAACTTTTCGGTACAAGTGTAGTAAAGGAAGTACACTTTGGCAGCTCCGGCTTGAAAGTCGCAACTTTTCAGTACAAGTGTGGCACAGGAAGTACAATTTGGCAGCTCCGGCTCGAAAGTCGCAACTTTTCAGTACAAGTGTAGTAAAGGAAGTACACTTTGGCAGCTCCGGCTCACAAGTCGCAACTTTTCAGTACAAGTGTAGCAAAGGAAGTACGCTTGGGCAGCTCCGTCGCGAACGTCTCAACTTTTCAGTACATGTAGTAAAGGAAGTGCACTTCGGCAGCTCCGGCTCGAAAGTCGCAACTTTTCAGTACAAGTGTAGTAAAGGAAGTGCACTTTGGAAGCTCCGGCTCGAAAGTACACTTTGGCAAATCCGGCTCGAGAGTCGCAATTTTTCACTACATTAAGTGTAGTAAAGGAAATACACTCAGCTCCTCGTTTCCTCACATCAGGGGCCCCGTGCACAAAACCATGTTTAGTTTGCATGCTTTGGCACGTTCTACTGCACATGTTGGTATGTCATGTCCAGCCCTTTTCATACTGGTCTTCCAGAGGTTTGATAAGACGCTCATATGGACATCATGAGAAACGCAGAAAGGCCATGAACACGTTGCATCCCGCTGATCTCTTGGAGCCTATTGCTTGCGTGTCAAATTGCTCGCAAAAGCATTATTCTCCGAAATAGAAGGACAAGCGCTACGTTTCAGGGAGCACCGCGCTGCAGGGGCGCGTGGCCAGCCTTGCTAAACTCGAAGGCTGGGACGAAGTGGACCGCCGCGCATGCGTCTATCAAGGCTCGCTTGTACCTGACAATTGACAGTTGAGCTGAGTCACTCAGATTCAGCTCAACGGCGTTAATTAATGGCCGGCTCTTCCGTGTGTGGGGAGCACTGACCCAAATGAAGCAGTGCCTCTGCTCGTGCACCAAGAAGATCGCACAGCTGCTGCGACCTGGTCGGAAACCAACTAGATCCCAACAACGAGGGGCACTAAAAGCCGGCCAAGGTCAGACATGATGTTTTTAGGGAGGTGTAGGATAGGTCTCAGGCTTTCAGCAACGTGTTCCAGCCCTTCTTTGCGGATCCCAGCAGGGCAGAAATCGGTTAGGTCAAAACTCACAACTCTGCGACGCCACCCTCGTTTGCTGTCTGCGCTTCATGGGTTGATGAGCCAAGCTCGCGACCATTCAACTCCACCTTGACGCAAATCTCCACGGCCGTTTGGCCGAGCTTGAGTATGGCAGTCAAAGGCTCGGTCAGCCATCATCAGCCTCGAACTACATGTCATGCCACAAGTTGCGCAGCGTTTGAGCCTAAGAACCTGGCACAACTTTCCAGTGGCTGCCCTGGCAGGTTTGGCCAAGTGCCCCATTGAAACCGTGCACATGACACATCGCAAGTGCTGCCAACGCTACACGACAGGGCATCGGCGTCCAAATCTGTTCATTACACAAATACTGAGCGGCAAGCCTTTGCAGCGTTCTCTGCTTCTTGCAGGAAGTACCAGGCCGCGTGCTGACAACAGTCCGACCTAAGCCATCCCAGAAAAGGCGAATGTCGGGGCACTCCAGCACACCCTGCGTTGCACATGCAAGTTTGGGCCTTGTTCACAGTGTGCACTCAGAATTGCGCAGCGCAGCTGAGGAAACTGCCAGCAGCCAAACTTGAGGATCTCTGGAAGGGGCTCGTGGCCCTCAAAGGCTCTCCAACCTCGGGCCATGGCGGCCATAGGTTCGGAGGTAAATGCATTTGAATGGCCTGCGCTGGGCACTTCCAGCTTCTCCGTTTTGACGCCGTACAGGGGTCCTTTGCTTCAAGGAAGAAAAGCTGCACATCGGCCCAAGTGAGCGCCCCAGTTTCGCCAGTCAACGCAGGAAGTGAACGCTATGAAAGAGGAACGAGTGGTGTTGGATGGCATGAAGATGAGTATAAGGATGAGGATATGGGGATGAAAGATGTTATTTCTGATGATGAGGATGATGATGATCGATGCTGCAAAAAGGAAAGCACACATACTTGAATGAACCGCGCAGTTGCAAACGAAACTGAAACTTCACGGCTTTGACTGCCTCACCCGTGCAGCTAGAAAACATAGCCAAGGTGCGGCCATTGCGCCCGAGAATGAAGCCGTGTTTCACCTGCGAAAAAAGCAACAAGAAAAACAGGCTGCGGTCTCTGAGGTGTGCAAGTTACAGCGCAGGGCAGCACAGCACGAAAGGTGACATAGTAGCAGAAGACATACGTAGCTATGAGAAGCAGTTTGGTGGCATATGTGGAGCCCTGCCTGTCCAGTCTTTGGGTGGGTGTGCGCCTGCGCACTCAGCCCTCTGTGTGAACAGCTACATTTGAACTTGGGTCCAGCTGCGTCTGTGTGGTGGGCCAGAGTACGCTTTCCAAGAAAATCAGAAAGCCCTTTCTTTCAGCGCCGGCTCTTTTCTGACACTGGTACATGCTCAGCTGCGTGGCAAGGGCGTCTGAAAAAAACATGAATCTGCTGCAAGAGCACGCTTCGCGCGGCGCAAGTTAAGGAAAACAAGCTTGGTGGAATGAGTGCGAACATGGGCAGACATGTGGCCGAGGATGTTAATGGCTGTGCAATCTTTGTCTAACATACTCCTGAGCTGAAAATGTTAGAGCGGCTGCATCCTTCCTGGCCAGCACAATGCCGCTGAATACAAGCCAAGCCATGCTGACATAAAAAAAGCCAAAGTAACCGCGTCGGCTTGCGCGAAGGCCAAAGCGACATACATCGGGAGTGGAAACTTCCTATTCTCCAGCAAGCGAGGTGTGACTTTCGTAGGGTTCGCCGCAAGCTCTTCGTCGCCCGGTTCACATCTGGCACTAGAAGGACGCCGGCGGCGGGAACCTTGCCCCCCCCCGGTGCGCTGAACTGCCCTGCCCATGTGCTTGGCCCCTTGAAGTAATAGCTTCTGGCCTTGGCACTCATTGCTTTCTTCGTACTTTGGGAAATCGCAGGCCGAGCTCCTTCCAAACAAACTTGGGCCCCAAATTGCCGACTCCCCCATCCCACTCCCGCTCGTCCAACGCAAGCCACGGCGCTCACTGGCGTCAGAGCAGTTCCATTCCCGGGTCCATTCGCTTGACAACAAAACCATAAGCCTTGCAACTTTGAGTTCCTGCAAGTCGCTGAATTCCAGAGCGGCGGCGCTAAGCATAGACCGCTCTTAGAGCTGACAGACGGCATTTGTCGGATGGACGCCAAGACTCTGATCTGTTCGTGCTGCAGGTCGCCAGGGTCCAGTAGATGAGGACACCTGGCTTGTTTGAGCCTGGTGGAAACCCTTCATCTGGATTCCATCGTCGTCGTGGTCCACCATCAGCCGCGCCGCGCGAAGAGCTCGGCCCAAGAGAGAGGCTGAGGTTCCTTGTTGACCTGGATCACGTCTGCCGCGTTCCACTCCGAGCCCGCCTCCGTCAGCCGTTGTGACCGAGGACGTTTGCGTGTGCGGAGGAGTCGAACTCGCGCATGCCTTCGGCCCGCTTCCGTTCGCCAGCTCTCACGTTTCCATGCGTAGAAAGAACAAAAAGAGTGCGCTCCAGCAAGGTCGTGAGTTGTATGTCTGTATGCGATTGCTAGAGGGCGGTCATGTGTCTGTGTGCGCAAAATGAAGGCCGCAGTTTCGGAACTACCTCCCCCCCGGCCCCTTTCGTGCCCAGGCGACAGATGCAAGCGCATGCAATTAGTACGCCCTTCCCCCCTCCCCCGCTTGAGTGATTTTTGAGCTGTGGAGTTTGGACCGTGTGTTTGACTGCGTGTTGCGTCTCGCAGTGCGGGGTTCAACAAACAAGCAAAAAGGCAACAAACAAAGCAACCAACCAAGCAAACAACCAACCAGCCAAACATACACACAAAACAAGCAAGCAGGAATAACCAACAAACAAACAAGCAAACACAAGCAAGCAAGCAGAGCAGAGCAAAGCAAGCGAGCAAGAAAGCAAGCAATCAGGCAACAGCAAGCAAGCGAGAAAGCAAGCAATCAGGCAAAACAAGCAAGCGAGAAAGCAAGCAATAAGGCAAAGCAAGCAAGCAAACACAACACAACAAAGAAACAAGAAACACACACAAACAAACAAATAAACAAACACACACACACACACACAGAGACACACACACAGACACACACACAAAAAAACACACACACACATACACACACAGACACACACACACAGACACACACACAGAGACACACACACAGACACACACACAGACACACACAGAGACACACACACAGACACACACACACACACAGACACACACACACAGACACACACACAGACACACACACAGACACAGACACAGACACACACACACACAGACACACACACACAGAGACACACACAGAGACACAGAGACACACACACAGACACACAGACACACAGACGCACAGACACACAGACACACAGACACAAAGACACACAGACACACACACAGACACACACACACAGACACCCACACACAGACACACACACAGAGACACACACACAGACACACACACACAGACACACACACACACAGACAGACACACACACAGACACACACACAGACACACACACACAGACACGCACAGACAGACACACACACACAGACACACACACAGACACACACACACAGACAGACACACACACACAGACACACACACACAGACACACACACACAGACACGCACAGACAGACACACACACACACAGACACACACACACAGACACACAAACACAGACACACACACACAGACACACACACACACAGACACACACACAGAGACACACACACACACAGAGACACACACAGACAGACACACAGACACACACACAGACACACACACAGACACACACACAGACACACACACAGACACACACACAGACACACACACAGACACACACACAGACACACACACAGACACACACAAAGACACACACACAGACACACACACAGACACACACACAGACACACACACAGACACACACACAGACACACACACACACAGACACACACACAGACACACACACACAGACACACACAGACACACACACACACACACGAACACGCACACGCACACGCACACGCACACGCACACGCACACGCACACGCACACGCACACACGCAGACACGCACACACGCACACACGCACACACGCACACACGCACACACGCACACACGCACACACGCACACAAGGACACAAGCACACAAGCACACAAGCACACAAGCACACAAGCACACAAGCACACAAGCACACAAGCACACAAGCACACAAGCACAGACACAGACACAGACACAAGCACACAC
>CAUJNA010003379.1:237863-295363 GCA_963377175.1 Effrenium voratum
CCACACACCCACACACCCACACACCCACACACCCACACACACACACAGACACACACACACAGACACACACACAGACACACACACAGACACACACACACACACACCCACACACCCACACACCCACACACCCACACACCCACACACCCACACACCCACACACCCACACACCCACACACCCACACACCCACACACCCACACGCACACACACACACACTCACTCACACGCACACACAGAGAAACACACACACACACAGAGAAACACACACACAGAGAAACACACACACACACAGAGAAACACACACACACACAAACACTGCACACACACACACACACATGCGCCCTGCAACACACAAAGAACAAAAACAATACACACGTGACACAACCCCCACACACACACGTGCCTAGAGAACACTCACAGAAACACACACCTCACACACACACACCCACCGCACACACAACACGCAACGCACCACGCACCGCACCACACACACACACAGGGTCAGTAGGTCACGGCACTCGGGGCATGTGGACCAACTCAAACATGCAACTGTACACGATGTGAGCTTCTTGTGGCTGGCACTACTGGGCACTTCGAGCTTGGCTTGTATGCTGCTGGTCCAATCGAATCGGACTTCGCTCGGGTCGGATGGAAGTGTTTCTATCACATTGCTGCGAGGAGCATTGGTCATGATTAAACATCCACCTGCGCCCAGTCAAAGGGGATTGCAAAATAGGAAAGCTGTGCTGAATAGCTTCAAGTGCCTACAAATCTGAATCAATCGAAATCCAATCTACATTAGACACAGCTTGAACTCCTACATCAAGCAATCTGAGACATGCAAACGTAACAAACAGAGAGGTGGAGTTTCCCCGCAGGTCTGCTGACTTGGGTTGTCAAATGCAGCTCTTGTTTTTGTTGCATTCTTTGCTCTGTCACACTTTCTTTGAAACTAAACACAGGACCGCACCCTCACTTTTCAGGAAAGCAATCTCAGTACCGGCTCTCTTTGTTCATGCTTGCATCTGCCCGCCTCTCGAGAAATGATGCATTCGCCGAATCGGTTCCTCGGGCACAACAACTCATTCTTTTGGCAGAAGAGCTCGGTCTACGGCTGTACTTGGAATTGGAACCTCCTGAGATATTTGCTTGTTGCAATAACTTTGCATCCATGGCAGCTGTGCTGCATTTTTGACAACCAGATGGTTGTCTTTACACCAATGGAATGCCGTGTTCATCACTTTTGTGTTGAACACGACTCTCAAAGCACGGGCAGTAAAAATACAGTGGCTGTACAACATGCTCAGGCAAGCATCCCGTGTCAGCCTATGCATCAGAACTGAAAAATCTAGCTTCTGAGAGCTATTGTGCAATCCTGGATCTCAGCAAATCATTGATAGCCTTGCAAGGTGAAAGCAAGGCCGCCAACAAAGCACTTGCTGGCACGCGGCACTGATCACATAAATGGTGATGGGCTTCGCAAGATTTGAATCACGGGCAAGTATAAATCAAGCGGCAAAGCTGATTGAGATGGCGACCGGCCCCTTCACCCAATTCATGGAAAGGCCTGCACACAATTTGCATCCAGCCCTTCATCCATTGCGCATATTTTGCTGAAGCCCTGCGGACCGGACACACACAAATACACGCACAACCACACACGTATTGGCCCTTTACTGGCAGAATGAGCCGGCCATGCGGCCTATAAGAATCTAGGGCATGAAGCAAAGAAGCACCGTAGAAGCCTCCAACCCTTTCTTTTGTTGAGAACTAACTTACGCGCTTCATGCAGGCAGTGAGCAGCCGCTTTTGCCCAACACACGTGGGTTGACAGGGCGTATTGTTCGCAATATCTTCTTTTGCAGCTTCATGAACACCACGCACGCGATGCATGTTGACGAAGCTATGCCAGGATTGTAACATCACGTGGAACACACATCAAAAGCACTTTTGAAAAGCCCATGAGCCCATGCTTCAATGATCAGCCTGAGCAAAAGAGGCCAACTCTGGGGATAAAATCAAAGCACTTCTGTATGTGTACTAGAAGTGCAGCGGGGTGACAGTGTGTGGCGCATGGCTCTGTCGTCATGGCGTGGCGCAAATGCAGTATGAATGGCGCACGCAAAGGTGCAGGGGGTTGCCATCTTGATGGCGTGCTGCCAAAAATGCCACACATAAGTTTGTAAGCCTCCATTCAACAGTATCGGTGTAGCTGATTGGCTGCTATTGCTCCCAGCAAACATCATCAGCATGCAGAGTAGAGGCACATGACAGCCAACAATTGCTGATCGCAAGAGGCACCGTTAGCGAGAGCGGAGGCACACGGATCCCTCAATTACTGTGTCAGGACCTGGTGATGGGTTGCCAAAACTGGGTGAGTGCAGGGTGCATTGGGTGCATTCCGAATCAATCGCGACTTTGAATCACTTGTGAATCACTTGTGAATCAATCGCGATCTGTGTCCGCAGAGGAACCCAGCATTGCAAAATGATCGGGATGCGCTCTTGCGATGTGATTTGGGGCTTCCATCTCAATGCTACCTATACATTGCCTCAACAATGTCAGGATCCGAATTCGCTTGATGCTTGCCTTTGAAGAGTGCCAGCTTGCCCTCATGGTGAATGAGCCGCATGGAGCCGAGAACTGTCCCTTGATTGCAGGTGACTTTCCAGCAAAACCTGAACTGCTGACCCTTGCTGGTCAACACGCATAAATCAGTGGCAACCAAGTGTCGATATAGCTTTGGATGGACTTGCCTCAGTCTTTCAGGCAATACCAAGGCACCATGCACCCGCAAACACACGAGTCGTGGTCACATCATCTTGCAGCATACCGTGCAAGCAAGATTCGCTCGTCGCCTCACGATGTCCAAAGGATATGTCACACCTTTGTCAAGCAAAAAGGGCAACAACCCGGCTTCATTTGGGGCTGATTTGGGGCATCGCTAGATATGAAAAGCAAGGCAGCAATCAATTGCCAGATCTGCGGTGTACCAATCATGTCCAAAAATGATCGGTCAGGTTGAAGTACGCTCAACTGCTTTTTGGAAACATAATAGGGAGGGCATCACGCGGTTGCCCTCGCACCAGTCTGCGGTTTGGTCTTCTTCTAATCCACTGTGAGCAACATCCTGGCACACGTTCAGACCAAACTAATGTGCATGGCCATTGCCGATTCCAGCATAGCATCCAAACGAGCATCCTCGTCCTAATTCCGCTACGACCGTCCAACAGGTATTGCCGTTGTTTAATTTTTGCAAGGTCATTGATCCTTTGACACTTTCGAGCAAACTTGTTTGCGGAAATAGCGGTCGCATATCACATGCTTTGAAGGACATCTTTCTAAATTCGACTTGGACACCAAATGCAGATCAGGAACTCTGAGCCACCAGTCCAGCAAAAGCACCAGCTGTCAATCGCGTGATGGTTCCGATCTCTTGCTGTGAGCTGAGCCCCTGAACAAAGGCATGCCGCCGACACGTGCAGTTCTCATAGTATCCAATTCTGGGTCTTTCTGCACAGAAAAAACAAACACCATCTTCCAACTTGAAGTTCATTAATTGCATACCTCTGGCACTGTATTTTACAGGGCCATGTTCTTTGCTGAATTCACAATGCCTCTGGTGTGAGTCCTCGTTTGGCTTGGCAAACCAAGCCTGGGCCTCCTTGATGTGGGCTTTCAAGGTGCCGAACACGGCAAAAGAAATGCCAGAGTATGGCACTATGCCTGACGAGTGTCAGGCTTGCGCTGTCTGTCCACAGAAAATCCACTGGGCCTAGGACAATGGAATTTGGGGTTGCTTCAACTTTTGGGTTTCCCGTGGGATCCCAGACCTGGGCCTCACCAGAACTGCCAGTCAAGAGAGAAAACTCATATCATCGCCTCCACCTTTGCCTTTACCATGATGCGGTCTAAGGCAGGAGGTGAAGCAGTCGAGAGGTGGATGGTTCTCTTCTTTGTGCAGCACTCATATAAGTCCTCTCTCTTCTGTCTTCACACGTTGCTGCCAACACAATTCAAAATCTGATGATGGGTGCATACTGAATACTGTGGTGCCTGATTTACCGGTTGGTTGTATCTTCCCTCTCAGGCAATTGTTCTATCAGTTTTCCCCATTTTATGTCTTCTCGCGCAGACCAATGAAAGGAAATGGGGAGTGGAGGAGAGAGGAAGAATGGAAAGATAGCACCAGCCAGTTGATGGCTGGTGAACGCGAGACGCAAAGAGACAGGTGAGGGCTTTGCAGATTGCGGCATGCGGCAGCGTTTGAGCCGGCTTGGATAATTTTGGCAATGCGATCAGGGTCCAGGGTTGCAAGACTGGTGCGCAGCTTCACAAAGCTGGTGTTGAGATTTGAGAAAGTGGTGGTGTTTCTTGCGCAATTTGGCAAATCGTGAGCGGATTTTCGGAAACTTAGCGCAACTTTGGGTGGTGGAAATAAGTGTGGCCTGGCCGAATTGAGGTTGCAGGCCATCACATGTTGAATTCTTAAACAACATCCTAAAGTTAGCCTCAACTTACCTAAGCCAAGCCTGAATCGACCCGTGGCAGAGACCAGAAACCCAACCACATCCAACCCCAAGCGTTGAGTAATTCCACCTGCACAGTGCTTTAATACTGTTGCTGACCTACAGGCTCGATATTGTATAAGCAGTAATGTTGCAGGTTGAAAACGAAATTGGAAACGGAACAATGAGGCTAATTCCTGTCATCCTTGCCTTCACAACTTTGACTGGCTGTGAGCGAGAAGATGCGAGAAGGTAAAGGGTGAGAAGGGAACCGTGCTGCTTCGCAACCCAGAAATTTGCGAACCCCTTGTTGAAAAAGTGAGGTGCATGGGAAGGGTGGCTGTCTACAGTTGCCCAGCAAAACCAGCGCAGGCGAAACAATTAGATTCGATTAAAGGGGTTCAATTACAGTCGCCCAGGTTTCACATTTTCTTCTTTGTGCCTTACTGAACTTTGAGTGGCTTGCGCCAGCTGGCTTAAGCGTAATTGTGCAAGGGCTGCCCCCCGTCCAAAAAAACAAAAGAACATATATTATCAGTAGTATTGCTAATAATATGGGTGTTATTACTATTATTGCTTCCTCCTTTTTCAATATTACTACTACTATTGCAATTTTTCTTTCATCATCAGTTCACATTTTTATTGTGATGTATGATCTCCGCCGACATTGCTCGGCGTGTCGGACACCTAAGAGAGGATAGAGGATAACCCCCCCCTATAACCCCCCCCGCCCGACGTCTGATACGTGGGGTGCAGGGGGGGGGGTGCCTTGGACGCTTGGCGACCATTCGGCGAATGACGTGTTTTGCCTGGTGGTACTGTCGCACGGTCGTAGGCATCGAACGATAAGCCCCCAGCGGATCTTGCCGTTGATTGGGCACTGATCAGACGGCTGGGACGCATCAGACGAATCGGACCGGACTCATCGGTCTGCTGGGACAGAGCGGACAGACCGGATAGACCTCACGGAGCTGCACAGATCGAACGGATCGGACTGATCGGACGGATCGGGCGCGCGAGCCATCTGAGATATTGGACCCGTCTGTTCTACTATTCTACTTGTCCGATTTCGTCTGCAGCGGATTTGTCACTGTGCCGGATTGAACTGAACCTCCTTATTGGGTTGTTCGTGCAGGTCGGACTGAGCGGACGGATCGGACTGATCGGACGGATCGGACGGATCGCACCTCTCGCACTCACAGACTGATCGGAAAGGACAGGGGCTGAGCCGGACGGATCGGAGAGCACGACTCAGTTTGAGCAGACTGATCGGACAGATCGACAGGTAGAGCTGATGGCTCACGCGCAGCCGGACGGATCGCACGGACGGATTGGACGGAGCCAAGATTTCGGCAGTTCATGCCCAAAGGAGACTTACGCGTGGCGGACATGGCGGCGGCGGGCGGGGGCGCTGATCGCACCGATCTGGCAGATCGGACTTGGGCGGATCAGGCTGGGCGCGGCTTGGATGGAGCGGACAGGGCTCGGACGGCTCGCATTGATCGGAGATGAAACTGTCCACGGACGGATTGGGCGGCGCGAAAATTCCAGGCAGGTGGCTCCAGGAAGTCTGTCTGGCATGCCGTCATGCGGAGTCGCCTTTGCCAGCGGGGGATGTTGGTGATGTTCGTCTGTGGTTGGTTTCAAAGAGCCCCTGCCAATCATTCTAATCGGACTGGATGGATCGGACTGATCAGACTGATCGGACAGATCGGACAGGGACGGTCTCGGGCAGGTAGATGTTGGCTGTGGGGGTGGCTCATTTACCGCGGATGCTTGTCCAGCGGCTGATTGGAGCAGATCAGAGAAAGAGTTGTTGGAATTATTATGTTCCGCCGGGACTCTTTGGGCATGAGCCGCCTGCCGAAATCTTCGCTCCGTCCAATCCGTCCGAGTCCGATCGATCCGCCCGAGCCCCGTTGGATCTGTCCGGCTGTGCACCAGCCATCTGAGTTGGACCCGCGCTTTCGATTTGTCCGATTCCGTCCCTGCAGCGGATTTGTCGCTGTGGCGGATTGAAATTAACGTCTTTATTGGATTGTTCGTGCAGATCGGACTGCTC
Organism: Effrenium voratum; assembly: GCA_963377175.1. Lineage (NCBI taxonomy): Eukaryota > Dinophyceae > Suessiales > Symbiodiniaceae > Effrenium > Effrenium voratum. Next base: position 244,432 of record CAUJNA010003379.1, read on the forward strand.
GGACGGAGTCGCACAGATCGGACGGATCGGACGGACTGATCGGACGGATCGGACTGCTCGGACGGAGTCGACAGATCCGACGGATCGGACGGAGTCGGACTGATCGAACAGATCGGACGGATTGGAGCAGATCGGTCGGATCGGACGGATCGGACTGAGCAGACTGATCGGACAGATCGAACAGGGACGGAGTCGGACAGATCGGATCGGACGCGTCGGACTGAGCAGACCGATCGGACAGGGACGGAATCGGACAAGTAGAACGGATGGCTCACGCACAGCCAGACGGATCGCACGAGGCTCGGGCGGATCGATCCCAGAGAGCCCAAAACGCCTTAAATAAGAAAGACACTTTAAATAAGCAATAATTATCTTAAAAAACATTGCTTATTTAATGCGTTTTCCACCTTATTTAAGCAATGCTTTTTCAGAAAACATTGCTTAACTTTTCTGGCTTCAGTGCTGCATGTGCAGAACATGGGTCCTGCAGGAGTCATGTTTGTGTTAACAAGTTTTTGCTCAAGCTGCCCTTAGCTGGCAATACTTTGAAATAACGGAGGCATGGGAAAGCACTAAGTCACTATTCTCAGGAGAGAAGTTATCCATGACATTCTGCTTAAGCAATCAGCTTTTGCAAACATCCTCAAGCAAGCTCCAATTGTGGGACCTTGTTCTGGGCACAGAATTTGGCCAGAACATTTCCAGAAAGAGATAAAAGTGTATTGACACCTCTTCTTCTTTTGGAATATGCGGATGTGATCATTGAGATGATCCTTCTCACCCCTCGCCCCACCCAGAAATGGATTGCCGAAGGTGCCTTGGCTAGCCTACAAGGATGCCGACCTGGGGATGCTAAAGCATTTGGCCAAAGACTGGCCTCAGCTGCAGCAATGGCAAGAAAATGGGCAATGGTATGAAAAGAGTCATTCAATGCATCAACAAGACATTGAAGCCACTTACCAATGGAAAGTTCCTACAAAGGATCCCTGAAAAGAGAATCTTGGCATAAACTGTTGTGTTGCTTCTGGCATGTAACTTCAAAGGCGCACAAACAGAAGGGAGGTAGAGACACTGCTCAGGAAAGATCAGATGCCAGCAGGTCCTCTTTTCACAGCAAGAAGTCAAAGGTTGATGCTTGACATGCATTAGAAAACGTGGTTACCTTATCTGAAAAGGCTGGAGATGTATACCAGCAAGCCCAGGAGAGTATGGATAAGGCTGTGGGCAAGAACAATGGACAAAGTACAAGTACTGGTGACAACAAGTGACCAAGTAGAATCCCCTGTTTCCATAGAATCTTCCAGGGAATCTGTTGAGGCCAATGCAGCCTCATCAAACACACTTCCCACCATGCATCAGCCTGAAGAGGTAAAGCATTGGTTTGATGGTGCATGCCCTGGGAAAATAAGACAAATAGAGGTTGCTACCATGACCTTGCGGGTTCAAGGGTTCTTGGTGGCCCAATTTGCAACAAGGGAACCCATTGAAACAGAGGTTCCCAATGTTGCCTTGGCTTTTTCTGCTGTTAAGCAATTGTGAAAAAACCAGCAGCCAAAAAGAGCCTTAAGAGGCCTGCTGCAGCAACTCTGACCCAGGTGATGGCCTGAGCGAAGATCAAGCACTGGGCCTTATGACCACATTGATGGCAAAGGCACATGCTAGAAGCATCATGGGTAGTGGGAAGGGCAGCAGGAGCAGCCCCTATGACGCCGCAAAGGGCCGGGGCAAGAACAAGAGCAAGACAGAGAACAAAGGCAGACAAAGAACAAGGGCAAGGGTGACAGGAAAGGCGAGGGCCTGGCCGCCAGAGGGATCCAGCCACCAAGTGAGGGAGGGAGAGTTTACACCGCCCTGATATATGTCTGGTACTTTCTGTATGTACAGGACCAAAGGCTATGGCTCTGCCCTTGTGGCACCCAATACGGGCGCCACCCCTTATGCATGTGCCACGCCATGAGGTGGCGCAGGAGCTGGGGAATGACCATCAGGTCTGACTGGGGTTATGCCCATTAAAAGGATAACACACTTGATTGAAATACTTTCCAGCCTGAGTGGGCCCACATGCTAGCTCAGGATTCATGAGGAAACAAGAAAGATCAACACCAGCTTGAAAAGATGCTTTGAAAGCTGCTGCCAAGAGGTTGAAAAACCGGCTGAATGCTTAAGGGGGAGCTCTAATATTTTTTGTACACGCAAACACTTCATGCGATAATCTCTTTGGATTCCATTGGGCCCTTGCCCCCTTGGCTTCAGGAAATCTTTCATAAGCTTTCACATACCCTATGAATCACCTCGCTATACGCAGAAAAAAAGCGTTCTGTCTGTGCTTGCCTGGGCTGGCCTTAGGTGTTGCCCTGAACATAAGAAAGAACTTTGCCAAAAACTGGTGCTCCTACATAGGTGGAAGCATGGGCCAGGGGACCACATGCCTCTTGCAACCATGCCTGCAGCTTTGGCAGTCCTTATTGTAAAGATTAAGGTTTTCTCCACTTGTGTGCCTCCTGTGTCATTGGTTACATTTGCCACATGCGCTAGAGATTTCCAGTAGAATCAATGTGCAATATTTGAAGACATTGCCCAAACAGATTTTCTTGGGTAATGTGCAGCGCCTCCTTTGCAGGAGGCATGGGGCTTGTGAGGGTTAGGGCACTAGCTTGTACTTGTATGAGGTCTGAAGCATTAGGGGTACCAAAGAAACATGGTTGAAAAAAGGTTGAAATTTTCAACTTTTTCAACCCTGGTTCTCCACTAGTTTAGCTTGAAAAAGGGGGTTGAAAAAGTTGAAAATTTCAATCTTTTTTCAACCGTTTTCTGCCTGTAGCCAGTGAGCTTCAAGCTGTGAGAAGCCGCGCCAATGAAGGCCAGCATTTTGTTCTCAATTGGAAACTGTGGCAGTTGGGCCGAAGCCCGCGTAAAAATTGCAAGAATGACCTTGACGATCAAACTTGACGGGAATTGGAGTAGTTTTCAACTAGCAAACAGCGCACCTCCGCTAAGCGTCACTGGTAGCGCTATTGCCCCTTCCGCAAGGATGGTCAAGAGGGCAGGTGTGTAGATAAATGGGGAAATGGGGAAGGCAGCAAAGGCATCAGCAAAGAGATCACCCAAGGAAGGTGCAAAGCCTGTGCGTCCTGACTCAGCGGCTGAGAAGAGTGGGAAGGAGCTTGCCAAGTTGGAACAGCACTTCAAAACCAAAACGATGGGACAGGTTGAAGCCCAGAGTCTCCTGCAGGCCAATGTGGACTGAGCCCCTGCCATATTGTAGGTACGTACCCCTCCTGTGTAGGAGGAAATATGACCAACTCAACTGATGCTCAATCACCACTGGTTTACACATATATCCATAGTTTCCATGATGCTCCATCACCTGTAGTTTACACATATGTCCATAGTTTCCCATGATGCTCAATCACCACTGGTTTGCACATATATCCACACTTTCCCATGATGCTCAAGCACCACTGGTTTGCACATATATCCATAGTTTCCAATGATGCTCAATCACCACTGGTTTGCACATATACCCATAGTTTCTCAATAGGAGGCGATCAGTCCAATCCAGCCGATCTGATCCGTCCGTGCCGGCCAAGGGTGGCTCGTTTAAGTCTGCCGCTGGAATAACATCGCCGTAAATGAGCCACCTCCGCTGTGCATCCAACATCAACAGCATCCCCAATATCACCGGCATCGCTGGCTGCAACGAGCAAAGATACTTGCGACCATAAAATGACCGGCGGGGAAGTGGTTGATTGAAATCCGCCACAGACGAACATCACGAACATCCCCCGCTGCCAAAGGCGACGCCGCGTGACGGCGTGCCAGACAGAAAGTCGTTGGAGTTTGGAGCCGCCGCATGCAAATCCACCTGCGCTTGAGCCACCTGCCGGAATTCAGCTCCATCTCCGATCAACGCGATCCGTCCGATCCATCCGATCTGTCTGATCGGTCCGATCTGTCTGATCAGCACCCCCGCCCGCCGCCGCCACACTCACAGTACCGTTTGGACCCGCCGCGCGTAAGTCTCCTTTCGACATGAGCCACCTCGCTCTGCGCAATCTGTCCGTCCGCCACCAGTCAGCCCAATCCCAGAGAGCCCAAAACTCCTTAAATACACATGTTGCTTAAACAAGGTTTTCTTATTTAAGGAGTTTTCTCTTAAAAAAATGCTTAAATAAGGTGTGTTTTCTCCTTCGAGGGAGTCTTGAAAAACTTGGGCATTTCCATTCTTTGGCACATGCGACAAATCTGTTGAAAGTGTTGTGGCTTTGGCCAAGCATGTTGTGAAAATTGACAGGCAATGCTCCACTCAGGAACTGAGGTGTCACATGCACTGCAATTTGTTTTGACATGGGCCAGTGAAGCTCACCAAGCAGCATGGGTCTGGACTCAGCCACCAAACAACTTCCTACAACGCACAAGCGTTGGCCCACACCACCAAATTGCCTCCTTCACAGGAAACACAAGCTTTTGCCAAAATTGCAGAAATTGCTCCTACACAGGAAGCACACAGGCCCTGGGCCAAACCACATGAAGGCCATGAGTGTGTCCTACACAGGTAACACAACATTTCCAAAAGAGGCAACTTCAATGCCCAACTCCTTTCCTAAATTATCCATGCATGGGTTTTGAACCAAATCTGAAAACAGGAACAGCCATAAGATCTTTGGAAGTTTACTCCCCATTGTAGAAAGCTGTTGCTTAATGCTCACATTGCATTTAAAAGGCTGGCTGGCCAAGCAATGCTCTTGAGAAATATTCTTTGCAGGCCCCTCTGATCATGTGAGCCCATCACAATAGAACCCAGGTCGGTGACTTTGGTAGCAGCTGCTTCTTTTAGCAAACATGCAGCTCTTAAGCCTGACACCCCTCCAGCAAGGAAAACATCAGCCAGGCTATTTCTGGCCTTACTCAGGCCTAGTTTCCAAGAACAAAGAACCTGCTAAGTAGCATCAGCCAGGCGAACACATAAGCATAGTTCTGCAGGCTTGTTGTGTGCAAGCAACCATGATGCCCTTGAACAACGAAGTTTTTTCTCTTTGGGGCACCTGGCACCATCATTGGGCGTTGGGTGGCTACAAATGCACCCCTTCCATGTTAGACCATGTTGCCCAAGCATGGCTTCTTCAAAAATCAGGCTCCTATGTAGGAGCATTAAGCTCCTGAGCAGGAGCTTGGTTGCAAGATGCTTGCACATGTTCAGTGCAGAACCTTAGGCCAGCCCAGGCAGAAACACTTTTTTGCACTGCTTGTCAAGGTCACTCTTAGGGTATGTTTAAAGCTTCTTTGTAAATTCATCCCCTTTTTGGATGCACACACTGACCTGTGCTGGGCTGTCAGCCCACTCAGGCTTGCTGAGGGCAGTCAAACCTTTCAAGAGGGCCCCTGCAGAGGCAACCTCCTTTTCCAACTTGCTTTTCAAGCTAGTTGAAACCCCAGCATCAACTTCACAAGCTCAGGGTTCTCAATCTTGATGTTTGCTGCAGCAGGCCCCCCTGCCTATGCTTTCTGCAGTTGGTTGACATTCACATCGGTACTCACCTGCAACTGGGTTTCCACGGTGTTGCTGGTGGTACTGCTGCTATGCGTTTTGGAATACCAATACTTGGTCAGCTCCGGCAACATCTCATTTTTCGCAACTAATGAGCTGTTTGCCTCGGGTTCAATTTGTTGGCCGCATAGCATTCCTTCAATTCAGGGGGAACCCGTTCATTTTCAAAAGCTCATTTTGTGGGTGGTGTCAGCATTCTCTTGGGCGGTCTTGTTGTTCTCCAAGTATGATCCAACCCAATGGAGGTGCTTGGCACCGCCCTCAGCCTTGTACTTGTTGATCAGAAGGGTGCAAGAAACAAAGGCAAAGCACATGCAGCCCAATGTGGGCTACAATTTATATTGTGTGACAAAATCCTGAGAGGAAGCAAGAAGATCGGATTGATCGGACATCTCGGACAGCTCGGACACAGTCGGACAGGATGGGTCGGACTGAGCAGACTGATCACCGCTCGGACGGAGCCGGACAGATCGGACGGATCGGACGGAGTCGGACAGATCGGACGGATCAGACGGATCAGACGGAGTCGAACTGATCGGACTGATCGGACGGATCCGACGGATCGGACCCATCGGACTGATTGATCAGACTGATCGGACAGATCGGACAGCGGACGCATCGGATTGAGCAGACCCCGATCGGACGGGGACGGAATCGGACAAGTAGAACGAGGCTCGGGCGGGATCGGACGGACTGGTGGCGAATCGGACAGATTGGATGGAGCGAAGATCCCGGCACGTGGCTCATGTCAAAGGAGACCTATGCGCGGCGGGTTCAGATGGTAGTGTGAGTGTGGCGGCGGCGGGCGGGGGCGGGGGCGGCTTGTTTGCAGCGAATCTGTCTCTGTGAAGGACCTACTAAGAAGCCTCGCAGTCAGATAGCTTGGAAATAGAAGATAGTACGGTAGCTATAAGTCTGTTGTTTATCAGGTGGTTAACTCATGTATATCTCAGACAGGTTTGTTTATGGTCCGCCGGAGATATAGTAGACTTAGGAGTAGCTAGTCGGGAAAGTAAAAGATAACAAGTTTTGCATCTTGCACACATCTACTACCAAAACATATTGAAGATATTAAAAGATAATATCTTTTTTAAACATATATATATATGTATATTGTATCTTTTTTGTATCGTTTTTGTTTCTTCCTTTTTGTACAAAAATCTTTTGTTATTCCCCACATCTTTGTGTGGGGTTCTTACTTTTACCGCTCCGCGCCCGCCGTCCGCCGTCCGGCCCCGCCGTCCACCGCCCGCCCCGCCGCCCCCGCCGCCCACTCACTCACACACACTCACTCACACACACTCACTCACACACACTCACTCACACACACTCACTCACTCACTCACTCACTCACTCACCCACTCACTCACTCACTCACTCACTCACTCACTCTCTCACTCACTCACTCACTCACTCACTCACTCACTCACTCACTCGCCCACCCACTCACTCACTCACTCACTCACTCGCTCACTCAGTCACTTACTCACTCTCTCTTGCAGGGGCAACATATGGCAGCTGTCTAAAGGGACTGGATGTTGTCGAGCGCGCGGCTCGGGCTCAATCTGCGTGACAGGCGCAGCCCTTTGGAGATGAGATTTCGTGGCAGGCGCAGTATTTTCTGCATCTGGGTGTGTGTTTGCGTGGCAGGGGCAGCATTTGGTAGGTGTCTAAAGGGACTGGATATTGTCGAGCGCGCGGCTCGGGGGCTCAATCTGCGTGACAGGCGCAGCACTTTGGAGATGGCTTGCAAATTTCGTGGCAGGCGCAGTATTTTCTGCATCTGGGTGTGTGTTTGCGTGGCAGGGGCAGCATTTGGTAGGTGTCTAAAGGGACTGGATGTTGTCGAGCGCGCGGCTCGGGGGCTCAATCTGCGTGACAGGCGCAGCACTTTGGAGATGGCTTGCAAATTTCGTGGCAGGCGCAGTATGTTCTGCATCTGGGTGTGTGTTTGCGTTGCAGGGGCAGCATTTGGTAGCTGTCTAAAGGGACTGGATGTCTTCGAGCGCGCGGCTCGGGGGCTCAATCTGCGTGACAGGCGCAGCACTTTGGAGATGGCGCACAGATTTCGTGGCAGGCGCAGTATTTTCTGCATCTGGGTGTGTGTTTGCGTGGCAGGGGCAGCATTTGGTAGCTGTCTATAGGGACTGGATGTTGTCGAGCACGCGGCTCGGGGGCTCAATCTGCGTGACAGGCGCAGCACTTTGAGGATGGCTTGCAAATTTCGTGGCAGGCGCAGTATTTTCTGCATCTGGGTGTGTGTTTGCGTGGCAGGGGCAGCATTTGGTAGGTGTCTAAAGGGACTGGATGTCTTCGAGCGCGCGGCTCGGGGGCTCAATCTGCGTGACAGGCGCAGCACTTTGGAGATGGCGCACAGATTTCGTGGCAGGCGCAGTATTTTCTGCATCTGGGTGTGTGTTTGCGTGGCAGGGGCAGCATTTGGTAGCTGTCTAAAGGGACTGGATGTTGTCGAGCGCGCGGCTCGGGGGCTCAATCTGCGTGACAGGCGCAGCACTTTGGAGATGGCTTGCAAATTTCGTGGCAGGCGCAGTATTTTCTGCATCTAGGTGTGTGTTTGCGTGGCAGGGGCAGCATTTGGCAGCTGTCTAAGGGACTGGATGTTGTCGAGCGCGCGGCTCGGGGGCTCAATCTGCGTGACAGGCGCAGCACTTTGGAGACGGGGCATAGATTTCGTGGCAGGCGCAATATTTTCTGCATTTTGCGTGGCAGGGGCAACATATGGCAGCTGCGCAGCATTTTCGGAAACAGGGTCTGTGAATTTCGTGGCAGGCGCAGCGTTTCGCTCATTTGCAAGCGTTGCAAGACGAAAGTGAACCCTTTGCGGAGATCGTGCGTGTCGAAGCGCTCTCGCTGTGGCGCCGTGCGAATGTGTCTTGAGCTCTGCGAACCCTCTGCGGAGATTGTGCGTGTCGAAGCGCTCTCGCTGTGGCGCCGTGCGAATGTGTCTTGAGCTCGGCGACTCTCGCTGTGGCGCGGTGCGAATGTGTCTCGAGCTCGGCGAACCCTCTGCGGAGATCGTGCGTGTCGAAGCGCTCTCGCTGTGGCGCCGCGCGAATGTGTCTTGCACTCGGCGAACCCTCTGCGGAGATCGTGCGTGTCGAAGCGCTCTCGCTGCGGCGCCGTGCAAATTTGTCTTGAGCTCGGCGAACCCTCTGCGGAGATCGTGCGTGTCGAAGCACTCTCGCTGTGGCGCGGTGCAAATTTGGCTTGAGCTCGGCGAACCCTCTGCGGAGATCGTGCGCGTCGAAGCGCTCTCGCTGTGGCGCCGTGCGAATTTGGCTTGAGCTCGGCGAACCCTCTGCGGAGATCGTGCGTGTCGAGGCGCTCTCGCTGTGGCGCCGTGCGAATGTGTCTTGAGCTCGGCGAACCCTCTGCGGAGATCGTGCGTGTCGAAGCGCTCTCGCTGTGGCGCCGTGCGAATGTGTCTTGAGCTCGGCAAACCCCTTGCACGCGGAGATCGTGCGTGTCGAAGCGCTCTCGCTGTGGCACCGTGCGAGGTGCGACGCGCCCTCCCGCATCTCCGGCTGCGCAGGCAACCTTTACGTACAAAGCTGGCTCTGCGGCTCGAAATTCGCAACTTCTAGGTGCAAAAAGTAGTACGGGAAGAGCGTTCCCGCAGCTCCGGCTGTAAAATCGCGCTTCTTAAGTACAAAAGTAATACGCGAAGAGCACTCCGGAGCTCCGGCTGCAAAATCGCAATTTTTAAGTTCAAAAGTAGTACGCGAAGCGCACTCCCGCAGCTCCGGCTCGAAATTCGCAACTTCTAGGTACAAAAGTAGTTTGCGGAGGATATTCCCTCAACTCCGGCTGCAAGTTCGCAAGTTTTAATTACAAAAGTAGTACGCGAAGAGCGCCCCAGAGCTGGCTTGCAAAATCGCAATTTTAAGTACAAGAGTAATACTGGAAGTGCACTCCCGCCGCTCCAGCTTGAAATTTGAGAACCGCAACTTTTCAGCGCAAAAGTGGTGCACGAAGTGCGCTCCCGCAGCTCCAGCTCGAAATTGGCGGGTTTTTTTGTGCAAAAGTCCTACGCGAAGTGCGCCCGGAGCTCCAGCTGCAAAGTTGCAACTTTGTATGAGTGTACGAAGTGCGTTCCCATGGCACGAGGCTCGCGACTCTTAAGTCCAAAGTTGTACATAAGGTGCATTCCCACAGCTCCGGCTGCAAAATCGTAAATCGCGCAGCTCCAGGTAGTATGCGAAGTACACTTCCGCAGCTAAAATTGCCAGCCTTCTTGCGCAGCCAAGCTGCTCACAGATATGGACAAGAGAGTTTTGCAACAGAGGACATGAAAGATTTGGCAAGAGAGGTTGCAGAACATCATGCGCAGCATGATGCGCTGCATCGCACGCAGCGTCATGCGACATCGCGCGCAACATCACGCACAGCTTCGCGCGCAACATGAACCCACAGCATCACGCGCGCAAGAAGTTGACAGGAGAGATTGTGAAGCATGATGCTAAGCTTGCTCATCAGAATCTACGCTTGAGCAGGGGCACCGGCGTGTTTACGATCTCATCAGGTGGGAGAGGCGTCAGTGTTTATTTAATGTTTTTCTATGCTTCTGGGCCACCTGTTGTCAAGTTGGACGCAATACTATTTGGGGTCTCTTGCCGGGATAATTTTTTTGAACTCTCCAGGTAAAGAAACATCATTTTGGGACTGATTTGTTTGAACTCCCCAGGTAAAGAAACATCGCTGCTTGGACTCGGGATTTTGAACTTTTTGAACTTTTTGAACTCCCCTAAGTAAAGAAACGTCACTATTGGGACTCGGGATTTTGAACTTTTTGAACTTTTTGAACTCTCCAGGTAAAGATCCATCACTTTTGAAACTCGGGATATTGAACTTTTTGAACTGTTTGATTGAACTCCCGTAAGTAAAGAAACATCACGATTGGGACTCGGGATTTTGAACTTTTTGAACTCTCCAAGTAAAGATCCATCACTTTTGGGACTCGGTGTTTTGAACTTTTTTTGAACTTTGTTGGTCTTCTCAAATCAGGAACTAGGATTCGAGGGGCCCTGGGTGTTGACTTGATATGTTTTTCCAAAATTCCCAAGTAAAGAAGCATGACTTGAGCGACCCAACTTGGGTAACTGCCACCAACCCAAACTAAATGAAACAAGCGGCCCCTCCAAACATCAAACCCTAACTAAATGAAACAAGCGGCCCCTCCAAACCAGCAACCAAAACTAATGAAACAACGGCCCCCTCCAAACCACAAACCCAAACTACAGCAAATGGAAGGGCGGCCCCCTCCAAACCACCTGAAACTAGAACCATCAACCCAAACTAAAGGGAAAAAGCGGCCCCTCCGCACAGCCAACGCCAACTAAATGAAACAAGCGGCCCCTCCAAACATCAACCCAAGCCAAATGGAAAAAGCGCCCCCCTCCAAACTACCAACCCAAACTAAATGCATCAAACAGCCCCTCCAAACAAGCAACCGAAACTAATGGAAAACCGGCCCCCTCCAAACAAATAACGAAAATTGAAAAAAACTAGAACCATCAACCCGCACTAATTGGAATTCAGCGGCCCCTCCACACAACCCAGCCCAAACTAAATGAAACAAACGGCCCCTCCAAACCAGCAACCCAAACTAATGGAAAACCGCCCCCCCCAATACAAATGGAAAAGCAGACCCCTCCAAACCACCGACGAAAATTACGTGAAATTAGTACCATCAAACTAAATGGAAAAAGCGGCCCCGCCACACAACCAACCCAAACTAAATAAAACAAGCGGCCCCTCCAAACCAGCAACCCAAACCAAATGGAAACAGCGGGCCCTCCAAACTACCAAGCAAAACTAAATGAATCAAATGGCCCCTCCAAACCAGCAACCGAAACTAACGGAAAACCGGCCCCCTGCAAACTGCCTACCCAAACTAAATGAACAAGCGGCTCCCTCCAAACCATAAATGAAACTAGAACCACAAACCCAAACTAAGTGGAAAAAGCGGCCCGCTCCAAACCTCTTCTTTGCAAAGCCAGGCTTTCCCTCTTTGTTTCTTACGTTTGGGGATTCTCAGATACTTATTTTACTGTAACAAGGCTATGACTTTTTAAAGGTATGTGTCTTCCGACGCAGCGCGAATCTTGGCAAGGAGGTATGGAACAAGGGCTCTTTTTAGTCTGTCATGAGAGAAAAGTGCTTGACACCCCCGCAGTTCCAGCACGAAAGTCGCAACTATTGATTCATCCGGCCCCTTGGTAATTGCCTGTTGCAACTTTTCTTCTGCTGAAGGGCAAGCTCTTTGCAACACTGTACATGAGTGTATCTGTTCATATCTTTTTATTTTTTTTGGAATCGTTGTTTCATCTGTTTTACATGTTTTCTATCTTTTCTTATCTTTTTTGTTATCTTGTTTGTTTTATTTATCTTTTTGCACCTTTTTTTCTTTTTTTAGCTGTAGTATCTTCCTATTAGAAGAAACAATAGATACTAAGTTCAGACTAAGTGTCCGGTATCTAGACTATCTACTTACTTTTTTTGTATATCTGCATTATCTTGCCACGAGGCTTCTTAGTATTGGATTGATCGTGCAGATCGGACAGATTGGACTGGTCGGACGGATCAGACGGATCTGATCCGTCTGATTCCGCGGATGAGACAGATCGGATGGCTTGGACAGCTGGGGCGGATTGGATTGGAACTGCTGGGCATGGTGGCTACGTTAGTTATGTTCAATTTGTGGTGGATTGGTCCTTGCGAGAAACAGCTCTTCTTGCGGCCACCCTTACATCACGTGCCGTCGCCCTTGGTAGCCAGTGATGCAGGTGATGCTATGTGACGCTGGTGATGTTGGTGATGTTGGCGATGGTCTGGTGGTAAGGCTGGGGGTGGATGATTTGAGGCGGGTTTGGCCGCGCCAAAGGAAGTAAATGAACCACCCTCTTGTCGGCCACCATCGCTTCATGCTTGGGAGGCAGCGATGCTGGGGATGCTGGTTATTTTGGCAGGGATGGCTGGCTTGCGGTGGGTATCGGACTGACTCTGCGAACTTATCGGAATGAGCACGCCGCAGGCTCGTCGTTCCCGCGGACGGGTCGGACACTCCTGGCGGCCCTACGTCGGACTCATCGGGCTCGTCGGACTCGTCGGGCTGCGCGGACGTCGGACTCGTCGGACTCATCGGCCAGTGGGACCCGTCGAGCGGATTGGAACTCAGCGGGCTAGCTCGTCAGACTCGTCTGACTGCGTGGACGTCGGACGCTCGTCGGACACATCGGACGTCGCGGACGGCCTCGGACTCAGGCGGCGCGGATATCGGACTTTGGCGGCGGCAATGTTGAGCGTCTATTTGGCAAGCTACGCATAGAAAAGTTAGCTTTTGAAAGGAGTTTCCCTTTCCAAATGGATCTCATGGTAGTAGAGAATGTCTGTGGTGGTCCCTGGATCTATTCTGCAAGAGAGTCCAATATGCCAATAGTGGAGGAACTGAGAATGGATGTACTCGGTGGATTATTCCTGCAAGGCGCTCTGCTGCTCTCCTTTTGTAATGGCAGCAGAATGAATGCTGCGTTACCTATGATACAAGAGGGGCCATGAGCCAAAATGACAATGGTTGTTCCAGGGTCAACATGCGAAGCAAAAGCAACACAAAACAGACACAATTTCTTTTGACCCTGAACACCAAAATTGCATTCTTGGCTTCACGGCCTTTGGCCGTAGACATGGATATGGTGTGCTATCACTGGCTGGCATATTCTTGATGCGCAGGAGGATCAATTGGAATTTGTAGTGTCGGTTCCGTGTGGATGCTCTCAGCGTGGATTGTAGTCATAGTATCTCATTGTTTCTGCGAGTACCAACGATAGCTGCTGTCGGATTGGCTTCCATGCCGAAGCCATATGTAAACTCAATCATCCTGGTTGCGGCGCGGATGAACTGTCTTGTTGGCAAAATGGAAAATGCTTTGTACTGGTTGGACGAGATACCAAATTGTATCTAAAACGGAGATGTGCAAGACACTTTGTACACGCGGGATGGTGTGAAACTATTGTGTAGGGTTGGCCCCATGACTTCCATGTGGTCTCCTTCTCCTTCTTCTTGTTCTGGATGAACTCCTTCTTGCGGTGAAGACTTCTTTCCTGATCAGCTGCGAGGCTGCGGACATAGACCAGCAATGGGGTGTGAGAATCTGAGTCGCATTGTCCAAGCATTAGCATCTCATTGTTGATGCGCTTGTAGCGCTCGGCGGATGTGACCTTGTAGTCGGAGATGACCTTGTCAACATCTTCTATCATGGAGTCCATCGTCTTGGTCGAGCTTGGCAATCTCGGATTGACAGAATTCTTGTTGGATGTTGGTCTTTCCCCAACTGAACATGAAGGTCATCATGCAATCTGGAAACGTCCGGTCATATCCTGAACCTGTCTTCATATGAAGATGGTGGCGAGCAATGGATTTGATTGTGCATGAAGTAGACATGGAAAAATCCATTCGTTCCGCCAACGGCATGTCTTGTGTCTCATTCCAAAGTTTCTTGAACTTCTCCAGATGTAGTTCATGAGGCCGTTTTCAGGACTGTAGACGGATTGCAGCTGGCTGAACGTGTTCGCGGATTTGTTCACCTGTGATCACATCGCATTGGTATTCCGTAACGAGCGGCATGATACCTTTCTGCGTGTCTTCTTTTGCTGCACCGTGGCTGATGTTCGGATGGGTATGGAACACTCCAATGGTGGCAAATGGAAGATCAGCTCGGGTAACATGGCGTGCGTCGTAGGATAGAAAAGGATCCTTGGTGGATTTCGGAAGTGCTCCACGGATCTCATTGTTCTGCTCGATGTGGATGACGACAATCTCACAGTTCTTGCCATGCCATTGAACGGCTGTGCGCGGTGGCAATCTCTGTCCAACGTACTTCTCCTTGTTGTCGAACATGGATGTTCCGGTGGATGCCAGGCAGTCGGATGTGGGAGTATCGTAGTCCTGATCAATGCAACCTTCCTCGAGTCCAAAGACGCATCTGAACATGCCGAACGTAGTACTCCAACATTGGCTCTTGGTTGAAATGTAACGTGCCAATAATTCGACTCTGGCGTGCTTGCCACCTCGGACAAAGCATGCGATGGACTTGGATGACCATAGCTTGAGAACGATGCCCCTTGTACCCGCATTTGATGAACAGTTTGATGAGGTCGATGGTCTTGTCCTCTTCCGGGTAGCAGAACGAATCTGCCTCGTTGATGCAAAGGATGTTTGCACTGTTCTGCACCATCTGCATGATGAGCGGTCGGTATTCCTTGTGAGGTTCCCGTGATTCACTGTCAGGACGTTGAGTGAAATGGTGGATGGATAATCTTTTCTCTTGAGGTAGTCGACAACGTGGCCATCAGTTCCTTGCATCAAAGATCCCAGAATGTTCGTGAATGACTTGATGAGCTCGGGATCGTGGTGGTGCTTCAACTGCTTGAGGACGATTGGAAGTCTCAGTGGATACCGCGAAGGGTTCTGTGCTGCTCTGAACTCTTCCATGGTCGGATGTGCACTTGCGTGCTCGAAGTAGAACTCATCGTCATCGATGTTCTCATCTGGATTCACGTGTGCCAAAGATCTCAATTCGCAATCAGTCAGGTCTTTATGTACATTCGTTGATTCCTTGTGGCACTTCTCCACGAACTCCGTGAATGATTGCTGAATTTTGACGAGCTCTTTTGCGGCATCGGCCTTGGACATGTCCCGGTCCAAATAGATTTCTTCAGTCAAGTTGGCCGGATTGGGAGGTTCCACAATGACCTTGACCTTGACCTTGACGGATCGATCTGCCTTTGTGCTCATGCTGTCTTCATCATGATCTGTCGCGTGTCGTCTTTTCTTGGTCTCACTGGATTGTTCTTGTTCAGGTTGGTACTTGTTGCGCTTGTCGTGGGAGATGTCCTTGTCAATGTGCTTGAAGAAATTGCTCTGCAAACTTCTGGGGTTCTTTTTCATGATCCAGTAGCTGCTCAGCAGGGGCTGTCCATCGGTGTCGAATGCTGCGAGGATGCTGCATGGATCGATGGTATGTTCTGACAAGGCGGTTCGTTCTTCAGTGATTCGGGTGTTGTGCTGATTGTCTCGTGTAAAGGCAAGGATCAACAAAGCATCGCGTCCTTTAAGGACATGGGTCAGCGCTGCGTCTGATTCCTCGTCATCGTAGATGATGTCGTCGATGCATGCCATGTGAACATGTTGTCTTCCCCGAGTTCTTCCTGGCTTGATACCTTGCTGCGTGATGCTCTCTATGACTTCCATAGGTGGCATGGAACATGAAAGTGACGGCCTTCTTCCTGAATGGAACAATCTCTGTCCTGCTCGATGGATTTCGGATCCGCCGCACTCTCATCTTCATGGTCTTGATCACGATGCTTGGATGAATTGGGCAAGTCGTAGGATGGCTCTTCCCAAGTGCCCTGATACTTCCACAAAATTCCTCCAATAGCTTCCAACTCAACATATTGTGAATGACCACTGTTGCATCTCACACAGAGCTCCATGTCATTGTCGTTGAAGAATGCCTCGCCATCAGGCCTGAGTGCATGGAATGCGGCTTGGGATGTGATGCTGTCAACCCATCGGTCTCTCGGGACAATCTCATTCCTTGCCTCTCGTTCCTTGTGTGTTCCATCAAACTTCGGATATACGAACGCTATCTCGACTCGGGATTTTCCAAAGCGTGGAAGCATAGTCATCAGGAATACGCCTGGTATGTTACCAGGAAGTTTCTCGCATGTGTGATCGTGAACAATGCCTCATAGAGTTCGCATGATCCATCCAGGTTGACCTGGACTGGCCTTCTCAGTTCTCGTCCTTCTCGGGGATTGTGTTGAAGGCAGTCGGAAAACAACCTGCTCATTCTCTCCACTCTCCAAAGGATGAAATGGACGATGGGCTTCGCATAGGATGGATTCATTCCGTAACACATGCAAACGGATTCGGCGTTGGTAATAGTCTTGTCCATGTCGATCTACTGAAGCTCTGGGGGTCGTCGTTGATCAAGCAACACATGCAATAAATCTTCTTGATGTAGGCCATATAAGCCTTCTCTCCTTGGGTGTCTTCTCCACGAATGGTGGGTTCCTACAAGTCATTGAATTTGGTTTTCAACCAACATGGCTTCTTGTGCGGCAGGAACATAGTTGAAACTTGCTGTTCTGTTTCAGAACGGCGAAGGATTCGTGGTCTCTCTCAGAAGCTTGACTCCAACCCGGCCGGGCGTGTCGGAATTCGTCCACTTGGAGTGATCGATGCAGGAGGTGCCTTCATCGTCGGCCGTCTTGGCAAAGGTGGCCGGTCTGCATTTTGATGCTTGGCATTGTCGGATTCCGTCTCTTCGTCCAAGGGCGCGGATGGCTGTACCTTGATCTTCGGTGTCAGCCTCCGTGTTGGCACTGGAGGCTGCAGGCATTGCCTCCTGCCTTGGTCTTTCCTCGAGAGGTCGATCAGCGGGCTTCTTGTCCTCATCGGTGTCGGAATCTCGGTCATACTCTACCTGCTCCATCTGGATGTCTTCTTCTTCAGGAAGATCGGATTTCGACTTCTT
This sequence comes from Effrenium voratum, assembly GCA_963377175.1. Lineage (NCBI taxonomy): Eukaryota > Dinophyceae > Suessiales > Symbiodiniaceae > Effrenium > Effrenium voratum. Next base: position 261,537 of record CAUJNA010003379.1, read on the forward strand.
CCCATCGTTGATCTCACCCATGACATAGTCGGATGCGGATGATTCATCATCGTCATCACTCGGGATGGGTGAATTTTGAGAGGCGGTGCTCGTCTCTTTCCAGCCGGTTTCGGAGTGGATGGCTTTGACTGGCTGCTTCCGAAAAGGCTTGCAAGGAGCGGCATGTCGTTGTCAATCGAATTGAACATACACGATCGCAAAAGGTCGAATGGGTTGTGAACCAAATTGGCTGCGGATGCAGACACATATTTCTTGAGATTCAAGAACGGTCACATGCAAAATACTCATCACGGCATTGAGGAATTGAAAATCACTAAAATGGGAAAATTCATGCATTGAAAATTCATGGACATGTGGATCATGCCCAGGTTCCCCAATAAGCAAACATGGATTCTGCTACACCGACTCCTGCGAATGCAGTTGGGTCGGGTCCGTGCTTTGTGTTGTGTGCTAGCCATTCAACAAAAATGCCTTGTTCTGCGACATGGTGCGGAAAGGTGGAAGAGCGTCCACATTCATGAGGTTGCCTGTCAACACTGCCTTGCTAAGCTCATCTGCCTTCGCTGAGTGTTTTGTCAGCGAGTCCGCTAGGCAGTCCTCGCTTCGCACATGTGCGAGATCGTGCATTTGTCCACTATTGCTCTCCTTTCGCAACATTTGGATTGTGCATTGTTTCTTTCTGCTCTGGTTGATGAGTTGTGGATGCTGTTGTAACAAGATTGTTAGCATCGGTGCGGATATGAACATCTGCGATTTCGCCTGTAATGCCGTAACAACGCATCAGTGCGTGCAATTCAGCAACAGTTGTGGACATGGTTGTGGCGGTGATCTTATGCGTCTCATAGCCGACGAGTGAGCCTCTCGAGTTCGATGAGCCCTGGCGAAGAGCTCTGTTCTTCAAGACAGATAACATGTGCACGTTGGGATGACTTGTCTTCATTATTGCGATAGGTTGCATCTGGATAACCTACTATTCGGGTATTCCCACGAAGGGACCAGAATCTCACACTAAGCGGAATGCTTTTGATGGTTCTGACTGTCTTGTTGATGGCGCGAACGTCCTCAATGGTTGGTGATGATGCCTTGGACGCACACCTGGAGAATTGATAACCAATGTGAAATTTCGCGTGGTGTATCGTCCTTTAGATACTTGTCAAAGGTGATCTCCTGAAGTTCGTCGATGGCAACGTTCTGGTGGGCATTAACCGTGCTTGCCGTCATGCTTCCGTTGGATTCGTTGTCCTACGAAAAAGACAATCATGCTTGCTTTCTGAACCGAATTGAAAATCTTTACGAAGTCGTCCCATGATTTCCTTCTCAAACACGTCATCCCCGCTCATAAGAAGATCATCTACATGAAGAGAAAGTGCTCCATGAACTTGTCGATTCTTGGCGTTGTTACCGGAAACGGGGTCCATGAGGTAATCAACTGCTCCTTCAAGATCGAATGTGTTGGATGGCTTCTTTTCACTGATCGGTGTGGATTTTGGAAGCTGTTTACCCCAGTAAACATATGTACAACGATCTGCTCGCGTTGGCACTAATCCGTATGAACGGAGTGCCGAATCTAGGATGTTCCACGGTGCATCGTTCAGCCCAGAAGCAGGCTTCTTCATACGCGCACCGATGTGTGGCGGATATCCCATTTCAGGAGGGATTTGACAAATAATGTCACGATTCTGATGGTATGCTTTGCCTTGAAGGAATGCTGTCTTCAAATCCATGTGAAATATACTCCAGCCCTTGTTTGCGGCTGCTTGGATTGCAAGGCGGAAGCCACTCCTGGATGCAGCAGGGTCTGTCTGCTGATCGTTCTTCCTTATCTTGAAAACCTTGGAGGACCCGTCGGGCTTTTGTCTTCAGGAAGTTCCCGTCTCTGTCTCGCTTCAGGGTGAGAGCCCAGCGACCGGTAACCCAATTCCTGACCTGAATCTTTCGCGTGTCGAACACTTCATTGTCAAGCCAAGATTTGCACTCGAGGTGTTTAGCTTCAAGGAATTGCTTGTGGTAAGCTTTTGTCTCAGTAGCTGTTGCTTCCTTGCGCTTCTTCCCGGTAAGTGCGGAAGTGGATGAAGCCTTCAGGGATTCTTGCTTGGATGAGTGCAATACCAAGAGTGCTCGGTCATCGTCTGTCATGTTCTTGCAAAGCCGGTCAACATGATCCTTGTCTGTGTATTTCTGAAGGTCTCTTTCACGCGTCCAAGAAGGACAGGTTTCCTTCGATATCTCTCGGAACCGTGAAGGATTCAGTGTTGGCACAGATCTTCTGATCGGATGTCATGAGTGACCTATGTGCCTCATCAAGAACAAGGTCAGCTTCCTGGTCGTCGTACTGCCTCGTCCTCTGAGAGTTTTCTGATTCATCTTCTTCTCGGTCAGTGTACTGCATGGTCTTCTGTGAACTTCCAGCGCCGGATGAAGTTGGAACGTGAGGGAGTAGTTCTTCCTCACTGTCGGATTGCATCGGCAAGTTGACTGGGTTGTTCGGGCTGAAATTGGATGAAGCTGCAGGTTCATTCTTGGGAGATGACCCAGGCGAATCTTCGTCGTCTGGATTCTCACCTGGCTTCTGGATGAGCTGCTCTGCACAGGAGGTGCAGCGATTGGGCAGTTCAAGCTCTTCATCATCGTTTTCTGCTTCGGGATTCGTCAGAATCAGGTGGCGATGGCACCACGACATTCGGAAGAATCGGTTGAGATGGTTGAGTCCACAGGACGACATTGACTGTGGCGGCAGCGGTGGATCTACGGGACTGTCTGGTGACACACCTGGTGGTGCTGGCGGCATGGGATGATCCGGTCGATCATTCTGATCAGGCTGATGTGGAGGATCCGGCGCGCTCGTCCGGTGGAGTTGGAGGTCTTGGATCAGTCATGGGATGGTCCGGTTGACCAGGTGGCTGCTGTGTGTCAGAAGGTCAAGGTGTAGGATTGACCTTGACGGGCATCGGCTTGATAGCCGGCGCATCTGAGAATGAGTGATGGACTGATGAGTACATCACTGCATGCCACGTCTTCGGATTGTAGTTCTCCCAATTGCACTTGGATGCTGGCAAGACCCAAATTCTGCTCAGCTGACCTGGTTGCTAGAAGGCTTTGATGGCATCGTCCGGAGGTGAATTGATAGGCATGTTGATGCCAATCGCGTGGGCGTATGCCGTGCGTGCATCGTATCGTGTGGATGAGACGCACAATTGTCTCAACTTCTTGCAAACATTCCACATGTGCTGACATCGCCAGTCATTAGGATCTTGTTTGAAAACGTCGATTTCAGTTTTCAGAGATTACTGTTTCAGTGTCTTCTGAAACTTTTGGACTAGTCGATCTCTGACGACTAATGGCGGAAAGTTGTTGTTGAACGGGAGGTCCTGAATTCTAACAGCGGTGCTGCTGCTAGTCATGTTGAACTCCTTGTCGATGGCAGCCATCTCCTTTCGAAGAATATCAATCTGCTTGTTGGTGAACGGCTCGACGAAGATGTCCTCGAGGAGGTACACTTCATTGTCAAGCGGTTTCACCTTCACATGACGCATGGTGACGTGCGCGAGATCTTGGCAGAACTGGTAAGGATATACCTGGTTCTGCTTCCGAAAATGCCGGCATTTCCCTCAAGGGGTTGATGCTCATGTTTTACCGAACTGGTAAAGTTTTTACACTTTCGGAGAATCGGTCTCAAGCTTGTTGGCTTGAGACATCTGAGTCCAGATTCAGGATCTTTCAGTCCGTCTGCGCAGAAATGGAAATCTCCCCAAGTCACGGATGGATCTGAAAAGAGTTGCCGCACGCAATGCAAATACCAGATCCTGGATGCTTGGGGGTTTTCGATGATAAAATATCTTCTGCGCTTCAGCTGATATGGCGGGGTGGATGCCACGAACTCAACCATCGGGATGTAGCGCTGTCGCTTTTCCCAGATGTTCGGTTGGTCTTGTTGGGTGTTCTGCATGTTTGACCATGGTCCACAGCCTGGCGCCATGAGGATGAGATCAGGCGCTTGCTCCTTGATGATCTCCGTGACCATGTGTCATCCTTGGTTGTCATTACGTCAAATCCGTTGCGGATGTCAACTGGTGTCTCAACCTTCAAACCGGTGAGTGCACAGCCTTGACTGAATCTGGCACTCGCTGCAAAGATCTCGAGAACGTGGATCTTTCCTTTACGTACACAATTCCAATGCGCTTGTTCAGGAATGGATGTCATATCTTCCACGAACATGTTCTCTGCAGGCGTTGATGCTGCAGGCTGGGGACTTGATTTTCCAGCAATGCGTACTGGTCGTGAGGATGCTGGCTTCGGAGTTGGAACGGATGATCCCCTCTTTTTGGAATCGGTTGAAGAACCTCCTTGTTCTTTCTGCAAGGATTCTTTCTCATCAGGCAATAAAAATCAATTCCAGGTTTCCCCGGAGGGATGGTTTCATCGTGTCTCATCCTTTCTGACTTTCGTCATGTTGACCTTGATGAGTGTTGTTCCGAGATCAAGTCCAACCATTGCTCCTTCCAAGGAAATGACTCTTCCTTTTGGCCATACACCTCCTTTGCTTGCTTCCGTCGAAACGAATGTTGGATTTGTCTTCCGCCAGTGAAATACCTTGTCCTTCACCTGAAGAGGTTTGGAGCTCATCCTGAAGTTCTGGGCAAGGTCTCTTGTGATGTCCTCGGATTGACGAGCCTCTTGGAATGCCTGCTTGGATAGCTGCTTGATTTGGATTGCTGCAAGCCTTCCTCATTCCTGTCGATCGTCAATTGAATTGGTGTTGCGACATCAAGTTGGATGAGATCTGCAGGTCTTTGTCCGAATGCGAGCTCCAGAGGTGTTACACCCCCGTAGGTGACAGTTTGATTTCTGACAGTTGCTGCTGCCTTCACAAGTTGTCGGTATGTCACTTTCTTCAATGTCGCCGGTGCATTGCCCGACTTAATCGAATTGAGCATGATCTTCAGCTGAGCCTTCAATAACCGAACTGCTGATTCAGCTCGATTCGGCCATGGTTGCTCCCAGCGATATTGGTGTAATGTCGAGGGATCGGTAGAAATGTTCCCATGTCTCCGTCATGAAGGCCTGATCGCCGACAACTGATTTTGGCCGCAGGTGGTACTGGTCAAAGTAGTTCCTGAGGACAGTGATGTTCTCGGCTTCTGCCTCAGCGGTGAGCAACGTCGTTGCTGCATCCAGGATGACAAAAACAGTGATATGTTCTCCAGTTCCAAGAGGAACTTATCATGTCTCCGAATGTGTCCGCTCGAAGTCCACTCGTCTTGCTTCGTGATGGTGCATGTTTTGCTGCTTGGCAAACTTCACATTCACTTCGGGTTTTGACAAATAGATCGCACGAGTCCTGAATCGAAATTGGTCTGTAGTCATGTGATGATGCTGAAGGTGGAGCTTTTTCAGCTCTTCTGGTTTGGGCAATCGCTGATGAATTCTGCCTAAGGCAAGCGGAAGTGACGTGGGTTCTTCCTTGGATGGCGTTGCAGGATCTGGCTCAATATTCGACTGGCCCTTCTTGTCGATGATCCTGTCTGCTGCCGATCCTGAACCGGATTCTTTGTCCGTCAGCGAGTCGTCCCCGAAGGTGAAAATGGTCTTACCCTTCCACAGGTTGATCAATGGTTTGTTCGCGTGGGATGCGAGTCTCCAATTGTCTTCAAGGATTTCTGGTTCACCAGTTTCGGATGCATCAATGATTTCTGTTGTACGCTCTCGGCTGATGTTGTCAGGATTAACTGGGCACTCCTTCGCTCCCATTGGTGTGAACAACGCTTTGCGAGGCGTGATGCGCGCACGGATGAGCTGCTTGTTCTTCTTGTCGAGTATCCAGTGATCCTGCTTGAGAGAACCAATAGTTTTTGGAGTCGCTATCTCTTCCTTCGCCTCGGTTTCCTTGGATGCACAGACTTGTTCACTCACTGAGTGTTCCCTCGAAGGGAAATGGGTGCTGTTGTCATCATCGTAAACGTAGTTGGTGAGGCCCTTGATGGCGATCTCTCCATGGGATTTCAGTCTTGCTACTCCAGCAAGATCGACGAGCGCATGTCCTGTGCCGGATACTGGAACTGCTTGACGGTTCATGCCAAAAGCCGTACATGTGATCTTGTCGCATTGGGTGTGTGCTCGATGGTCATGTACAGGTTCCGCATCTGACGGATGCAGGAGAATGGGTGCAGCGCCTTGTTCAAGGATGTCGACGTTGGTGCTGCATGGAGGTGTCGTATGACACCTGAGGTGCAAGGCCCAGTTTACCTTGACTGTCTCTCCGTTTGCAAAAGTGTGGATCTGGTACGTCCGTTGTCCAGGATCGCATAGGTCGGATTGTGCTGTGGGTTGATGACCGCGCCGTCAGCTTTGTTGCTAAAAGGCTTTGTTTTGCTGTCGCTGTCATTGACTGCTCTGAAACTGTAACGGATTGGATCAGCTTCTTGTGGATGGCGTCCTTCTCATGCTGCTCATATGCGTCATGGAATGCCATCATCGCTTGTCCTGTGCTGGATGTCTCATGGGATGAATACCAGCCTTGTTCACTCCAATTCCAGGATGGATCCCAATCTTGATCTGTCCAACCGGCATAGGTAGGCTCCGTGGATGGTGCAGTCTGCTGGATGGCGGGCTGCTCCTCCGTCTTCTCTGCGATGGCTGCGAACGTTTTGGATTTTCCTTTCTCTTGTCCGCCTTTTCCTTTGCCATTGTCATAGGATGGATAACCTTTGTTTCCATCATAGGGATATCGGAATTTTGACTTTCCTTTCTTTCCCTTCTTTCCTTGGCCGTTTCCCCAATATGCCTGGTCGTAGGGATCCTGATATTCATTGGCCATATTGGCCTTCCCGCCGGAGCTACCTTTTCGAAAGGTTTGAAGCCACCTCGTTGGTGACTGCCCTTTTTGCTTGTTGATTTTCCTTTTCCTTGTCTTTTCTTAAATCTGAAATTCCGCCCAGACACCTTTCTCGCAATGAACGCATCGTTCTCCTCCAATACCCAAAATGTCTCTTCATCGTTGGTTGACATGAAACCTTCCAGTCCTTCTTCCTCCACCCAGACGCCTTCTTCGCCTTCGTGTTCTCCTTACTTATTACCGCGCGGTACGTGGGGGGTCCCCTGTGTTGCTTTTGCTTCGCATGTTGACCCTGGAACAACCATTGTCATTTTGGCTCAAGGCCCCTCTTGTATCATGGGCACGCAGCATTCATTCTGCAGCCATTACAAAAGGAGAGCAGCAGAGCGCCTTGCAGGAATAATCCACCGAGTACAGGACCAGGGACATCCATTCTCAGTTCCTCCACAGTTGGCATATTGGACTCTCTTGCAGAATAGATCCAGGGACCACCACATACATTCTACTGGTCTCAGCTTGTGGTAGCGGAGCGGGTTTTCCGCAGAGATCCATACACAATGTCATCCGATGGAGAAGGCTTCATGGAAGCCTCTTCAAGTGTTGGCCGATCACCCGGCTACACTGAAGAGACGCTCAACTTGTTGATGACCGCCAAGCAGCCGCCATCGTACGACGGAAAAGTCAGCTGGTTTAGATATGAAGAACTTGCAGATGATTGCCATCGGCATCCAAGAGAGGACCACTCCTCAAGAGCCGTCTCACAGGAGACGCTCACATGTGCAAGGCAGTCCTCAAGAATGACCTTTAGCAAGATCCTGACGAAGGAGTCAACTATTTCAAGAACACGCTGAAGAAGTTCTTCCTGAAAGGGTCGACCAACGTGTGCTTATACAGACTTCTCAGTTTCTTCAGTCACAGAAGGCAGAACACTGAGTTCCTCATATTCGCATCAAAATATGAGATTCTCTTGATGAGATTGAAGGCAGCCTGGATGGACTTGACCACACATACAGCACAGTCACCAGAGTTCATAGCATCAGTGCAAGATGCCAATGCAAGAAGAATTGCCGCGCACCAGCAAGCAGCTGGTACACAAGCACCGCCTCCAGATCTGCTGCAAATCGACAATCCAGAAGTACTCAGGCAGTACCTCACCGGCATGCAGACAAGGCACAGGGACGCATTTCCCCTCAGCGACAACCTCATTGCACAATTTTTCATAATCCAAAGTGAATTGTCAGATCAGCAGAGAGAAAGCCTGATCAGTGCAATGTCATTGAGAATCATCTCGCTTGAGAACTACACCTACGAGATGATGAAAACGCAGTACCACGACCTCTTCATCACGACCAGAACATCCGTCCAAGATCCATCCATCCGACCTCCCGGAGGAAATCGGAGCAATACCTTCTACATCCTGGAAACAAGGGTCCCAGGCTCGGTTCCCCCTGCCGGCTCTTTTGCTGGTTTGGGTTTACTGCCTCCTTTTGCCGAAAATCTGAAAAAACTCTGTGTTTTTGTACGTCCTCTTTGCGAAAACGCTGGAAAACCGAGTTTTTGCGGGAAATACTGGGGAGCAGAGGGGAAACGCAAGGAAGTGCAAGGAAATGAGAGGAGGAAATAGGAAGTCGACATGACAGGAAAGCAACGGGAAATGAAAGGGAAACCAAGGAGAACTGAAAGGGACATGAAAGGGACAGACATGAAAACTAGGGGAGTGCATACATACATACTTACATTACATTACATTACATTACATTACATTACATACATTACATTACATTGCATTACATTACATTACATTACATTACATTACATTACATTACATTACATTACATTACATTACATACATTACATTTACATACATTACAATACATTACATACATTACAGACATACATTACATTACACATAGGGCTGCGACTGCTTCGGCTGCTAACGTTGCCTCTGCGACCGTTTCGGCTGCTAACACTGCCCCTGGCCTGTTTCGGCTGCGAACAAGCTTCTGTGACATGCTTTGGTCGCTGGGAACGTTTTTGAATGCTTGGAACCGTTTCGAACTTTCGAAATTTTCGAACTTTTTCGAACGTTTCGAACTTTTCGAACGTTTCGAACTTTTGGAACGTTTCGGACGTTTCGAACTTTTCGTTTCGAACTTTTCGAACGTTTCGAAGTTTCGATTGTTTCAAACTTTTTGAACGTTTGGATGCGAACTTTGAGGGTTTCGCTAGCCTTTCAATTGCCATAAAAAGAGTTTTCGATGTAACTAGACCGTTTTTTGCCGACCCTGGCCCTAAATACTTCAAGAATGACACTTCTGTTACCGAAGTGGTCATCATCTACGTGTTCCCTGGTCTCCCAAAAGCGGTCCAAAGTGTGGTCGAGGTAGCTCAACCATAAGTTGGATAGAGGCTACACGCTGCGCTTTTGCGTTGCGTATACCTTTGGAAGCTTGCGTGCCGTTTTTCTTTCCTGGGTGAATGTAGTAGCCTGTTTCATCCAATTGGCTAAACTCGCCAACGCTAAAAATGCAATTTGGCTGCCTGAAGTAGATAGCATTGCTGCGCTAACATTCTATTTAGAGGGACCTTGCGCGCCCCGTGTTTCGTCAATATGTTTTTCATAGAGGCATTCAGCCGAGGCGGTGACAAGACTTGAGCCTCAATAATGGAGTGTCAACCGGGAACAAATAGGAAACGATTCCGCGCACCACCAGCCTAGCGCACCAAGCGCAGCCATCTCCATGCTTTGAATAGCCTTTCCACACCCTTTTCTGGCCTCCACGCATTTTTATTGTCTTCCCACAGTTTGTCCACGGGTTGTCCACGGTCACGTCATTGTCCAGAGCATGCGCTTTTTTCTGAAGGGACCATGCGGACTGCCAATATCTTGACTTAAAAGTTGTCGCTGAATTTGTGTTCAAACCTTGCCAAAAGTGGCGTTCAAGGATGACAGTGGGCTGCGCGGTCAGGTACATGTAGTGTGTCCATAGCTTTTGGGCCCGTGTACAGATAAAACTGCCATGACGGGTTCCCATGCAACATCGCCTGATCAGCGGGCTACTGAAACATTTAATCTACATGCACAGGACCCTGCGGCAAGCTGAACTTCCACCATGTCCACTCCTTTGAAGATTCTCATTTTACCGCCTTTGGCCTCTCTAGCTGGGACATTGCAGGTTCGGTTTTTAAAGTCGCAAAAAGTATAGTCGAGGAAGCACTGCGGTTTGGAACTGATCGAACGTTTGGAAAGCTTCAAACTTTTCGAAGGCCTGGAACGTTTCGAACATCTGGAACTTCTCGAACGCTTCGAACGTTTGGAAATTTCGCTCTGTTCGAACTTTTCAAGCGCAGTTCGAGCGTTTCGAACGTTTCACACTTTTCGAACGCTTGGGACTTTTCAAAAGTTTGGAACGCGCCGAACTTTTCGAACTTTTCGCACATTTGGAGTGTTTCGAAGCACGTTTCGGTCTTTTTGAACTATTCGATCGTTTGGATGGTTTCGAACTTTGCATTTTCAGCGTTCCAAAGTGTTCGCGGCCGAAACAGGCCGGGGGAGATGTTCGCGGCCGAAACAGGCCGGGGGAGATATTCGCGGCCGAAACAGGCCAGAACAAACTGTTCGCGGCCAAAATGATCTCGACCCCATACATACATACATACATACATACATATACATACATATACATACATATACATACATATACATACATATACATACATATACATACATATACATATATATACATATACATATACATATACATACAGAAACATATACATATACAAATACATATACATATACATATACGTGTACATATACATATACATATACATACACACACATACACACATACATGCATACATGAATACATACATACATTACATGCATACACACATACATACATTACATGCATACATACATACATGCATTACATGCATACATACATACATGCATTACATACATACATACATACATACATAACATAACATAACACAACATAACACACATACATACATACGTGCAAACATAGATACGTAGATTACATACAAAACATACATTACATTACATTACATTACATTACATTACATTACATTACATTACATTACATTACATACAAACATACATTACATACATTACATCACATACATACATACATACATTACATACATACATACATACATACATACATACATACATACATACATACATACATTACATGCATACATACATACATGCATTACATACATGCACACATATACATACATACCTGCATACACACATAACATAACATAACATAACATACATACATACGTGCATACATAGATACGTAGATTACATACAATACATACATAATTACATACATTGCATTACATTACATTACACTACATTACATTACATTACATTACATTACATTACATTACATTACGTACAAACATACATTACATACATTACATACATACATACATACATACATACATACATACATACATACATACAGTACATACATACATAATTACATACATACATACATACATACAATACATGTATACATACAGTCATACAAACATACATACATACACACACACACACGCATACATAACATGCATGCATGCATGCATACCTACATCAACACACACATACATACATACATGCATTGCATACATACATACGTAGACTACATACAATACATACATACATACATATGTAGATTACATACAATACATACATACACACATACATACACAAATATGTAGATTACATACACACATACATACATACACACACACATACATACATACATAAACACACACATGCATACATACATACATACATTACATACATTACATTACATTACATTACATACATACATACATACATACATACATTGCATACATGACACGCATTACTTACATTACATACATACATACATGCATACATACATACATACATACATACATACATACATACATACATACATACATACACACATACATACATCACATACATACATAAATACATACATGCATGCATGTATGTATGTATGCATGCATGCATGCATGCAATGTATGTAATGTATGTAATGTATGTAATGTATGTAATGTATGTATGTATGTATCTATGTAATGTAATGTAATGTACGGTGCTGTATTGTAATTATGTATGTATGTATGTATGCATGTAATGTATGTATGCATGTATGTATGTAATGTATGTATGTAATGTATGTATGTATGTATGTGATGTATGTATGTAATGTATGTATGCATACATACATACATTACAGACATACATAAATACATACACACATACATACATACATACATACATACATACATAAACACACACATACATACATACATACATACATACATACATACACTACATACATACATACATACATACATACATACATACATACATACATACATACATACATACATACACTACATACATGCATACATACATACAAACATACATACATTACATACACACAAACATACATACATACATACATACATTACATACATACATACATACATACATACATACAAACATACACACACATACATACATTACATACATACATACATACATACATCACATACATATATACATATATATATATATATACATACATACATACATACATACAGACAGACAGACAACAAACAACCTGGGCAATGAAGCCGGACATACGAGGGAATGACAGGGACATGAAGGGGGAGTTGAAAGGAATGGAAGGGACATGACCAGGACATTATGGGACACGTGAAAAGGACATGAAGAGGAAATCAAGTGGTGAGATGACAGTTCAGGGTCAGTCCCTGGACATCGAAGCAACTCAGGGGGGACGTGACGCTGCAATGCAGAGAGAGAGCGAGAGAGAGAGACAGGGAGAGAGAGAGAGAGAGAGAGATAGAGAGAGACAGAGAGGGGGAGATTGAGGAAGGGAGAGAAGGGAGAGATGAAGAAGGAGAAAAGGGAGAGGACATTTATTACATATCATTATATAGTATCATATAGTTACCGTATTTAGAAAAATCTGGGGACGGATGTTGCCAACGAAAGAATCTCACTGTGGAGCCGGACTGCCAAAGGACGTGAAAACAATCCGTAACAATCCATGCGTTTCACGCCCCTTTCGACTATGACTACGGCAATGCGTTTTTGTACTGAAGCACTAGTGATGTTGGGGCTGTTGTCGTTTTTTGCTAAAAAGTATGCGCTCGTGGTGCTGGAGATACCTACCGCTTGACCTAGCAATAGCGTCCTCCACGTTTAGCAAACGGAGATAAACATCTCCATTTCGAAACACAGGTGATGCTGGTATGTTCAAACACCATAGTATCTGGGAGCGAACACTTTTCTTTTTGCATCCCCAGCATCGCCACCGGGCCTAACGTCTCTGTTTGGATTGTTTCATGTTCAGGATTCATGCTTGGTTTTGATTTCCCCATGGCTTATTCTGAAGGAGGTGCAGGCTTGATTCAAAGTTGCGTTTGCATTGGGGATCGGGCTAGATTCAAACTTGGAATGTTTCAAGTTAAGTGCCTCTTTAGGCCCAGCCTGTAAAACAAATGCAAGCCCAATTTCAAAAACAACGTAAACACATCGCCCGATGGACTGCTCTCTGCCTAGAAGTGTAGGTTTCCAGCCGCTCCACAGCGCCCATGCGCCCTCATTCTTGATAATTTGTGACACAGCTCGTAAGTAGCCATCGTACGCAGCAGCACCTGCAAGGTAACTCCATATTTCATGGCAGCTGCAAACTGCCTGCCTTGGTGAGCTGCCATCCGAGCCTGATGGGCTTGCCATGGATAACCATCCGTCAAAACTTAAGGGATGACCATTGCTGCCATTATTGCATAGTTTCTCAGCTAATACTTGCCGTTACGTGCTCACTGCAGTCCACGGAGCTCTCAGTAGGTCCAAAGGGTATGTGAAGCTGGTGGCTGTGGCGCCAGCAGCTGCGCCTGCAACAAAGCGGACCTCAGCTCTTGTGCAAATTTGGGTCAACTTGCTAAATATCTCCACGTGATTTGAGATCCCTGCGGCCTGGCGTTGATCTCTTTAAGTCAGAGTGAACCATCTCACTTGGGTGGGCGTGATGGGGCAAAATGGGCCGCAACGATCGAAGGCAGGTCCGGGCCCCGATAGATACTTGTGTGAACGTTGCTTGCGTGAAATGGAGCAAGCGCAAGGACCTGCGACCAGAAGGTGAGATATGTCAACCGTGTTACTCTACCAAACCATTTCAATCCCCCACGCTTGCAAACACACCATCCGCACCTGCACGTCACTCAAGTCTGGGAGGGCACGACGTAGACCAGCCTATGCAGACTTTTACAAGTAGCATACATGAGCAAGTGCTGAAGTGCCATGGATCTCCGCAAAACGGTTCATAAATCCCGCGGCAAGGGAAGAGGTTCTGCCCAGCAACGCAAACGTGCGCCGGCGACCTTCAAGTGTATACGGCCGCTTGGCTCCTTTGCCACCCTCTTGTACAAGAAAACATTGTGTAGCGCGTGTCGTTTTGTGTGCTTTTGCGCGGCTCCACGTTTCATGCGGCAGCTCCAGCTCGGAAGCTGCAACAGTACGAGCGTGCTCAAGAAAGTGTGGAGGCTGCTCCGGCTCGAAAGTCGCAACTTCTCAGTACAAGCGCAGCAGAGGAAGTCCACTTTGGCAGCTCCACCTCGTACTAAAGGAATTACTGCGGCTCGAAAGTCGCAACTTCTCAGTGGAAGTGCGGAAAAGGAAGTACATTGGCAAACGGTCTTCTCCCTACATCAGGGTAGTCCCGCGCACAAGCCCAGCTTAACCCAGCTTACTCTGCGCATGTTGGTGTTGATCTTCCAGAGGTTCTGCTGGGCGGAGGAGACGGGCAGAATGGGTAGGACTTTACTCTGCTCAGCCATTGTCGCGCCGGTGAAATCTCTGAAGCTATTCCCTCTGACGCAGCACGCCGCACTCCTGTCCTGACGCTGCGTTCCGCGTTCTCCCTCGTCTCTGCCGCCGCGTTCCCCGTGACGCCACATTCCTCCTGACGACGCAAACCCGGCGATGCCGCGTTCCAACGTTAGAGGTCGGGAGCGACTTGGTTGATCTCGCCAGTGATACACGGGTGTGCGCGGCGCTTGACGAAAAACCCTACGTCGGCTTAGTCTCGCATCTTGGACTTGAAACGCCCCGGGCCGAGGCTGTTGCGCCTGGCTCGAAAACACCAGAACCTGCGAAAGTGCTGCAGCTCTTCGCATCTGGCTTTCATGCGAGATTGTAGGCGAGACCTGTTACCGGCGATGCCTTGAGCGCGCTGGGTCAGACCCATTTGAGGTTCTTTCCCCTTCAAGCCAATCCCCCTCTAAATTTGCAACGCTCAGCCGTCGCAAAGTGAGCGGAGCCCTCGCAATGCAACAGCCGGAAACATGCAACGACGTGTGTGGTTTCAGACATCTGCGCGTAATGTGAAGCGCAACCCTTGCAGTCTGAAGCATTTTTGGCTCCACGCAGAACGCGAAGACACGTGTCCGAAACACCTGCAATGATTGGCCTTGCAGTCGCAGGGCGCCAAACGCAAACATGCCTGGCTCTCCGCAGCAGGCGGGCAACTGCTTGTCTTGAGCGCCAAACTCCCGGAGAGCGCAAGCTTCCTTGAAGACACGTCCGCTCGCGGCTGACGTGCGTGCCCTCGATCAGAAGCATTGACGCGTTCATCGCGTCTAACCTTTCGACCGGACATTTGACGCGCGTGAGCTCCCAAACGCTCTTTGCTTTTGTGGCAGTTGCATGCGCTCAATTTCCTCCCGGCTACGCCGGTTGACAGCTAGGCTGGCTGTTTGTCTCGAAACGCTTTAACTTCCGTTGCACCGTCTGGGCCGCCCTCTACTAGGCTCGCGGCGCGAGTGGGGCCCAGGAGCGCTGCATAGGCTGCTTGTTGCTTCAGAGCTTCCGCCCCTCAAGCCCAGCCAGGGCGCGCTGTGAACGCAGGGCAGAACGGCCTGCGCTTCCCGTGCGTGGGGCGCGCAAGGAAGGGGACGTGCTTGTCAGTGACACCTCACAGATAGCGGCAGCACTCGGGAGCTGCTTTTGCAAGCGGGCAACATTGATGTGCGTAACTGTGAGACAGGTCACTCTACGCGAGGCCGCGCCTCAGGTGACTGAGCCAGCCGCTCTTGCGCGGCCGAAGCCAATTCCACAGCAGCTTTCGCTTCCTAAAGAAAAAATGCATCAGGCTTTGTTTCATATCTTGGGGGCAACCGCCTAAATGGCCACAGACTTGGGCAAGCAGCCCCGACATCGCGAACTGGCATCCCCTGCGTACAAATCCTGCGTCAGGTTTCGCTTCAACGCGTCTTGAAAAATTCTGCCAGACTCGGTGCCCAGTATCCATGCATCACCTGCATGGCCGTCGGGATTCAAAGAGCCATAGAGAAACCACAGTTGACAGACTCGGGGCAGCCTCAGCCGCTTCGGGTGGGAATTCGTCTTCGAGGGGCTGCGGGATTCGTCTTTACGGGGGCAATTCGAGTCTTCCGAGTTTGTCTTCGGGGGGTAATTTGTCTTTGTGGCGGGAATTCGTCTTCGGCAGGGGAAATTCATCTTTGGGAACTCGTCTTCAGAATTCGACTTTGGGGGTCAAAATCGTGATCGGGAAATTTGCGGGGCAATGTGTCTTCGGAAGGTAAATGTGCCTTGGGAGTCTGGCGCAAAAGTCCTACACCCCTCCCTTGGACATGCGAATCGCCCATCCCACAAAACATTTCAAACTCACGACGTGGCCTTGTATGGATCGAAGACTGTAAAGCTGATCCTGGGATTGGTCACAGGCAGCTGCCGATTCCCGTGACACGCGCATGCTCCTCTCGACTAAGGCAAGAGCGCCGAGTATGGCACGACTCGCAGCAAGGTTGCTCCGTGACCCCGCCATAGACCTGGCACCCCCTCCACGTTGTAGATGTCTTTCCTCAGCTTTTCTGTTCCGTTCTTGCTCCAACCTCCCAAAGTGGATTGAATTGAATCAAGTCGAGCTGCAGCCTATGAATAACATCATGCCAGGAGAAGTGGCGAGTCTTGTCAGTCTGGTAGATGATCTTGACCCTGTCCTCCAAATCAAACATGACCTGCTTTTGACATTTTCGACCCTGCCTGAAAGGTCAAAGCAAGAGCACAAACACAGGCTACACACGTTCATCAATCAAAAGGGAGGAATGATTTAACTTTGTTCTCAGGGCGCTATGCACAAAGGTGAGTCATGTGAGGCATGGCTCAGTTTCAGCTCAGTCCAGCGGGGCTATGACGGTCTTCGCAGTTGCTCCGGCCGCACCACCAACCACCAAACTCTCGACAGCGCTGAGCCTCGGCCGCAGGCTACGAGCTGTTTACAGGCTTCAGGTATCAACCGACATCAAACACCTCTCCCAGGATCCTCTCACCAGCCGTTCCAGTGCAGCCCAGCTGCTTTTGAGCTGTTCCATCTGTAACATGCCCTCTGCCCGGCAGGGCTATGTATTGATCATGCCTTGGTCGCACAACCTAAGCGCCTGCAAGCATTAGCTGAAGTGCCAAAAAGTTGCTCGTCTGAAGCATGCCGTCGATGAAAATATCCTGGGCCATGCAGGACAATCTCAGTCGAACGAGCAAAGATTTGTCGTAGGTGAGCTTGTCCCCGCGCGCCCACTTCCGGATCTCGTCCAAGCGTCCCTTCAATGCGTCATTGACCACAAATGCAAGGCCGACGGTCAGCGGCCCTTTCATCCAAACGATTGATGCACCTGAATACGGTCAGACAGCAAACATTTAGACATTTGCCGATTTGCGCTTTCGGTCATTGCAATCGCGCCTTTGTAGAGAGCCGCCAAACCCTCTGTGGCCTGTATTTGTCTGAAGGTGTCCCTGTCACCCAGGGTCAGAGTCAAAGATGAAGCATGCAAATGTGGATTTCTTCAACCACCGTGCCAGCCTCAAGTTTGCATAGGCTAGGGATCCTGGCGCAAAGTCGGGCCAAAATCCATGTCAATGTTCCCCGTGATGTCTGGGCTAGCCGGCGGGGTTGCCCCCGGCCAAGATATCATTGAACAATTAACAATTTCCAGTGCTTGGCTTCTGCCACTTTGCTCTGTGACCGAAGCACAGTCAAGCCGTTCTTGTTCTTGCGCGATTCTCAAATTGGTCCATGTGGCCGGTCCTTGAGCTCCCAACTCTTCTGGGTAGGGGAACTGCATCCGCCGGCGCACAGTCTGCATGGGATACCTCAGCTGTCTGAGTCATAGTCATCCAGGTCTTCGGGCCTCTGGCCCCAGAGGCTCTGATCACTGGATGTTGGAATATGTTGGAATATATCAAATATGACGCCAATATGATGCCATCAATATCAAATACAATATCAACATATATCAAATATTATCAAATACAATCCATTGGCGAGCCACGATAACAGCTGGGCTGTGGCACCGCTGAGGGTGGCAGCTGCTAGTCGGTGCAGGAGTGGCACATCTGAATCCGTGGGAACCTGCAGGGCCACGCTCACTCTGCTCTTCCTGCGGCCTACATTGGACTGTTTAGATGGAAAGACTGAGGCGGACATTTGCAGCATCCCATTCATGGGCTTGGATGGCAGCTGTGGTCCTCGGCATGCTGGCAAACACTCACCAATGAATTCGCCAAGATCATGCTGCGATCGGGCATTTGCCTCTTGTGCGGGGAGTCAGATTGCATGCTTCACTTGTGGAGCGTCGTGATTTCGATCTCTTCACAGCAGCATTCAAGCGGACACTGTAGGACAAGCGAACGCAAACTGTCCAAGGACCGACCAACAAGAACCCGGCCAGTGTTGGACGATTCTTCACTCCCGGGCTGGATTGCCCTTCACTAATCCACTATTGAAATGTTCCCCAATGCCCAGCCTGGTGCCACTGCCGCAGTTTCCTCTTTGCAGACTCAAAGGCGCAAAAAGACATAGCGCCGTAGGGACCAATTCCCAGGAGAGTCGGAGACAGTCCCCGGAAGAGACCCCTGAGCACACGGTAGTACGAGAACACAGGTACCCTTCTCTCTTTTGTGAGTACCGGAAGCTGACTAGACTCTTGAAATCAGCATCATAATTACAGTGGATTCAAATTGCGCCTGACCAATCCTGCCCGGGCCTGAAACCCTCGATCTTGAGAATAGTTTGAAATGCGCTGGAATAGTCGCGGTAGCGGGGAACAGCTTCAAGATGCCCAGCAATCCTTGTTCGCAGCACATCTAAAGGATACGTTGCCACCGTGGCCGTCACAGCGGCAGCGGCACCAGCGCAGGCTGGAATCCAATAGGGCGACAGTGTAGAAGGCACTGATTTTTGCACCAGCTTGGACTGAACAGTTTCGAAAGCCAGAAATTGGATTCCTGCAAAAGGAACCACCCGGTAGACAGTGGCCTTGTGCCCGTACCACAGGCCCTGCGGCCCTCCAAGACGGGCAATGTCTCTTGCCAGCTGGACAGCATCTCGAAGACTGTAGACTTTCGACGGCGTGACCTCACCGACTTTCCAGCCGCGAGCGTGCCAGACTCGGTCAGAGACTCTGCACAGTTCTATCTCGGCTTTATCGAACGTTTGTTTAGGCCAAACATTCGAACTCAGCTTGACCCTGTCTCATTTCTCTCCTCTCCAAGGCCTCACTTCAGTGAAGCACTGTGCCCGCCTGATAAATCAGCCGCACACGATCCAGCGGAGCTGTCACCGTCTTGGCTACAACGCCCGCCACAGAGCCAGTGACCAAAAGCTCCAGCGAGCTAAGCCCAACGGGCCTGGCGGCTGTTACCATTCATAGCTTGCTTTCGAAAAGCGTTCTCTGAGAGGAGTCATTCGCAAATGGCAAAATTTGTTTCTCAAAAGCCTTGCCTGGAGCCCACCCACGCGCCAAAACCAGAGGATGGAGCTGCTGCGTCCGCCCGGAACTGAGTCATGTGCTCCCCATTCCATCAGTTTGACACGCTGAGCGTGCACGGCTCCGGTGGACTCCGGGATCTAATCTGAGACGTTCCTGTGTCCAGGACTTGCCAGCTGCAAAAAATCACTAAGTCACTGCCATATTCCCACATGCATTCATGCACCCATTGCTGTTGAACACACAGTGCAGTGTCATATGCCTCATCTGAGCCCAAACTGACCGACCAGGCCATGCACGCTTGCTGCTGACTCAAAAGGTGCAACATTGCCTTGCAAATGCACTTTACGCAGCTAACACAGAACATGCTAACATTTGACTCTGGGTTCCAACGTCTCATAAACCTGGCACACCAAACATGCGAAACAAATTGTTCCCTTCTCTGGACCGAGGTTGCCGCTCGTAGACATCATGATCAAGCCATCGTCGGCTTGCCGGCTTGTAAACCTGCTGACCAACAGTGCTTGAAGGCTTGGACTGCAACTGTAGAATGCGACATGTTGGCTGTTCGCGGAGTGACATTGCACAAGCTGGGCAGCTGACACCATCCGCATCGCCAGTACCAGCATCCTTCACCAAGATAAACACTGGCAGGGCGCCTTAGCTTTTCATGGCGCACATCTGTCTCAGTTTCAAGCAGGTACTGATTTCACGCATGCTTTTCAATCACGTGCAGTTTCCCGAATCATCCCGTCAGCCACGACGTCTTTGCAGCTGCCCACGTGCTGCGAGCAATCTCTCCAGCACTTTGAGTTGCGTCAGGCTCTACAAATCAGCATGCTCTGCTGACATGCTGGATGTGCAATTTACTGTCTTCTTGTCCTGACTGTCAGCAAGGCATGCTTCAAAATTGGAGCTTGCAAGCCTTGATGCTAGAGAAGTCCATCCCACGGCCAGCTCGTTTTAAGCTCCCTTGAACACAAGGCTTGCAAACGAGGACTCAACACATTCAAAACCGAGACCGCCATGTAAAAGCAGAAGAAGTTCCATGTGTCAAGTCAAACAATCCAAAGATTCGCTCGACGGCCAGGCGCTCTTCCAAGCTCTGGATTGTACTTCTTCCCCGAGGGAAAAAGTCCCAGGAATGATCATGATGTCAAGTCCCTTGTCGCAGTTGCAACAAGTTCTCCATTAGCAGTGACTTTCCCGTCACTCTCAGATGCCCGCTGCACAAGGATTGGGGCGGACCTTCCTCCCAGGAATGCATCATGTGAACAGTTCTCTCTCAATGTCTTCGCTATACTGTCTTCAAACTCTCAAGCGTTCAGCCGTGCCTGAATTGCATCAAGCAATTGCGAGAAGAAAGCCCTGAGAAATCAGAGACATGATGCAGGCATACGCCACACCAAACAAGTGTCATGCTTTTGGCTCCGTTTGAATCCACGGCAATCGTTGATCCAAGAAAGTTAGTGTGCTAAGGACCAAGTAAAGAGGCTCGAATTCAGAACAGCTCTTGACCATTTCATGGCTTTGACGCATCATGAGTCAAAGCATGGATACGTTTGCTCTACGCAGACTACGAGTCTATTCAAATTCCCAAGCCCAACTCTCAAGAAGCAAGGCAACTGTGTCCGTGATCCCACCACTTTAGTTGGTACGGAGGCTTCTTGCATTTATCTCTGGTACACCTCATAGCTGGTTGTATCTACGGTGTCAGCTCATTCAAGACCAGGGCAGCATGCCTCTGGCTCGAGCAGCTCGCTCCTCTCATCCAGCATTGGCCTGCCAGGTTAAGGGCATTTATGGCTGAGGTATGCCATCGTGAAGAAGAGTGGAGCCATATGTCACGTCCAAACACTGCGAAACAGTCTAGCAATTTTGGTGGCAGCTTTGTGGTGGCAGGAGCCCCCCTTCCTGTGTTTGGTTCTCAGACCAATTGATCTCCCGCAACATTTGGCTCAAGGCCCCTTTTGTGTAACATTGCATCATTCATGATCGCGTGAAGCAAAAGAACCTTAGCAGGCCGCTTACAGGATTATCCACAAGACAATCCACCAGGGACAATCCATCCTCCAATCATCCACAGTGGCATATTGGATTCTCTCCGGAATAGATCCAGGGACCAACACAACGACCTCTACTACCACAGGGTACCAGTTCCCTTCTGGGATAGGGGCAGTGGGCCTCAATTTGTGGTAGCGGAGCGGGTTTTCCGCAGAGATCCAAGGGAAGATGTCATCCGATGGAGAAGGCTTCATGGAAGCCTATGCAAGTATGGCCAAAAATCCAGGCTATACGGAGGAAACACTAAATTTATCGATGACCGCCAAGCAGCCGCCATCGTACGACGGAAAAGTCGGCTGGTTCAGGTATGAAGAACTCATGGACGACTGGGTGACCATCACAACGGTGGAAGCACCCAAGAGAGGACCTCTGCTCAAAAGCAGACTAACCGGTGATGCATATATGTACAAGGCGGTCCTCCAAAACGACCTTTTGCAAGATCCTGATGAAGGAGTCAACTATTTCAAGAACACGCTGAAGAAGTACTTTTTGAAAGGTGCGACCAACGTGTATCTGTACAGGCTCCTCAGTTTCTTCAACCATAGAAGGCAGAACCAAGAGTTCCTCATTTTTACCTCAAAATTCGAAATCCTTCTTATGAGATTGAATTGCAGCATGGATGGACTTGATGCCCGTTTTCACGGCACAGTCCCCATCATTTCCGTGCAGGACGCAAATGCAAGAACAATTGCTCGACATCAGCAAGCAGCCGGTGTTCGAGCACCGCCTCCAGCCCTGCTCAATGAGGACGATCCGACAGTCCTCAGACAGTATATCCAAGGAATGCAGGACAGACAGCGGGACGCATTTCCCTTCGGGGATAATCTCATTGCACAGTTTTTCATTATTCAAAGTGAGCTGTCAGATCAGCAACGAGAGAGACTGACAAGTGCAATGTCATTGAGAAACATCTCACTAGAAAACTACTCCTATGAGATGCTGAAGACGCACTACCATGAACTCTTCATCACGACGAGGACATCAATCCAAGATCCATCCATCCGACCTCAAGGAGGCAACCGAAGCAACACATTCTTCATCATCGAACAAGGTGAATACGAAGGAGAAGAAGGCTTCTGGGTTGAGGATGAAGAAGGACTTGAAGGATTCATGTCAAACAACGATGAAGAGACGTTCTGGGTCCTCGAGGAGAACGATGCGTTCATAGCAAGAAAAGTGTCGGGGCGGAACTTCAAGTTCAAGAAGAGAAAAAGGAAAATCAGGAAACAAAACGGGCAGTCACCAACGAGGTGGCTTTAAACCCTTCAGAAAAAGCGGTTCTGGCGGACAGGCCAATATGGCCAACGAAAACTATGATCCCTACGACCAGGCATATTGGGGAAAAGGCAAAGGAAAGAAGGGGAAGAAAGGAAAATCAAAATTCCAATATCCCTATGATGGAAACAAAGGTTATCCACCCTATGAGAGTGGCAAAGGAAAGAGCGGACAGGAGAAAGGAAAATCCAAGACGTTCGCAGCCATCAAGAGAAACGGAGGAGCAGCCCGCCATCCAGCAGACTGCACCATCCATAGAGCCTACCTATACCGGTTGGACAGACCAAGACTGGGATCAATCATGGACATGGAACGAACATGGCTGGTACTCATCCCATGAGACATCCAGCACAGGACACCATCCACGAGAAGCTGATCCAATCAGATACAGTTTCAGAACACAATCTGTCCGTCACAACAAATCACAGCCTTCTGGCAACAAAGCTGATGGCGCCTGTCATCAACCCTCAGCGCAACCCGACCTATGCGATTCTGGACAATGGATGTACCAGATCTATGGGCAGCTGGCATGCAATCCAGCGTTTTACTCAGGCCATCGAACCAATGAAGGACATCATCTCCTATGAGTACATCCCGGCCGAGACCAAGTTCACTTTTGCAAACGGAGAGACCGCCAGGGTACATTGGACCCTGCATCTTCGATATCACACAACTCCTCCATGCAGTACCAACATCGACGTCCTTGAACAAGGAACTGTACCGATCCTTCTCAGCATCAGCCAGATGCGGAGCCTCTACATGACCATCGAGCACACACCTCAATGTGACACGATCACATGAAAGGCCTTTGGCATGAACCGTCAAGCAGTTCCAGTATCCGGTACAGGACATGCACTCGTCGATCTCGCTGGAGTTGCAAGAGTGAAGGCGCATGGAGAAATTGCTCACAAGGGCCTCATCAACTATGTCTATGACGATGATAGCAGCATCAAGTTTCCCTCCGGGGATCTCACCAAGAGCGGAAACTGTTTGTGCAGCAAAATCATCCGAGACAAAGGAGGACCTAGCCTAAGATCATTGGCATTGGGTCTCAAAAGCAGGACCATTGGATCCTTGACAAGAAGAACAAGCAGCTCATCCGTGTGCACATCACGCCCCGAAAGGCGCTGTTCACACCAAATGGAGGCAAGGAATGTCCAATCAATCCTGATGCATCCGCAGGTGGAGATCCAGACATTTTAGAAGACAATTGGAGACTTACATCCCAGACAAATAAACCGATGATGAACCTGTGGACAGGTAAGACTATTTTCACCTTCGCGGACAATTCGCTTAAGGACGAAGAAGCAGGTTCAGGATCGGCAGCAGACAGGATCATCGACAAGAGGGGCCGGTCGACTATTGAGCCAGATCCTTTCGCACCATCCTCAGAAGAACCAACATCGCTTCCGCTTGCCCTAGGCAGAATACACAAGCGATTGTCAAATCCTGAAGAGTTGAAGAAACTCCACCTGCAATTTCGATTTAGAACCCGAGCACTTCATTTGCCGAAATCAACATTCGATCTATTTGACAAGATCCGAAGTGAGTGTGAAGTTTGCCAAGCGGCAAGACATGCGCCATCACGAAGCAAAACAAGTGGACTTCGAGCGGACACCTTTGGTGACATGACATTCATTGATCACTGTCAAGTTCCTCTTGGAACAGGAGAACACATCATTGTTTTTGTCATCCTGGATGGAGCAACAACATTGCTCACTGCAGAGGCAATGACAACTACGCAAGAAGCCGAGAACATCACTGTCCTCAGGAACTATTTTGACCAGTACCACTTGCAGCCCAAATCAGTTGTCGCAGATCAAGCCTTCATGACAGATACATGGGAACATTTCTATCAGTCCCTTGACATCACACCGATATCCTTGGGACCGAATACACCATGGCCAAATCGAGCTGAAGCAGCAGTTCGACTCCTGAAGGCACAACTCAAGATCATGCTAAGTTCCATCAAAGCAGGTACAGCACCTGCAACACTGAACAACGTGACATACAGGCAGCTAGTGAAAGCCGCTGCAACTGTCAGGAATCAGACCATCACCTACGGGGGTGTAACACCATGTCGCAACACCAACTCAGTTGACGATTAACAGGAATGAAGAAGAGCTGACAGCCATCCAGATCAAGCAGCTGTCAAAGCAAGCTTTCCAAGAAGCACGTCAATCCGAAGACATCCGACGAGACCTTGCTCAAAATCTCCGAATGAGTTCAAAGCCTCTTCAGGTGAAGGACAAGGTATTCTACTGGCAGGAAGACAAATCCAAGGGAGGAATATGGCTAAAAGGAAAGGTCATTTCCATTGAAGGAGCGATGGTAGGACTTGATCTTGGGACTCGACTCATCAAGGTTAACATGACGAAGCTCAGGAAGGATGAAACCATCCCTCCGGGGAAACCCGGAATTGATCTTCTATTCCCAGAAGAGCGAGGATCCTTGCAGAAGGAGCAACCCGGCTCCTCTGCAGATACCAAGAAAAAGGAATCATCCGCACCAGCTCCTAAGCCAAGATCCTCAGTGCCATTCCGTATCGCGGGAAAAACAACTCCAAAACCTGCAGTACCTCATCCAGCAGAGAACATGTTCGTCGAGGACCTCACATCCATTCCTGAACAAGCACATTGGAATTGTGTACGTAAGGGAAAGATCCACGTTCTCGAGATCTTTGCAGGAAGTGCCAGATTCAGTCAATGCTGTGCACTATCAGGTCTTAAGGTTGGGACTCCCGTAGACATCCGCACAGGATTCGATGTAATGACATCCAAGGGACGACACATGGTCATGGAGATCATCAGGGAACAAGCACCTGATGTCATCCTTATGGCCGGTCTGTGGACCATGGTCAAATATGCAGAACATCCAACAAGACCAACAAAAGGTTGGGGAAAAGCACCTTCCCATGGTTGAATTTGTGGCATCCATTGCGCGATATCAGTTGAAGCACAGAAGATACTTCATCATCGAAAATCCTCAGACATCCAGGATATGGCATCTGAAACGCATGCAACAATTGTTTTCAGATCCTTCCATGACCTGGGGGGATTTCCATTTCTGTGCATACGGACTTAAAGATCCTGAATCCGGGCTCAGAAGTCTCAAGCCCACGAGCTTGATGCACTGTTTACCTTCCGAGGTCATGAGACCGATCTTCAGAAGGTGTAAAAATTTTCCAGCTCAGTCAAGCATGAACACCACCCCCTAGAGGGAAACGCTGGTACCTTCGGAAGCAGGACCAAACTGGCACAGGTGTATTCTTACCAGTTCTGGCAGGATCTCGCGCAAATCCTCCTACGACACTTGCAGGTGAAACCGCTTGACAATGAGGTGTACCTCTTGGAGGACCTTTTTGAACCATTCACCATCAAGCAGGTTGATATCCTTTCCAGATGGAAGCCATTGACAAGGAGTTCAACATGACCAGCAGCAGTCTTGCAGTCAGAATCCAAGACCTGCCGTTCAACAAGGACGTTCAAGCATTAGTCATCCAGGATCCGCTAGTTCAGAAGTTCCAGAAGACGATGAAGCAGTACTGGGACTGAAATCGATGTCTTCAAGCAAGATCCTAATGACTGGCGATGTCAGAACATGTGGAATGGCTGTAAGAAGTTGAGACAATTGTGCATCTCATCCACTCAGTATGATGCATGCGCCGCATACGTCCACACCATTGGCATCAATATGCCTATTACGTCACCTCCGGACGATGCAATCATATCCTTCTGGCAGCCTGATCAGCTGAATAGAATTTGGGTCTTGCCTGCATCAAAATGCAATTGGGAGAAGTATGATCTGAAGACTTGGCATGCTGTGATGTTTTCATCCGTTCATCAGTCGTTCACCGATGCGCCGGCTATCAGGCCGATGCCCATCGAGACGGATCCATTGGATCCAACGGATGCACCTCAACAACCTGACACGCAGCAGCCACCTGATCAACCGGACCATCCCATGCCTGATCCAAGACCTCCAACGCCACCGGACGAGAACATGTCAGATCCTCCTCCGGATCCTCCACATCAGCCTGATCATCCCATGCCGCCAGCACCACGCAGTGTGTCACCAGACAGTCCAGTGGATCCTCCACTACCGCCACACGACAAGCCTGGCGGAGGAGATGCAGCGCTTAAACGGCAAAAACAGTCCATTTCATCCTCAAGTGGACTCAATCGACTGGGGGGTGATGTCTCTTTGCCGTCACAGTCGCAATCATCTCAGCCAATTCTTCCGACTGTAGTGGTACCAAATCCCGAAGCAGAAGATGAAGATCTTGAACTGCCAACACTTGCGCAAGAAGAAACAACCGGCAGTCCATCAAAGAAGCAGAAGACTGGGAAGAAGAAGAAGAAGAAGCCAGATGACAATGATGAGTCACCTGGGCACTCTCCCAGACATGATCCTGCATCTTCATCCAATTATAATCCGAACAATCCAGCGAATTTGCCGGCCCAATATGAAAGTGAGGAAGAGCTGATTCCTCATGTTCCAACCTCGTCCGGCACTGGAAGTTCAAAAAGAACCATGAGATACACTGACCAGGAAGATGGAGATTCAGAAGACTCTCAGAGGACCAGATCTTACGATGATCACCAAGCTGATCTCGTTCTTGATGAAGCGCATTGGTCACTCATGACAGCCGAACAGAAGATCTGTGCGAACACTGGATCTTTTACGGTTCCAAGAGATATCGTAGGCAACCCTGTCCTTCTTGGACGTGTGAAAGGGACCTTCATCCCATCGCCCCGATGTGGATTCTCTCATCAGAAATACACAGATCAGAATCATGTTGACCAGTTATGCAAGAACATGACCGACGATGACCGTGCGCTCTTAGTTCTGTATTCATCCAAGCAAGAATCCTTGAAGGCTTCCTCCACATCCGCACTCATTGGCAAGAAGCGGAAGGAAGCTACAGCCACGGAAATAAGAGCTTATCAGAAGCAATTCCTAGAAGCCAAGCAGCTCGAGTGCAAATCATGGCTTGACAATGAAGTGTTCGACTTAGTCGATACACGCAAGATTCAGGTCAGGAACTGGGTCACCGGTCGCTGGGTTCTAACCCTGAAGCGAGACAAGGATCGTAACTTCCTGAAGACCAAGGCTCGCTGGGTCCTCCGAGGCTTCCAAGACAAGCAGAAGAATGATCAGCAGACAGACAGTCCTGCTGCATCCAGGAGTGGTTTCCGCCTTGCGATCCAAGCAGCCTCAAATAAAGGCTGGAATATATTCCACATGGATTTGAAGACAGCATTTCTCCAAGGCGAAGCATACGATCAGTCTCGTGACATCATTTGTCAGATACCTGCTCAAATGGGATATCCACCACACATTGGAGCGCGCATGAAGAAGCCTGCCTACGGGCTGAATGACGCACCCCGCACATTGTGGAACATCCTTGACTTGGCACTTCGTTCCTACGGACTGGTGCCAACCCGGGCAGACCGTTGTACATACGTGTGCTACGGCAAGCAGCTTCCGAAGCCCGCATTGGTGAGTGAAAGAAGTCATCCACAACTTTCGATCTCGAAGGAGCAGTTGATTACCTCACGGATCCTGTTTCTGGTAACAATGCCAAGAATCGACAAGTTCATGGAGCACTGTCTCTTCATGTAGATGATCTTCTTATGACGGGGGATGACGTGTTCGAGAAGGAAATCATGGGACGACTTCGGAAAGATTTTCAGGTTGGTTCCGAGGACAAAAATGATTGCCTCTTCGTAGGACAGCGCATCCAATGGAAGCAAGATGACAAGCACGGTTGGTACATCAATGTTCATCAGAATGTTGCCATCGACGAACTGCAGGAGATCACTTTTGACAAACACCTGAAGGACGACACTCCTCTTACTCCACACATGCATACAGCATTATTTCTTCGCGGCCTCTGGTCAGACATAACGGGCGAAATTGCAGATGTACACATCCGCACTGATGCGAACAATCTTGTCACCACAGCATCCACAACACATCAACCGGAACAGAAAGAAACAATGCATTTGATCCAGATGTTGAGAAAGGAAAGCAACAGTGGACAGATGCACGACCTTGCACATGTACGGAGTGAAGATTGTCTGGCAGATTCGCTGACCAAGCATTCAGCTAAAGCAGACGAGCTCATCAAGGCCGTCCTCACCGGCAATCTCTTGAATGTAGATGCACATCCACCCTTCCGTACCATGTTGCAGAACAAGGCATTTTTGGTTGAGTGGCTAGCACACAACACGAAGCACGGACCCGACGTCATTGCCTTTGCAGGAGTCGGTATAGCAGAATCCATGTTTGCTTATTGGGGAACCTGGGCATGATCCGCATGTCCACGAATTCTGATGCATGAGTTTTTCCGTTTGCATATTTTCAATTCCTCAAATCCGTGATGCGCGTGTTTGCACTTGACCCGTATTGAATCTCAAGAAATATGTGTCTGCGTCCGCAGCCACTTTCGGTTTACAACCAATCCGACCTTTGCAATCTTGTACGCTCGATCACTTCGAAGACATGCCCATTCTCAATATGATCTTCGGACGATCCAGCGCCGCGGCACCTGTGCCAAAGCCGATGATCAAGAGACGGGCATCACCGTTGAAGGAATCCCCTGTTCGTGATGAGGAAGATGAGACATCAGACTGCCCCATGGAGCAAGTCGCCGATGAGAATCCATCCGCCTCTCAACAACCCGAGAATGTCAACATGGAGCAGGTTGATTATGATCCAGATTCCGACGACGATGATTCAGATGAAGAAGGGCATCCTCCCGCAGGAAGGCCTACGTCAAAGGCGATGCCGCATCCGAAACTTGTTCCCAAGTCACCGCCACCAGCATTGAGGCGTCCCCAAGGTCAAGCCAGCACCAAAGAACATCCTGGATGAAGAGACGGAATCCGACAATCATCCTGGTGATCGACCCGCGCTTCCAAGGCGACCAGCGATGCGGCCAGTTCTCACATCCAATGACCGGTGGTTTGTAACATATGGGTCGGATACAAACATCAGCCTCCAGAAGGAATCCGTACACCCAGGACCTTTCGGAAGGGCAGATCTCCCATTCGCTACCATTGGAGTTTTCCACATCCATCCATCAATTAGCCATGGAGCAGCAAGGGAAGATCTTCAAAATGAAATCATGCCGCTCGTGACTTTGTACCGATGCGATGCGATCACCGGAGACGCCAACAAATCAGCGAACACCTACAGCAAACTCCAGCACGTCTTCAATCCGGCCAACGGTCTCGTGAACATTCTCATGAGAGAATATCAGAGACTGTGGAATGAAACGAAAGATTTGCCACTCGTGGACAGAATGGAATATGCAATGGAGACTTCGTGCGCCCTAAAATCCATTGTCCGTCATCACCTGTGCATGAAGTGTGGATCAGGATATGATCGAACATTCCCAGATGTGATGATGACTTTCGTATTTGGATGGGGCAAAACGAACATCCAGCAGGCTTTCCGGAAGGACGAGATGAACGGCATGGATGATGAACGACTGGAATTCATGCGGAACCATCCAACCAAGGCCATATTCGATTACCAGGTCTCATCCGCAGAGCGCTTTAAGCACGTGAACAATGACATGTTCATGAATGGCTCGCAGGACTCCGACTCTCATAGTCCTCTCATGGTTTACATCCGCAGCAAATCTGCAACCAGGCAACGCAGCTCTGAGAGATACCAGGAGTACATCAAGAAGAAACAAGCCTGGACCCCGCAGGAGTACAAGGACTACAACAAGCAGTGGAAGGACTATAGCAACTCGACCTGGAATGATTATGGAGACTATGGCAGTCAATCCGACAGCAGCCGCCGATGGTATCGTCGATCCGACTGACCATGAAGATTCATACGTTCAGCACCACGAACTCAATTCAGATGATTGATCCTCGCCGTCTACAAGACTATACCATGAGTGAGAGATCAATAGTTTCACAATCGTCCCGCGTGTACATAGCGTTGTACATCACCCTTTGATACATCTAGGTATCTCAAAAAGAAGCAGTACATAGTGTTTTCCATTTCGAAAGCCAAGACATTTCATCCGAGCAGAAAAGAGGATGAATCCGGCATTTTTAATACACATGGCTACGGCATACAGCATGGCTACGGCATACATCAAGGCTACGGCCAAAGGCCATGAAGCCAATAGTATTTCATACTTAGTGCTGGAGATCAAAAGAAATTTGTGTCTGTTTTGTGTTTGGTTCTCAGACCAATTGATCTCCCGCAACATTTGGCTCAAGGCCCCTTTTGTGTAACATTGCATCATTCATGATCGCGTGAAGCAAAAGAACCTTAGCAGGCCGCTTACAGGATTATCCACAAGACAATCCACCAGGGACAATCCATCCTCCAATCATCCAGAGTGGCATATTGGATTCTCTCCGGAATAGATCCAGGCACCAACACAACGACCTCTACTACCACAGGGTACCAGTTCCCTTCTGGGATAGGCGCCTGGGGCAGTGGGCCTCACCCCCCCCCCCGCTCTTGCAGCTGCATACAAGCGCCTGCTAATGGTCATGACTCATGCACAGTCAAATCCATAACCCAGGTTATGTAACACCTGTACACATTTGGATGGGCTTCGTGCGCACATATTAATATGGTCTGACACTGGGGTCCAATGGCAGGCGTGCCTCTCCGGCCAGGTTTGCCTTCGGAGGATTTCTGTAGCCTGTGCGCATTTCAAATACGGTCCGCTACAGAGCACAATTTGTGGACACACCCAGGTGCAAATCGGGGGTTACTACTAAGCTGGGGTTGCCAGCCCAAACCGTGACCCTCTTTCTCTATCAAAAAGGCACAAGTATTTTAAGCAGGTCAACCTCACGCATTTCACAGAGGAAATGTATGTGGAGGATCCCGTGGTCACCCAAAAATGAGATGGGTAAGTTGGCCCTCAAAGAACGATTCCAACTGACCGACCATCTCGAGCATCCAACCATTGTCTCGACCCAACCGTTCCGACCATCCCCACAGCTTTGTCCTGCTGCGGTGCCCTGAGACTCTTCTTTCCTAAATCCGTGCTTTTGTTTCCTGAATTTTGTTTCCTTCAAATTCGCATTTGTTTCCTGAATTCGTGATTGACCGGCTCACTTGAAACGAGTCTATTTGCTGCCAAGATGCGAAGCAAACCTTAGAAACATGGATTCAGTCAAAGATGGCGCTCATCACCACAGTTTCCCAAGCAAAGTTGTGATCTCTTCCCCAGCCGTTCTAGGCCCAGGGATTCTGATATCTTCCCAGCTGAAATATGGCGAGGAGCAGAATAAGGATCAGCTGATCGATCAGCAATCCTATCAAGCGCGTGCCTCACCATTTTGCCCATTTCACCTTGGCATAATGACGGCAAGGACAGGCGATTGCGAAAGATCTACTTTTGATCTCCATTCCACTCACACACTTTGCTGCTATTGAGGTTTTTGCTGTTCTTCTTCAGAAAGATGCGAGCCACATAAGCATATATGTTGGTATTCCTGACGCCTTGGATTCTTCTGGTCATTGTGGGATTGCTTGGCGCCACCTAGCTGCAGGTTGCCAACCTGCAGGGTCCTTGCACGGTGCTGCGTGTGCATCACCAACATGATTCGCATGTTTGCTTGGCGGGTTGAGATCCTGCAAATTGCCAGCCTGAGGGGAACTTGCAGGGTGCTGCATGTGCATCACCAACCTTGATCGCATGTTTGCTTGGCGGCATCTGAGATCCTGCAGGTTGCCAACCTGCAGGGTGTTTGCGGGGTGCTGTGTGTGCATCACCAACTTGATTCGCGCGTTTGCTTGGCGGCGTCTGAGATCCTGCAAATGGCCAACCTGCAGGGTCCTTGCAGAGTGCTGCGTGTGCATCACCAACAATCTTCGCACACTTGCTTGGCAACATCCAGGCTTGAGATCCTGCAGGTTGCCAGCCTGCAGGGCGCTGCGCGTGCATCACCAACATTAGTCGCACGTTTGCTTGGCAGCACCCTGGCGGTTGCCCACCTTTGCAGGGCGCTGCTTGCGCATCACCAACTTGATTCGCGCGGCGTGAGATCGTGCGGGTTCACAACCCGCAAGGTCCTCGCGGTGTGTGCGTCCCCAACTTCATTCGCGCGTTTGCTTGGCAGCGTCTGAGATCCTGCAGGTTGCCAACCTGCAGGGCTCTTGCGTGGTGCTGCGTCTGCATCACCAACATTATTCGCACGTTTGCGTTGCGGCATCCAGGATTAGGTTGCCAACCTCCCGTGCTTGGCGGCGTCTAGCTGCAGGTTGCCAACCTCGCTTGCAGGGTGCTGTGTGTGCATTGCTTGGCGGCATCTAGCTGCAGGCTGTGCCGAGACCTGCGTGCGGAGGCTGCGGGTGCATCATGAACATTGCGCGCACGCTGGCTTGGCAGCATCCAGGCCTGCCCGTTGCCAACCTTTGCAGGGTGCTGCTTGTGCACCACCATCATTATTCGCATGATTGCTTGGTAGCGTCAAGGCTTGAGATCCTACAGGTTGGCAACCTGCAGGGCCCTTGCAGGGTGCTGCGTTATTCGCACACTTGCATTAGCGGCATCTAGGCTTAAGATCCTGCAGGTTGCCAACCTGCAGGGTCCTCGCTGGGTGCTGCGCGCATCACCAACTTGATTCGCGCGTTTGCTTGGCGGCATCTAAACTTGACACCCGGCAGGTTGCCAACATGCAGGGCCCTCGCGGGGTGCAGTGTGCGCATCACCGGCATTCTTCGCACATCTGCGTGATGGCAGCTAGGCTTGAGACCCTACAGGTTGCCAACACGCACGCAAGGTCCTAGCGGGCGCTGC
>CAUJNA010003379.1:300363-302863 GCA_963377175.1 Effrenium voratum
TGACAACTCTGAGCTCTTGGGGCTCTTTGGAGCCCGGCAGGAGTGGCTCGAGGACCTGCAGCAGCGAGACCATAGGCTGCAGCACGCGCCACTGCCTAGCACCGGCTCGACTTAATGCAAGCAAAACGGCTCAAATTTAGTCCATGCTCGACCGACTCAACTCATGCACCTTCAGCCATGGAAACAATCCATATCAGAAAACCCCAGAATGGGTTGAGCTGTCAAAAGTTGTTGGTACCTTCACAAAAGCTTGACTTGCTGCCTCGGAGCCACCAGTCAGTGCACAAAGCAGTGCCAGCCAGGTGCGGTCCACACTTCGGCCCAGCTTATACGCTGCCGCGACCTTGCTGGAGAAATTGGTGGCCAACGAGAAACTGTCAGATATGCTCCAGGCGAGCTGTACCTCGTCATGGCTCCTGACATGAGAAGCGCACAACGTGACCGAAGGAGAGGCCAAGCATGCCGATGCGCCCAGCCTTTCCATATCCTCATCACTTCCCAGTCCTGCTCCTGCAGCACGCAGAACCTGGTGACATTGAGCCAGTACATTTGCAGTGCCTTCTTCAAGATGCCACGCATGTGCCTCCAGTCCCTTCTCCACTTCTGGGGAAGCTTCCTCAGAGCTTTCTGGACACCTTAATCAGCTCATGTCAAGGGATTGAACAATCCGACTTGCAGGGCCGTCTGCGTTTTGGCTCTGATACAACGGTCTGAGCAACGGCGTCTCACACGGATGTGGAAGACCTTGCAACCACTCGCGGACATCCTCAGTGAAGCTGAGAGCACTGCACTTCGTGCTCTTTGGTTTGCTCGAACCAATTGGCTGCATGATCTCAAGCGGGAACATGCATGCCTTGCTTTTCCAAGCACCTGACGGCCAGCACGGGCCCCAACTCTTCCCAGGCACTGCGCGCCTGACATCTGTCCAGCGCTTTGACAACTCAAACAGCAGAATGATTGCCGTTGACATGATCCCTTAATGACTCGCAACATAAACACCAACTGTTCAGCAAGTTTGGACACTGCATTCAACCGCATGTCTTCAACGCCTCGTCCGCGATGTGCACATCTGGAGACTCATCACCTTAGTTGCTGCCACTCAGCAGAAGTGTTATCAGAATATCAAATAACACCTGCGCACATTTGCATGGCTAGCAGTGTGCATGTTCCCAGCTTGTTTAGACCATTTCTGAGACACAGCGAAACCGTCTAGCAAAAGCTTTAACAACTCCTTGCACTTTTTTGTTGTGCGGCTATTTCAGAGCTGGATCAAACATCAAACATGCTTGGCGCACCGACCAGGGCTTTCTTGTCTCATTCCAGCGGACACACACCACTGAGCGGCTGCTTCTTTGCAATAGTTATCGCTTTCACCATGTCAAAAGGCCTGGACCTATTCTAGGCCTGACTATTGCATGACTTGCAGTCCTGAAACAACTGGCCAATTTCCGGGTCCTGTTGGTCTCCCTTCTCTATTCAGTATGTCAACCTTGAAGAACGCTGTTAGCTTTTTATGCCACTGAGATCTGCAAGCTTCAAGATCTCCTCGCATTCTCGTGCCAAAGGGCAGTGACGAAACTGTCGCCGGCGCTTGCAAAAGTCTTCCGGGTTGGCAGCACTGCCATCATCAGCCTGCCAGAATCAGCTCGTGGCTTTGGCAAACCAGATGTGTTGTTGCACAATTCGCTCACACAATAGGGGTTGCTACGTTACTCTGTTCACCTCGTCTGCTGGGCAAAGGACGGCCTTTCTCGTGTTGCCAGTTTTGCAGACTCATGATATCACGTAGTGCCTCCAGCTCCATTTTTGATGCCAACCTTGGCTTAAGCAGCAGAAGCAGGAGAACCAAGACCATCTCGCTAAATGCTTTGATAACCTAGGGGCAAAGCGCCTTACGATTGGACGCATCATGATCAATCAGGTGTCTCACACACACACACATCTTCTTTGCGTCAAAGCTGCAGCGAGGACAAGCGATGAGGGCCTTGGTGCATAACACAAGCTCAGGCTATGTTGATGAAAGATCAAGATGTTTCAAGATGCCTTTCAAACTTTCAAGTCGAGGCACTCTCAGGCCACGGGTATCGAAAGTCTCCTGGAGGGCTTGGCACTACGGCTGGATCACCTTGGTCTGATTGTCTAAGTGAAAATTAATTATCAGCCAGGGCTCATGCCATCACAATAAGTCTATAAGCATGCAAAGAAAACACCGGTCCAGGCAAATTGAAGCCGCATGACGAGTCCGAATGAACTGGAACTTGAACATGAAGCGTGTTGGAGCATCTTCCTGAGCGCAGGAAGTGATGCGTCTCCAAGAAAGCCACAAGCAGTCGCAAGCAATCAATGTCAAGCTCGCCTCACTCCTCTGACCAGGCCTTTGCACGAAAGCCAGCACGATGGAATAGATCAAAATGCATCAGGACGCAGCTGCCTTCGTTTGTTTAATCATCCGGGGTCCATTGAGCTTAGTTCAATTTCTCCAAAAACAATCCCTGCAGCA
>CAUJNA010003379.1:305363-322863 GCA_963377175.1 Effrenium voratum
TGTGAACCTTGTTGTGCATGCTCCAGCTGCCTCCTTCCTCGCGCTTGGACTGTTGACTCGGCAACTCAGGCCAATACAGAGGCTGGGTGGCTGGGCTAAGGTTGTGGACGCGTGTTGGCCCCAGCTTTGCAAACTCCTATTGCCGCTGGAGCTCAAGTTCTTGGCATTGAATTCGCCTGTCTCCGTGGATTGACTGTTTCATGATTGTTTCATGCGCAGCACCCTGGAGGAGTCTCTTCAAAGCAAGCCGAAACCACAAAAATCTGGCTGATGCTGGCCAAGGCGGAGCGCTTACTATAAGCTTCTCTGCTTGGATTTCAGTTGGCTTGAGTGCATCGTTGTAGACTGGTCTTGTATGGTTGCTATGGGCTGAGTCTTCCTACATTTCTTGCTGCCACTCTGCATCTCCGGTGGAATCTGCCAGGATATCCTCACCTTGCCTCCAGCCCTCGGTGTCCACGGTCCAGTACTGAGTGCCTCACTCGGCAGGGTTGGTGCTGCGTTTTCATGCGAATATTGCGAAGAGCACAAATCAGGCTTCACAAGAGACGCCCTGTTTTTGCAAGCTTAAGAAAAGGAGGTTAGCTGCGTTTAGCTGAGTTTGGCAAACACATGCAGATGTGAACACTTCTGGGCCAAAGCTTGGCAAGCTCCAAGCTCCTTCTCCAACTCCCTTGAGAGCCTGTGCGAGCCCCAGGCCTGCAAGGACATGTGTTGGACCCATTTCCAGTGTTGTCTCTTGCGGGTAGTAGAGCATCATGCACCAACCTAAGTGCGGATGAGTGAGACAGTCAGCTCTTTGCAATGAGGCGACAGCCCGTATCATCAAGGGCAGGTGGCTGTCAAGAATTCAATCATACTGAGTGCCATATTGAATGCGTTTGCATTCCGGGCACGAGGTCGATGATGTCGCATGCGGCGAAAGCCCCAGTACGAGTCCTTGGACGCCGGTCGTGGGGGTTGTTGCGCTTTCTCAAGCAGCAGCAAGGCGTGCGTCCCAGCCTTGTGCCACATTTGCTCCTGCAAAGAACTGAGGTGCAGGTGGCGATGGCCATGAAGCAAATAGTCTTCGCCCAGAACCTCATATCAGAACATGTTGCGCAGAGGATAACTTGTTTTACTCGAAGGACGCTTTGCGCGCATAATCACAGGCACTGGCGTGCGTTGCCAACCCTATAAGCCTACTGCGCGCCGTCTCTCAAACTCATTCCTCTTCTCATGAGGCAATCATTGCTGCTGAGTTGGAACGGGTTGAATTGTGGCAACTAGCCACACATGTTGCGAATTCTGTAGTCACAAATGCATTGACAGTGCGTACATACAACTTGACTGAGCACAGGGTCTTGAAGAGCCAAGGAGAACGGCAAACTGTCGATCATCTTTGGTGCGTACTTTCGTGCGTTCGCTGGTTGGCGTGCCGAAATGTTCCTGTGAACAATACCTCCTAGTTGCAAAGTACAGTGAGGCAGGGCGCTGCCTTCATAGCCGCTTGGAGAGGGGCAGCTTCCTTTGCCGAGCTCTCAAGTCAGACCAATCAGTCATTCTCGCACTCTTTCGCGCTCCGAGTTAGCCCCAAGCCAAAACGTTCATCAGCTCAGGAATAGCTGGCAGGCAATCATCGCCCAACCTGGTAGTCGCACAGCCGCATGGGATAAATTGACAAATTGACACTCGCGACTCGCAACCATGCAAGTGGGCTGATTTGGCAGCCAGTCAGATTTTGAGGCGTGCCCCCTTGGTGCCCGACAGAACGGTTGCTTCTGGACCGATATTGGCGATGGCTTCTGCCTTGCTCCGAATTGCTTCGTTCACCTCCGGCTGCGAAGGCAATCCCCGCATTGAATGCTCCCGCGAAACGGGCTCAAGAAACCCTCTGCGTCTGCGATCAAGCAAAACTGTGATCCAGGTCACACGCGCGTGGGCCACCGCGTGCTCGTGCGCGCGCGCGCGCGGACAGACGGACGGACGCCCGCACCCACCCACACACACACACACACACTCTTCAACCCCCGAAAGAGGGATCTCATCTTTCGAGCGCAACCTGTAAGTTTCGAGTTTTCGAGCGGCGAGACCGATGGCTTCATTTGGCAGACGAAAAGCATAAAGCGGCAACGCATCACAACCGGAGTCAACAAATCAACAGCAAAACAAATCACACACGCTTGCAACGCCACGCAGGTACGTCCGGATGATCAGTCCGGATATCCTCCCAACTCACGAGTAGCTTCGTTGGCAGTGGGCTCACGAGTGGGCCGCTGCCCTGCTGAAAAACATAGTCACGAATCTGACACTCCACACACACACACATGCCCCTCAATGAAAAACGGGAGACTCTTTTTTCACGGAAGACGCCCTGACAGTGATCCTAATGTCGACCAAGAGGTCCTGAGCGGCGTGGTGATCGGGAGGAACCCTGACCCGCACAAACATCACAAGGATCGCCGCGGTGTGAATAGCGTTGTGCACTGAGGTGACGGGGTCATCCCTGTCCGTGATGTCCTGGGTGCCGATCTGGTGCGTGTGGAGAGCAAAGGACTCCGCGAGTAAGAATGCTTTGGAAACCTTGACAATGCCAATCCTGGATGGCCCAAGCCTCATGGGTAATTTCCGTTGTGTCCAGGCATCTGGTTGATGTTCTCCATCAGGGCCCGGTAGTGCATCGCCTTCAGGCAGCACAGGTTCCCACACCCTATATGTGTTGCTGGGCAGAAACGGTACGGCCGAGATGATGATCACGAACAGATTCATCACGTTCAACTTCCACGACTCAGAGACACAGTCTCAACAGCTGAAGCAACCAAGAGCAGAGAACAACGCGAGATACCAAGGCACACCAAGCACCGATCAAGCCAAGTGCAGAAAACAAGACCTTTTTATCAGCCATGTACACAATGAGTCACTCCGTGTCAGCATCAAAAAAAAGATGTTGCGAGCACTGTCGGCCGGGTGGGTGATCACTTCCGGCGCCGATGTGGAACTCAGAGACGGCTCAGACTGGTTGATGTCCGCGCAAGGAGGATGAGAATGTGATGTATCTTGGTTGTCACGCGCCGCCGCATCAAGCTGCTTCTGAATGTAATCCTGAAGGCGCGTCAGGTCATCAAAGAAAAATGCCGCTGAGGACAAACTTCCACCGTGGATGATTGTGTCGCAGCATTACGATGCTGATCATGGCATTGGCGCCCAAATGGGCTGCGGTCATCCTCAGCGCAATCCGACGAAACCCTTCAGTGACCCAATCACGCTTGTGCCATGAACTCTGTGGTAGGCGTTCCGTCGGCTGCATAAACCTGTTTGGGGCACTTCTTCCACCCCCTGTAAGCAAATTGAAGCGGTTGGTTGAAGCCACTCTGCGTCCAAGGAAATCCGGTTGTTGAGGATCAGGGCACCATTCCAACCACGGGTGATAAGCGAAAAAGGGGTTCGCGAGAGAGAGAGAGAGAGAGAGAGAGAGAGAGAGAGAGAGACAGAGAAAGAGAGAGAGAGAGAGAGGCAGAGGCAGAGAGAGAGAGAGAGAGACACAGAACAAGAGAGACAAACACACAGAGACACACACTTGAACTCCCGAAGGAGGGTACTC
Source organism: Effrenium voratum (assembly GCA_963377175.1). Classification (NCBI taxonomy): domain Eukaryota; class Dinophyceae; order Suessiales; family Symbiodiniaceae; genus Effrenium; species Effrenium voratum. Next base: position 308,944 of record CAUJNA010003379.1, read on the forward strand.
ATCAAAGTACTGAGTTGGTCTTTGAGTAATAGTTTCGGCTCGCTTCACACTCGGCTTCACTCTAGTGACTTGAACAGGGAATCAAGGAAGCAACGGCGGTTGAGGGAGGGGACCAAAAGGACGTTCAGAGATCACTTGCAGGTACGCATTGAGGCGTCCCTCAACGCTTCCGGCCAAACTTCCATAGCTTTGTTGGCGTGCTCAAAGAGGGGCGAGAATCACTTTTTCGGGGGGGGGAAACACGCGCCCCGAAACCGGGCGAAGACCCCGACAGAAACAAACCGAGCAGGAAAACAAAAGAACAGAAAGACCCCACGTTGGGCCTCCGCGGGCAAAACCCAACCAAGAAACACGAAAAACAAGGGAACCCGAGTTTAGGGTCACCGCGGGCAAAGAACCCCAAACAGCCCAGAAACCCTCCTAAACCTGGTAGAAAAAGAGCACCGCGAAGTTGAAGAACGACACCACGAACACGCCATCCCTAAACGGGCGAAGAGGAACAACAGGAAGTAGTAGGAAAAGAGGGAGGAGAAAAAGAAGGAAAGAGAGAAAGAGAGAGAGCGAGAAAGAGAAAAAAGAAGAGAAAGGGGGTGAGATGCGTATTTAGGGCGCCGCAGCCCACCCGGGGAAAGGAGAAAGGAAAGAAAGGGAAAGAGAAGAAGAAGAAAGAGAGAAAAGAAGACAAAGGGGGCGAGATGCGTATTTAGGGCGCCGCAGCCCGCCCGGGGAGAGGAGAAAGGAGAGAAAAAGAAAAGCGAAGAAAAGAGAAGCAGAAGACAAGGAGACAAAAAAAGAAAAGAAGGAAGAGGGAGGAAAGGAGAGGGGGGAAGGGAGGAGAGAGGTTGTAGTGTGCGTTTTTAGGGCGTCGCATCCCGCCCAGGCAGACACAGAGGATGAAGGCCAAGGCTCGAAGAGGAGGGCGTCGAATCCCGCAAAGGGGCCAAGAAGACGAACACGGTTTAGCGACGGAAGGGGAAGAAGACGGCAAGCCAAACAGCGCGAGGAAAACGAGGGTTTAGGAACAGGTAGACACAGGAGAAGACAACGACGAGGAGAAAGGTGAACGCTGCGAGGACAAACAGGCCATCCCTAAGCGGGCGAAGAGAAGGACGACAAACACGCGGGTCGCGAAAACCAGAAAGAAGAGACCGGGAGGAAGAGGAAGCCATCCCTAAACGGGCGAAGAGCCAGACGACGGACACGCGGACGACGAAAGCGAGGAAGGGGAAACGTAACTATGATCGAGTGGCTGTCTTCCCTTTAGTGAAACCTCGTTCCTGCTTAAACGTGAAACTCCGCTGGACTATGATAAGAACGTTGAGGTCAAATTTTCCGGCGAACCGGCCCGGGGCCACACGATGGGTACACCCGAGGTTCCCCCAAGATGGGGTGATCACACTTGAACTCCCGAAGCAAACAATTTCTTAGCTGCGAACAAACTCCAAATACTTAGCCGCGAACACAAGTGCTCTTAGCTATGTACGCCTTTTTTCCTTAGCCGCGCGCAGCTAAGAATAGTTCTCTCCTCCACGGTGAGCTCGCCACGAGATAAGCAAACAAGATTCCCTGCTTCACCACGGTGAGCTCGCCACGAGATAAGCAAACAAGATTCCCTGCCTCATAGCCGGGGTTTTAGCCGGGGTTTTCGTCTTGGGACATAAGATTTGGCTTGGGACAATTCCCACTAAGCCTGCGTTGGGGGATGTCAAAAGGCCTCACATGTTCTTCAAACATCTTGGGGGCTGCTTGGGAGGAACTTCACAGGCAAAGCCGGGAGGATGCCTTGCGGAGGGCGTCCAACTTGAAGCGACCAACTTGAAGCGTCACACCGTGATCCAAGCCGGGCATTCGTCCGAAGTCATCTCGCCGAGCAAAAAAAGAGAGGGAAAAGGATGCTCGCGTCGGCGGCTTGCCGCCCTGGTGCACACCAAGCCCTGCTCATTGTTTTGGAATGAACCTATCAAGATTCCCTCAGAGGAAACCATGGGGGTGGTTAAAAGGGTGCCTCATTCCCTGCCTATCGAACCAGTAAGAACACGAGCCTGCAAGAGCATATCAGCCATGGGCGCAGACCACACGTAGTGGGCGCAAGTGGATGGCATCGAAAGCCAGCTGAGGTAGGAAGCCACTTCGTGAGTATCGGTTTCCTGCCCAACCTGTACGGCACACACAACACACACACAGACGTACAGACAAACGAGCAGAGATACACAAACAATTGAAAGATACAAAAAAACAAGCATACAAACTTATACAAACAAGCATTCCCCCTCGACGCGCGCAGTGCGCACAAACAACCAAGCACAAATGAGACATGAGCAAAGGCTGAGCAAATTGGGGGTGGGTCAATATTCTGGTGTGGAACGTTCCGCGGTGACGCGGACGTCTGGAACGAGTCAGTTGCGCAAGGTCGCTTGTTCCGGACCTATGGGAGGACATGCGTGGAGCCCTCAAGCACACGTTCATTTAGTGTAAGATGGATAGATGGATGGATGACTGGATCGGTAGATGGGTGGATGAAGCGACTAGGGGCGCGCCGCCATCGTTGCCACCCTCGAGTTGTCCGTCGTGGGTCCGTCGCGCGTCCGTCGTGCGATGCTCGTTATGGTCTCCGTGATGGGCCTGTCGTTGTGGTCCGTCGTGGCATGGCCCGTCGTAGGCCCGTCGTGGTTCCGTCGTGGTTTTGTGTCATGGTGGGCCCGTCGTGGGTCCGTCGTAGGCCCGTCGTGGGTCCGTCGTAATTTTGTGTCGTGGGTTTGTCGTAGGCCCGTCGTGGGCTCCGCAGTGCTCGTGGTGGGTCCGTCGTGGGTCCTTCGCGCTTCCGTCGTAGGCTCGTCGTGGGTCCGTCGGAGCACCCTTGTTGGTGGGCCCGTCGCGGGTCCGTCGTGGGTCCGCCGCGCGTTCGTCGCACCCTTCTTGGTGGGCCCGTCGCAGGTCCGTCGTGGGTCCGTCGTGCGTCCGTCGTGGCCCGTCGTGGGTCCGTCGTGGGTCCGTCGTGGCACCCTGGTCATGGCCCGGTCAGTCGTGGCCCGTCGTGGTTCCGTCGCAGGTCCGACGTAGGCCCGTTGTGGGTCCGTCGTAATTTTGTGTCGTGGGTCTGTCGCAGGCCCGTCGTGGGCTCCGCAGTGGGCTCGTGGCGGGTCCGTCGGGGTCCCCTTCGCGCTTCCGTCGTAGGCCCGTTGTGGGTCCGCCGCGCGTTCGTCGCACCCTTCTTGGTGGGCCCGTCGCAGGTCCGTCGTGGGTCCGTCGCGCGTCCGTCGTGGCCCGTCGTGGGCCCGTCGCAGGTCCGTCGTGGGTCCGTCGCGCGTCCGTCGTGGCCCGTCGTGGGTCCGTCGTGGGTCCGTCGTGGGTCCGTCTTGGCACTCTGGTCATGGCCCGTCGTAGGCCGTTGTGGCTCCGTGGCGGGCCAGTCGTGGGTCAGCCGCGGCCCGTCGTGGTTCCGTCGCGGGTCCGACGTCCGTCGTAATTTTGTGTCGTGGGTCTGTCGTAGGCCCGTCGTGGGCTCCGCAGTGCTCGTGGTGGGTCCGTCGTGGGTCCTTCGCGCTTCCGTCGTAGGCTCGTCGTGGGTCCGTCGGAGCACCCTTGTTGGTGGGCCCGTCGCGGGTCCGTCGTGGGTCCGCCGCGCGTTCGTCGCACCCTTCTTGGTGGGCCCGTCGCAGGTCCGTCGTGGGTCCGTCGTGGGCCCGTCGTGGCACCCTGGTCATGGCCCGGTCAGTCGTGGCCCGTCGTGGTTCCGTCGCGGGTCCGACGTAGGCCCGTTGTGGGTCCGTCGTAATTTTGTGTCGTGGGTCTGTCGTAGGCCCGTCGTGGGCTCCGCAGTGGGCTCGTGGCGGGTCCGTCGTGGGTCCTTCGCGCTTCCGTCGTAGGCCCGTTGTGGGTCCGCCGCGCGTTCGTCGCACCCTTCTTGGTGGGCCCGTCGCAGGTCCGTCGTGGGTCCGTCGCGCGTCCGTCGTGGCCCGTCGTGGGCCCGTCGCAGGTCCGTCGTGGGCGCGCGTCCGTCGTGGCCCGTCGTGCCCAGAGGATCCAGGATCAAAAAAAATCAATCCATGAAAATGAAGATGTTTTTAAGTGTTTTTTAAAGCTATTTTTTTTGAAGGAAAAGATTGATATTTTCTCCAAAAAAGATTGATATTTTTTGAAGTGTTTTTCAACCAAAATATCAATCTTTTTTTCGATTGTAAGGTTTCTTAGAATGAATGCAGGTTTATGAAATGGTTGCAGCTCGCAGAAGGGGACAGATCAAAGGGCATGCTGCTTGCCTCAGAAATGGGCAGCGACCAAGAGGCAGACTGCATCAGATCATATTGCAGATGTTTGAAAACTGCAGTTGCCGCGTTTGGCCTAGATCTTGCAGTCAACACATAGGCGCAATGGGAAAGAGGGAGCAGGTGACACCACTGGACCAGTCAGTGCTGGACATGGCCCTGCACAGCAATAAAAGCTGGCAGGACTTGGGTGCCTATGAGACCATCAGCAAAGCACAGGCTGCAGATGGAGAAAGTTTAGCCATGCACTTTGACTTGCTGAAGAGCTTGCTGCTGGTTCAGCCTGAAGGCCAGCTTCTGCTGACCCAGGTGAGAGCTTCAATCCTGAAGGCGGTGAGCTTGGAACCTGAGTTGAACAAAACCAGCTTGAAGAATCTACTCTGGGCTGGAAGCAGGTTTGACAGGATCTCTACCATGCTCTACCACTTGAGGAGGGCAAAGAACAACACAGAGAAGTGCCAGCAGCTGGTTGCCAAGTCATCATCTGGTTCACTTGCCAAAGTGAAGTCCCTCATTGCCATGCTGACCAGTGAGGCAGGGCCAGCTGAGGGTGAGGTAGGGCTTGCTGAGGATGAGCCATGCCCTGCTCAGGGTTTGCAAGAAGATCTCCAAAGTGAAGCACCACACACCCCAGTGCCTGCAAGCAAGCAGCAAGGCCAAGGCGCAGAGGAAAAAGAGCCATGCTCCTCGAGCTCCTCAAGCCGCAAAAGCCCAAAGCTAAAGACAAAGAAGCAGCCAGAGCATGGCAAGAAGAGCCCTTTCCACTACAGAAAGGAGTACTACAAGAATGGCAACAAGTTTGGTGTTAAGAAGTTTAACAATGGGAAGTGCGTGGGCCAGATTTTTGCTTTTGGGCACAAGGAAATCCACAAGGTGGAATTGGATGCCTTGGCATCCAAAGTCCTACACGATCTTCATTTGAGGCCAGGGGACACGGCCAAAGAAGAGGAGATCATGCTCCTGGCCAAGCACAAAGTTTGGAAGATGCTGAAGAATAAGCATGATTAGTTTGGCATGCTGTCTATAGCTTGGGGTTGTCTCACACGTAAAGACATCAGAGGGATCCATGCAACACATTCATCCTTGCTAGAGGGCTAGCCTCTGCAGAAGAGGTGCACCAAGTAAACCTTGTTTTTTGTGGAAGTTTGTTATCCATGCAACACATTCATAGAGGGCTAGCCTCTGCAGAAGAGGTGCACCAAGTAAACCTTGTTTTTTGTGGAAGTTTGTTATGCCAGAAAGCCCCTGCAGAAGGGGAGCTGAAAAACAATTCCCCTGCAGAAGGGGCGGAGAAGAGAACAAACAGCAAATCCTCTGCTGAAAAAGCAATTCCCCTGCAGAAGGGGATGGGGAAAGCAAAGCACAGCCTCTGCAGAAGAGGGTGCGCGCGCAAGCCTCTGCAGAAGAGGCTGCAGGAATATCTTGCATGAGCTGATTTGCAAGCGTTTGAGCACACACACATTAATTGTTGGTGCTGCAGTTCCATGGCTCAAGCTGAGATTAGCTTGCAAGTAAAACACTTGCTGGTGAGAAGCATGAATAACATGCAGCCTGGGATCATGACTGTGGAGCAGCTGCAAGCCATGCTGCACGCCCAGCTGCAGCAAGGGCTGGGCCAGGGGCCTGTCCGAATGCAGCCCTTGAGCATGCATCTGCTGCAGACGCAGCAGCAGCAGCCGCAGCAACAGCAGCAGCAGCAGCAGCAGCAGCAGCAGCTTGACGAACAAGAGATGTGCAGCAAGTTGCTGCAGGCTTTGAGCTCTGGGCCAGGATTCTGGGCGTCAGATGATGCAGCTGGAGATCTTGACCTTGAGCAAGGCAACAGCAGGGACAGGAGGCTGGCCAAAAGGAAGGTTGTGCAAAAAGCCATTGTGAACCTGCTGGCCAGCCAGCTGGACCAAGGAGGGCAAGGAGGCTGGGCAAAAGTGCAGGAGCTGCTGCAAAGCTTGCAGCCTGGTGAAGCCTCGGACCCCAACCCAGCTTCCTCAGCTGATGGTGGGAAAGTTGCAGCCAGCTGGAAAGGCTGGTGCAGAAGGTGTGGGGTCCAAGCTTACAGGAACAGAGGCTGGTGCGACAACTGCGGGTATGGCCAAAAGAGGAAATGGCATGGAAGCTGGGAAGAAGAAAGCAAAAGCAAGCGGCAGGAGCAGGGCGAGCAGGAGGCAAATAAGCAAGAAGTGGCAAACTTTGAGAAGAAGGAGGTGGCCAACTTTGAGAAGAAGGAGGTGGCCGAGAAGAAGGAGTCACAGCAGCTGGTGAACTACCTGCTGAGCCAAGGGAAGAGCGAGCAGGAGGCCAAAGAGGACGCCAGCAACTTCGAAAAGATGCAGGCCCTGCAGGAAACAGAAGAAAAGATGGCAGCAGATGCTGTGCAGTTGGCAGCTGAGCAGGAGCAAAAGGCTGCAGCTGAGGAGAAAAAAGCAGCAGCTGAGGAGAAGCAGCTCGCAGAAGCAGTGGCCAAGCTTGCTGAGGCATCTGCAAAGAGGAAGGCTGCTCAGGAGGCAAGAGCTGCAGCTGAAAGTGCAAAGAAAGCTGCTGAAGAGAAAGCTCTGCAGCTGATCTCATAAGTTGCAGAGCAGATGAAGGAGCAGGATGCAACGAATGCAGCTGAAGAGAGTGCAGCAGATGCCTCTGAGACTGAGCCGCCTTCACCTCCCAAGGCCACAGAGAAAAGGAAGAAGAGCAAGAAGAACAAGCAGCCAAAGACCAAGAAGAGCCCCAAGAAGAGCCCCTTTGACCCGAGGTGAGAGCTGTATACAATATTGCATGAGAATAATATATTCATGGCGATTGCACTGCGCAAGTGCTATTTTCCATGCATTGCAGTCTTCCAGACCTGAGGAAAATGCTTTGAGCGCGTTTTTTCCATTGCAGGGGGGGGAGATTCGCATTGCAGAAGTTGCAACATGTCCAGCTGAATCAGGGGAGAGTCAATTAAGCCTCTGCAGAAGAGGCAATAGTGCTGTTTTGATTTAGTTGACAATTGTTTAGAAACTGTTCAAGGGACAGCTTTGATGCCATGGTGGTAAAGCCCCTGCAGAAGGGGCAGGAAAGACTGAGCAGGCATCCTGCAGAGCAAAACCCCTGCAGAAGGGGGATCTGAGGCAAGCTGTTTGAGAAACACATATGTGCACGCAGTAGCCATGCAGCCTTGGATGTTCAAGAAGTGGCTTCCAGATAGCTTTGCTCCTTAGCAGGAAATGTCTAGGCCCATGAGGGTCCAGCTTGTTCCAGCCATTGGAGGTGACCATCTGATGTGGAGCCACAAGAACATGGTTGTCTTCGCCAGCATCAGAGGTGGACCTGTGGAAGCCTACCTGGAGCGTGAAGATGGGACCAAAGAAATGGTTGCATTTGATGCACCAAGCATCACGAATGCTGAGGAGAGGTGGTCTCAAATGAGTGAGAGGCCAGAGCAGCTGGCAAGGTGGTTGCAGCAAAGCCCAGATGAGTGGATGAAAATGCTGCAGCTTTTGGAGGTGGCGCACGCAATGAAACTTTTTGAAGCCTGGAGACATCAAGAATTTGTGAGCTCTGACTTCAAGCTTGTGAGAGCTTGGGTGCATGATTTGCCTGAGCCTAGCAAGGGCCATGGCAAAGGCAAAAACAAGCACACACAGCCTCAAAAAGGCAAAGGCAATAGGAAGGGTGTCACTGTGATGAAGGGCAAAGGCAAACTTTGGTGTGAGCATTGCCAAAGTGCTTGCCGCCCACTGTGCATGTGCCACTGCCATGATGTAGCCTTGGAACACAGGTACTGGGGCCAAGTGTAAGCACCTGATCACTGCTGGTGCAAAGGCAAAAAAAGTGCAGTGTGACGAATTCACATGGTTTGGCTTTATTACAGACATTTTGTCTGTGCCATGCTACAGGTAGTTTGGTATGTTTTTTGTGGCCTGCATTGTAAATACTACAGTCTGTATTACAGATTTTTTATCTGTATTACAGATTTTTTATCTGTATTACAGATTTTTTTATCTGTATTACATATTTTTTATCTGTATTACAGATTTTTTATCTGTATTACAGATTTTTTATCTGTATTACAGATTTTTTATCTGTATTACAGATTTTTTATCTGTATTACAGATTTTTTTTTTATCTGTATTACAGATTTTTTATCTGTATTACAGATTTTTTATCTGTATTACAGATTTTTTATCTGTATTACAGATTTTTTATCTGTATTACAGATTTTTTATCTGTATTACAGATGTTGTTTTCTGTATTGCAGATGTTGTTTTTTCTGTATTACAAATGTTTTTTTCTGTATTGCAGATGTTTTTTCTGTAGTACAGATGTTTTTTCTGTATTACAGATGTTTTTCTGTATTACAGATATGTTGCCTGTACTACATACTTAGCAGAAGTATGTGTGTGTTGTTTCAGTCTGGTTTGTTGCTTTGTTTTTTTTTGCATCTGGCTCATTCATGGAAGCATTGGGGATGTGAAGAAGGCCCTGCAGAAGGGCTCTCAAATGCATCTGGTTTTGCAGAAGGGCCAGGGCATTGGGAAACTGCATTTGGCCCTGCACAAGGGCCAAGTCCAATGTGGAAAGTGAATCTGGCCCTGCAGAAGGGCCAGATGCAATATAGGAGTGTGCCTGGCCATCATGTTGTGAGGGCGCAAGTGCTGCATTTATTGCAATGTTCTCAGGCTTGCATGCGTTGCCACAAGTGGATCTGTGTAGCAAAGTAGATTGAGCACTGAAGACACTGAGCCATGGGGCCCCGCAAGAGACCCTCCATGAGCACATCAGGTGAAAGCAAGAGCAAGTCGGCCAAGGCTGAGGGTGTAAGCCTGCCTGATTCAGAAGGCCAACCCTGTACCAGTCGACCAGACTGAAGAGCCTGAAAAAGCAGGCAAGAGCCAGAATGAGGACCCAAGCCCGCTTGACCACGTGAAGTCTGAGTTGAGCAAGTCCGAGAGCTTGAACATGAAGCTGGAGTTGCTGAGGAGCAACACCGACTTGTCTGCAGACGATAAGTTGCAGCTTTTGAACGACCACTTGACCTTGGGTGACTGGAACAAGCTCAATGGCAGGTTTTCCTCAGCCAGGAAAAAAACAGTGAAATTGACAAGTTGGCTGCAAGCCAAGGGCAGAAAGCTCACAGACACTTGGTTGGCTGCCTTGCCCTTGACCCAACCATGACTGATGTCTGGCAAGAGCTAACCCACACTGTGAGGGGGAGCCAAAATCTCGAGAAGACTGATGAGTGGATCAGCTGGACCAAGATGTTGCAAGAATGGAGTGAGGAGGAGCTGACGATGCACATTCACAGTGGAAGAATCTCTGAAAGGGAGTGCCCAGACACACCTGGAGTTTGGGAATTCAAAGACAACAACAAGGTGAAGACAACCAAGGTGTTGGGCAGAGATAAGCAGCTCAGCAAGTCTTCCAAGAGCCAGCTCAAGCCAGAGACCAAGGAGGACGATGATGATGACTGGGACAAGGCTTGGACTGCCTTTGGCTCAGCAGCTTCAATGACATCCAGCTGTTTGGCACTGGTTCCAGCATTGCCAAGGGCAAGGGGAGCATGAAGGGTAAGACTTCCAAAGGCATTGGCAAGAAAGGAAAAGCAAACAAAGATGATGAGGAGCAGGTGACCAAGAAACAAATCCAGTGGCTGAAATCTGCTTTGTCCAAAGCCATCACTGTCGTGGGCTGCAAGGCATTTGAAACCACAGATGGTGACAAAAGAGGGCACGCAGCCAAAGCAAAGGGTGAGCTGGAAGAGATCCTCTCCAAAGTGTCCGACAAGGGCGATGTGTGGGAGCACAAGGAGTTCCAGAGTTCCAGGCCATTCAGCAGAATGCCAAAGAGAAGATTGCCTTGTGCAAAGAAATATTTGGCTGAGAGGCTAGGATAGCAGCTGGAGTAGAAATGCTGCGCACCAGAGACCGATCTGACTGAGAAAACAATGGCGTCTGTGCCAGCTGCATAGATTTCTGGCATGCATGTTGAGGACCTGGTTTGCCAGCAAATATTTGGCTCAAGCAAAGGGCAAGGTTAGCAGCATGCTGTCAGTTGAAGAACTTGCCTTGCTGGCAGATTATAAGATTTGCCTGTCCTGTTGGCTGTGCCAACTGGAGCCATACCTGCCAAGGAGTTCATGCAAGCAGCCTTGCTCATGCATGTGTTTTCATGAATGTGTTTTCTTTGCATGCAGGACTGAGTACTTGAAGCTGTGGCAGATTTGCAAAGACTGTCGGTGTGAATTCGATGAAGCTGAGCCTCCAGAATTGAGTTTAGCATCAGTTGGTGTAATTCGACTGCAGACCAGTGCAAAGGAGCCGACAGATGACCCAGAGATGCAATAGCCAAGGTGCAGCAAAGGAAAAAGTGCAGGTTGTGAATCTGTTGCGCTGCAGAAGTGCATTCCAGCTTATAGCTAGTATAGGATCATGCTGCAGCCGATAAGCATCATGCCTGGGTACAAGCAAAGCCTGGGGTGCTTGCGCGACCCCAAAGCAGCCAACACAGATTCAGAATCAGTGTTGCAGACTCACTTGCTTTGGCTGTGGACTCTTGGTGACATCTCTGCCAGTGCTTGCCAGAAAATAGCACACAGTGCTTTTCTGGATGGGCTGAAGCACCCTGCCGTGGCCAAGCTGGCCAGCTGTGGCTCCTGGGGACAACACCCCAACAATGTGTCCAGGGATTTGGAGAGGATGGTGGTTTCAGAAAGCAAGGCATCCTTTGCAGAGCCCACTATCATCAAGGATTGCCCCTGCTCCAACCCCAGGACAAGTGAGGAAGACCACTGACGTTGCTTTTTTTGACCCTTGCAACACTGTGGCAGCATTGCAGGAGAGCCCAGAGCATTTCCAGAGCATTTTCCAACCAGATGGCCTACATGAGTTTTGGAACAATGTTAGGCCTGATGACCCCAGGCTTACCATACTCATGCAGGAATCCAGCTTAAAGCATGAGGACCTACCAGCAACAGTCCCACTCTGGGTTCATGGAGATGGTGTGGAGTATGCCGATGGCAAAACTATGATGGTGTATTCCTGGGGCTCTGTCTTGAATTCAGGCCCATCATTGAGCTCATCTCTCTTGCTGCTGGCCTTTCCCAAAGATTGTGCAGTGTGCAACCTGGGAGACACTGTGGTCACATATTGTTCCTTCATTTTCTAAGCTGCAGGCAGGAAAGACTGACATTGTTCACAATTACAGGTTTACAATCTGGCAGGTCATGGGTGACCAAGAATTTTTTGCCAATGTCCTGAAGCTGCCACATTGGATGAACGCACAGCCCTGCTGGGAGTGTAAGATGACTGGCCCTCAGCAGCAGAGCAGCCTGGACAAAGACATTGAAGGCTGGAGGCTACCTCAAGAAGAAATGAATTGCAGGATCTCAGCACACCCACTCTTTACCATTCATGGAGTATCCCATTTCAATATTGCACAGGATGCAATGCACATCCTGTTTTGCAAAGGTGTTCTTTCCCATTGTATGGGCAATGCGTTGAAGTTTTGGTGCTACACTTGCAAGGCTGTGCCAGGAAGAAGCATAAGGGACAAAGTCAAACATATTTGGCAAAAAATACAGTCGCTCTACAAAGACTTTGAAGTGGACTGCAGGCTGCCCACATTGAAGCTATCCATGTTCACCAGCCCCGACAAGCCTCATCAGACCCAGCCTTTCCTTAGGGCAAAAGCTGGGGAATGCAAAGCATTGGTGCATCTGTTTGCACAACTGGCAGTGGAGTTCCATGAAGGAGATGAAGTCTCCTCCAAGATCCTGGCTATCTTTGAAGACATGGCAGCTTTTGTAGATTTGATGGATGCAGCTCCCAGGTTTCCAAGTGAGCAAGAGGCCTGCCAGGCAGCCTTTCTGATGACTTCCTTTTTGGGGCATTACAAGTGGCTGCAGCTGCACAGGTCCAATGACTTCACCTGGCACACAGTGATCAAATTTCACATGGCCAAGCATTTGGCCCTTGCTTTCAGGTTTGGCAATCCCAGACACGCATGGTGCTTTAAGGCTGAAGACTATGTGGGCAGAATCAGCAAGCTTGCACACACAGCATCGTTTGGCACAACAGCCACTTTGCTTTCTGTTAAGATCTTGAAAAAGTATCGGCTGATGATCTGTTTAGACAAATTATATGGAGTTCTTACGAAGACATTTAAGCCTTCAAGATCCCTATTATCTCGAAACATACGGTGTTTTCTAAGATCTGATGACGCAGCCCTATGGTTTCCAAGTGAGCAGATTCGTCATGTTTTGACACTCTCTTTGGGGCATCATGCAAGTGAAGGTAAGCCGCACGCGTCCAATGATCACCTGGTACAAGCGATCAAATTTCACATGGCCAAGAATTTGGCCCTTGCTTTCAGGTTTGGCAATCCCAGACACGCATGGTGCTTTAAGGCTGAAGACTATGTGGGCAGAATCAGCAAGCTTGCACACTCAGCATCGTTTGGCACAACAGCCACTTTGCTTTCTGTTAAGATCTTGAAAAAGTATCGGCTGATGATGTATGTCAGGTTCTGGAAGGGGCTGTGGACACAGTTGAAAGCAAAACCTGCAGATGTTGTTTGAGCCCTGTTCGGGGCGTATTTTGTTTTGGTGCCGTTTTTGCGTGATTTTGTCAAAAAAGATTGATATTTTTTTATATATATTTTTTCAGGAAAAGATTGATCTTCCTTGATGTGATTGGGAACACAAAAACAGCTATAAAATGCAAAGATTGATCTCCAAAAAGATTGATATTTTTTGATAGAAAAAGAGTGATTTTTTTTGATCCTGGATCCTCTGGGTGGGTCCGTCGTGGGTCCGTCGTGGGTCCGTCTTGGCACTCTGGTCATGGCCCGTCGTAGGCCGTTGTGGCTCCGTGGCGGGCCAAAGTCGGTCAGCTGCGGCCTGTCGTTCCGTCGCGGGTCCGATGGCGGGGGCGTCGTGGGTCCGTCGCGTCTTTGTGTCGTACGTCGTAGGCCCGTCGTGGGCTCCGGGCAAGTGGCTCGTGGCGGCACCCTCTTGGTGGGCTCGTCGCGCGTCCGTCGGGTCCGTCGCTACGCTGTCGTGGCCCCGTCGGGGTCCGTCTTGGCACTCTGGTCATGGCCCGTCGTAGGCCGTTGTGGCTCCGTGGCGGGCCAGTCGTGGGTCAGCCGCGGCCCGTCGTGGTTCCGTCGCGGGTCCGACGTAGGCCCGTCGTGGGTCCGTCGTAATTTTGTGTCGTGGGTCTGTCGTAGGCCCGTCGTGGGCTCCGCACTGGGCTCGTGGTGGGTCCGTCGTGGGTCCTTCGCGCTTCCGTCGTAGGCCCGTCGCGGGTCCGTCGGAGCACCCTTCTTGGTGGGCCCGTCGCGGGTCCGTCGTGGATCCGCCGCGCGTCCCTCGTACCCTTCTTGGTAGGCCCGTCGCGGGCGTCGTGGGTCCGTCGCGCGTCCGTCGTGGCCCGTCGTGGGTCCGTCGTGGGTCCGTCGTGGGTCCGTCGTGGCACCCTGGTCATGGCCCGTCGTAGGCCCGTTGTGGCTGCGTGGCGGGCCCGTCGTGGGCCCGTCATGCCCGTTCTGGGCTCCGTGATGGGCCTGTCGTTGTGGTCCGTCGACCCGTTGTGGGCTCTTTAGTGGGCTCGTCGTGGGTTCTTCGGCGCTTCCGTCCTAGGCCCGTTGTGGGTCTGTCGGAGCACCCTTCTTGCCCGTCGCG
>CAUJNA010003379.1:325363-335363 GCA_963377175.1 Effrenium voratum
GACACACACACACACAAACACACATGCACACAAAGAGTCGCACACACGCACAGAGAGAGACGCACACACACACAAGAGACACACACACAGACACACACACAGACACACACACACACACGGAGACAGACACAGAGACACACACACAGTGGATGTCTTCAGATATAGCGTCCGTAGAACCAATCTCCTAATCTGTAGGGCAACACTATATGATCTTGGGCTCTCACATATTGCTATGAGACTATTGTGCACAGCACAACGAGAGAAGTGGCTCAAAGACTGGAATTCTTCTAGCTTGCATCTGGCACACAATCTAAAATGTGCCCAGTCTGCCCACATATGATTTTTCAGGACACAATCCTTGCGGGCCTGCCTCTGGCAAGGTTGTTGAGGGTATGACAAGATATCCTTGGTCTTTGAAATGGGAAAACTGCACCGCAGAACATGGATCTAAGCCTCATCCAAATCTTGTGGTATGTTGAGATGACTTTGCCTGAAGCCCTAGCTCTAGCTGCTGCCCTTCATTCCGTAGCAAGGTCTGGCACCTGAGCCTTCGCAAAATACAGTACAGTCAACCTGTAGCTGCTGATTTTCATAAGTACTCTGCCGGAGCCTTTCATGAAGCATGCTTCTTATGTCAAGCATCCGCGGCGGATGAAATGCTCCAAGTCTGGCTGGAAGCCGTCTGGACCAGGAGCTTCCTTAGAGCTCAGAGCTGATGCGATCACACCTTCGTGCTCTTCGCGACACATTTTTCAACACACACACACACACTGACGTTGCATTATGTTGCATTCAACGACTTGCATCCATCTATCTTGAACCCCATCTTCGTGAATCTACCCAGCCAGGGCCAAAAGAAAGTTGCAGAATGAAAAGCCAAGGCTCGTTCGTCTTGCACATTTGGAAGAGAAATATCGAGAAGCGAGATAGATTGCCAAATCACAAGACAAAGAAAGCGAGGTTGGCAAACTTGCCAGCACCCCAGCTCGGGGCTTGCAATGCACAGCTCGACGGAACAAGCAGCGGCTTGAAAGCAAGCTTCAGTGGTTGTGAAGTTTGCAAACAGTAAACCACACAGCCAGACTGTCTTGTCCCAGCCAAGGAGGAGGCGTTGCAGTGTCAATGTTACAATGCCAGTGGCGGCTACACTTGAGGCTGGAGTCTCAAGTCTTGTAGACACTGCAATGCCTGGAGTGAGTGAAATGAGATCACTACAAAATGAGGGCGCTTCCCGCAGTATCGGAGAAACAACAAATTCAAAGGCTTATCTTAAAACCATTTACACTATCCAGGAGCTGAAAACAAACTCATCGGTCGACACTGCTTTCACCGTTATGCCGGTATGTGGGAAGACAAAATCAAGCAGCCGTCTGGCACTTGAGCAACTGTTGCTGCGGCTTGAGGCTTTGATTAGGCAAGGTTGAAGGCTTCAAGACTTCAAGGCTTCGCGAAGCTTGCCTGTGAGACAAGTACACAAACACTCGAAAATAACAAAGCCATGCCAAAACCTAGCAACCCTGGCCATGGGCTCAAATGGCTCAACCTTTTGCAACCACTCTGAGCTTGCAGCGCTTCTGACCAGCTGGAGTCCCAGCCCAGTGCCTTTGCCGAAGCTCGAAGCTTGAAGTTCTGAGAATAAGTACTCTACGATGCTCTACGATGCTCTACGATGCTCTACGCTCTTGACTCTGAGGGTAGCGCTGCCCGTGAGCCACACGGAAGTCCAAGCTCCCGTTGATGCCACCAACATCCGGCCCATACGACATGGGCCATATGACTGGGGTGGCAGCTCGTGACTATTCGGAAACTATATGCCTGGTGTATCTCAAACGCGTACAGCCACCGGTATGCCTTCTGGAATCTTGATCAAGAATATTGCTCATAACTGAAACGCTGGCCAAAACCAATTATCCTGCAGCCGGCAACGGCAGTTCACAGATCCGGGATATATGCTGTCCGCTGTGGTGTGCACATGCACTGGCTCTGCATGTTTTCTTCGCACACATCAATGATCTTTGCATCTGCAAACAATACTTGGCGCACTCAAATGGATGTCTTTCGCAAAGGATGTCCCTGCGTCATGCCAAGTAAAAAGGTGCAACGCGCCTGGAACACATGCCCCAAGTCACCGTTTGAAATGTGCCCACCGCACCGATTTCCAACCAGGTGCCTCTGTGTTCAGCACAAATTTGCCCATGTCCAGAGCCTGCGAGGGTGAGCACATGTGACTTCATGTGACTTCCACAAATAGGCAATCCGACTGAAAACTAGCAGTTAAGTGGCGCACGAATCGCCATAAACAGTCACACCTGGCCACACCAAAGGGTGCCTTGTCAGATGAGAACAGCAAGTACAGGTACTTGAAGGTCTCCGCCATGACAAAGCTTTGCATCTCATCCAATTTGGATGTGGGCACTTTATTGACGTCCTGACACATGATGTGCCAGACCAGCCATGGAATCTGCACACTATTCGGTGAAGGCAACTCAGCGCGCAAGCTCACCTTGACAGAGCCGTAGCCACCGGGCAATTTGCTGTGCTCCACGATGGCGTGGAAGAGTTTCTTGCCCCATTTTCGATACTTCCTTGCCAGATTCGGGAAACACAGCCAAATCTTGAGTGATCATGCTCCGCCCCGAATCAGGATCGTTTCAAACCTGATAAAGGCCAACAACCTGAATGCAGACATGTGCAATCCCAGTGACATTCCCATCAACCCGAAAACACGCGCCAAAGACAAACCTAAGAGTCAGACGACTTCGGGATGGCTTCGCTCTGTCTTTGCTAATGTCGCTGCTTTTTTTTGGGATGCCGTTGGGAATGTCAATGGGATGTCGCTTGAAGACATACTCAATAACAACTGGAAGATGGGTGGCCCGAAAGCATTAGTTTGCGCGCAGCGACAACACAGCAACCTGTCGACGCGAGTACAATTGTCAATCCGGACCTACTTCGCGTAATGTTTTCGTAGTTAAACAATTGCGATCTGGCAGCCGGAGCCTTCTGAAAGTGTACTTCGCGAATCAACTTGTGATTTTCCTGCCGCAGCTGCGAAAGGGTACTTCGAGAACTACTTTCGTGCGATTTTCCAGCCAGAGCTGCGAAAGTATACTTCGCGTACTACTTCCGTGTTTCCTACTTTCTGGTGCAATCCGATCCAGACCTTTCCTGAAGAAAACTTCGCAATGCTTTCAGGAACAAAGAACACCCCAAAAACATCCCCAAAGATATCCTCAACGGTATTCCCAACGGCTTCCCCACAGTTATCCCAAAAGACATCCCGCAAGACATCACCAAAGCAACTCTTCGCGTGATGAAAGTCATCCCTGCAAACCAAAGCTCCGATGGCTTGGACATTCCTCAAAGACACACCAAACCAACGATGGCCCCAAAGTCCCAAATTTTTAAAAGCAAAAGCACACCCCTTGTGACTGGTGGGTATTGGCCCACCCTCTTGAAGCCATTCTGCAGAAAACATGTGCTATGAACATCTAGGGGTGAAAACAATCTGAGAACATAATTTGCCCGAAAGGGAGACCGCGTGAACCCGTTCGTGGGTCCATGAGCGTCCCTGTCAGACAAGTCTCTCATGGCCAGTCAGCCGATACATGTAGAAGAGAGACTCAGCCGTCTCTGGCCGCAAGAACCTGAGAGCATCCGCGCTACCACAAATGCAAGTAATTCACAGCACACATCTACGTTAGAGGATCGCCTAAAAACCTGAACCTAGCTCCCAGTTCAATTTGCACTGTTTCATGTTCAGGTTCTTTCATTCACAACTCATCGAGCCGATGAAACTCCTAATGCACAACGCAGGATGGAATCGCTGTATCTTAGGTGAGCTTTGTAGGATGCGCCAATTGAAAGGATTTCTTCTGAAAGATGCTGGAATAGGCCACATCCAGTATGTGGCGTGCAGACAAAGAACGAATGAGCAGCGCCTTGAGGAATCCGTTTCTCCCCCCTGCCCATGCTGTCCAACAGGACCTGTGGAACAGGTCGCAATGCGTGATGATACACTGAAACCGAATTGAAGGGCCCGGCATACTCAGGCGCAAGACCAGATTTCGTGTCTCGCCATAGTTTGGCGCAAGTAGCAGTCCTCATACATGAGGAGACCATGAGTCTCCCAAGTGTCCCCATATTTGTGCAAACAACTACCCACTGCTCTGAATGTAGTTAAGAAACAGCTGCGCACAGACACGCAAACGCACCAACACACGGGCACAAATGCAAGCAAACACAAAACAAACATGTGACATAAAAAAGAGAGCGACGACTCCGAGACAACACACAGAGAGACATAAACACAATCACGGCGCAAGCAGCAGGAAATACGGGAGAGAGCGCGTGAGAGAGAAAAATCACGTGAGAGTGAGTGAGTGAGTGAGTGAGTGAGTGAGTGAGTGAGTGAGTGAGTGAGTGAGTGAGTGAGTGAGTGAGTGAGTGAGTGAGTGAGTGAGTGGTGAGTGAGTGAGTGGTGAGTGAGTGAGTGAGTGAGTGAGTGAGTGAGTGAGTGAGTGAGTGAGTGAGTGAGTGAGTGAGTGAGTGAGTGAGTGAGTGAGTGAGTGAGTGAGTGAGTGAGTGAGTGAGTGAGTGAGTGAGTGAGTGAGTGAGTGAGTGAGTGAGTGACTGAGTGAGTGAGTGAGTGAGTGAGTGAGTGAGTGAGTGACAGAGAGAGAGAAAGAGAGAGAGCGAGAGAGAGAGAGAGAGAGAGAGAGAGAAGAGAGGGAGAGAGAAGGGAGCGAGAGAGAAGAGAGAGAGAGAGAGAAAAAGAAAAAGAGACAGAGAAGAAAGAGAGAAGCGAGATTCGAGAGGGAGAGAGGGAGAAGAGAGAGCGAACCAGAGACGGAGACAGAAACGAAAGATGGGCACGGAGAGACACAGGGGTGCAAAAGATGCAAAGGACTTGGAGGGAAACACAGATAAATCCACATTGACAAAGAGAGAGAGAGAGAGAGAGAGACCCAGAGAGGCGAAGAGAAAGACAAACACAAACTACATATATATATATATATGGTTCCTGCCCCGGGCCCACCTTTCACGATTCTAGTTGGAAAGTGTGTATCTACTCTTCGTTTTCTTCTCCGTGTCTAAAACACTCCAAAGCACAGTGTGTTTTTGGATGTGTAACATTCGCTGCGGAAGCAAAAGTTTGGTCTTTTTGGAGGATTGAGAAGCAAGAAGTCGCAAACGGACTCCGTTTTTGGATTCAAGACTGGCTTTGCTTGAGAACACAGGACTTTACATTGGTTTTACACACAAAGCAAAACAACATTTAGCACGCGACGTGCAGCTTCGAGCTCTGAAAACCTGCGCAGGCAAATAAAAACAAAACCGCTTGAAGATGGAAGCTCTGAAGCCTGCGCCTGCAACTAGCCAGACGTCCGGGGATGTTGGCCGAATATTTGCTTTAGTCACTGCTTAAACTTGCTTTCAAAGGCCAACTGAAGTCTTCTGTACTAAATTCCATGACGGAATTCCTACGTAAGTTACATTTTCACAAGCCAGTTGCATGATGTTTGTGTCAAGTTGTAATTCAATTCTCCTTAATTTGTGCTCTAACACTTGTTTGGAAAGGAATGCCCTTTTAAATCAAAAGTGACTGTAGCAGTTCTGGCCTTCCTAACGTCTGTTCAAAATTTTCACTTTGGAGTAGACTCCCATTTGGGAAGGAATTTGTAGTTGGATACTTTGGAGGACTCCCGGCTCCAAATTACGCACTCAGATCTCCAAACGCTAGACCTCAGGCGTTCCCGCAGCAAAGGGATCAGAAGTTCAACCAAATGCTGTTAAACACAGTCCTTTTCAGCACGTGTTCCCTTGGGTGGCAGATTGAGAGAAAATCCACGCCGCGCAGTAAACCAACACAGGGTGAAAAAACTTTGAGGCCAGTTTATAAACATATAGTCTTTTAAGGGCTTAGCGGTTTCACCAAAGATGGGAGCGGGAAGTTTTGTGGTAAGGCTCGGCTGTGCTACGTGACCAAACTCAGCTCCTCCCTTTCCGCCAATCTAGTCAGAACCAGATTAACACACGCAAGACAAGCTGGTTTATGAACAGAACGCAGTGTGTAAACAGCGTAAACTCATGGCTGTTGCTGTTCAACATGACAATGCGCAACCTACACTTCACGCCTATAAATGTGCGCGACAACAAGCGCCATATATACATATATGCCAAAAAAGGCTCGCCCCCCTTGTACCTTTAACATAAGATGTTTGCGTGGCTTGTGTGGAAGGTGGGCGCTGGAAGGGGGACGGCGCGCAAAAAAAAGACATGGGCGCAAACAGACACACACACACATGCGCGCCAACACACAGCAGCAGGGAGATAACGCACAGAAACAGACACAGAGATAGAGAGAGAGAGAGAGAGAGAGGGAGACAAAGACAGGCTCAGAGGCACAGGGGAGGTAACAACGACAGACGCGAAGACCACACGTGCAATGAGACGCAGCGACAGCGACGCAACAAGGAGACACACAGGTAAACGCAAACAAAGCAAGACGCAAAGGCAACACGAACAGGGTCACATCATCTTGATCAAGCGATACTGAGAGACGCAAAGAGTAGCGTGGAAAGAGCGAGAGAGGGAGAGAGAGAGAGAGACAGAGAGAGAGAGAGAGAAAGAAAGAAAGAAAGAAAGAAAGAAAGAAAGAAAGAAAGAAAGAAAGAAAGAAAGAAAGAGAGAGAAAGAGAGAGCGAGTGAGAGATATAGAGAAGGAAAGAAAGACAGAGACAGGGAAAGAGAGCCAGATAGACAAAGGCACAAAGACACAACAACACAGAGACGCGTACGCAAACACACACACACGCACACACATCCGCGTGTCCTTTCCCACGCGCACGCAGCCCGCAAGCTAACACGAAACACGGCAGAACAATCAGCGACAAGACTGTAAACAAAACCATGCAAAACACCAACCGGAAACACAACACAACAATACACAACAAACACGACGCAACACAACGAAACACACAAACAAGCAGCTAACCCACCAACCGACCAACGGACCAACCAACCAACACCACACGCAACAAGACGTCACGAACATCCAAACAAACAAACACACAAAGATGCAGACAGGAGACGCATCATGAATGCAATAGCGCAAAAAGACCGCATGAAAACGCAAAAACCCTTTCGTGTGTTTTGCTGGAAGGGTGTGCGGAAAGCCTTTGATTCAAAAGAAAGTTATGAAACCACGCGTTTCGCGTAGCGAACGCACGGGAAACACCGCTATTTACAATGGAGAATGGCCCTGCGCATGCCTCGTCTCACGATGGGCTCAGCAGTATCCCCCTGCGGGCCGTTGTTGCTGCGGCTGTGGCTGTGGCTGTGGCTGTTGCTGTTTTGTTGTTGTTGTTGTTGTTGTTGTTGTTGTTGTTGTTGTTGTTGTTGTTGTTGTTGTTGTTGTTGTTGTTCTTGTTCTTGTTCTTGTTGTTGTTGTTGCGGTTGTTGTTGTGGCTGTTGCTGTTGCTGTTGCTGTTGCTGTTGCTGTTGCTGTTGTTGTTGTTGTTGTTGTTGTTGTTGTTGTTGTTGTTGTTGTTGTTGTTGTCGTCGTCGTCGTCGTCGTCGTGGTGGTGGTGGTGGTGGTGGTGGTTGTTGCTGCTGCTGGTGTTGTTGTTGTTGTTGTTGTTGTTGTTGTTGTTGTTGTTGTTGTTGTTGTTGTTGTTGTTGGTTTTGTCGTTGCGGCGGCGGCTGCGGTTGTGGTTGCAGCTGTGGTTGTGTGTGTGTGTGTGTGCGCGTGCGTGCTTGCACCTTGTTTTGCGCATGCGTCTGTGTTTTGTTTGCAAGCTTGTCTGTGTGTTTTCATGTTCGTTTGCCTGTTTGTCTGTTTGTTTGTGTGTTTGCCTGAGTGTTTTTATGTTGATATGTTTGTTGCTTAGTGTGCGATTGTTTGGCGGTCTATGTGGTTGGTCTGTCTGTGTTTGTCTGTGTCTGCGTGCCACGCGCTTCCAGCACCATGGGGCGCGGGGAACAAAAGCACTGCCTACCTTCCCTCTCAACACGCGGCAAACCGCCCCACCAAAAAACAGATCAAAACCGCTGATGACATCAAAACCATGCGACAGCGTGCGTGCAGTGCTGAGCAGGTGCGCTTGAGCGGGTGCGCGTACCATTTGGCGGGCAGCTGCGCTTGAGCAGGGGCGGTTACCATTTGGCAGGCGTGTGTGCAGCGCTGAGCGTGTGCACTTGAGCGGGCGCGCTTACCATTTGGCAGGCGCGTGTGCAGTGCTGAGCGGGCGCGCTTTCTGGCAGGCGTGTCTGCAGTGCTGAGCGGGTGCGCCAGAGCGGGTGTGCGTAGCATTTGGCAGACCTGTGTGCCGGGTGTGCTTACCATTTGGCAGTGATGCGACTGCACGCTTGAGCGCAGGGAAGGCGTTGGTATTCACGAGTTTTGGCACGCGTGGACGGCGCCAGGAGAAGGCTGCCGAGATCAACTGGGCTGTGCTTTGTATTGCGCTTTTGTGTTTTTTTGCTGTTGCTTCTGGTGTATTTCTTGGCAACTGGTAGGCTGAACTTGGTTCATTTTTCCGACGGCTGGCGTTTCTTTTGGATTTAAAATCAGACGAGGGTTAACTAGGCACGTTTCCCACACCAAACCATGTCAATTCCGGAACACAGTTTTAAGCAAGCAGAAGGCGCAACGCCATAAGCCATCTGCAACGAATCAAAGCACGCAAAGCGAAATGAGCACGCGCATGTCAGAGCCACGTTTGGGCTATCTATGACAGATGGCGTTAAACACAAAAATAGCCCCCGCAAGTTTTCCAGGAAGTTTGCGCTACGAGGCACTGCCCCGGAAACGGTGCTGCCTAGGCGCTGTTAAGATGACAAGAGTGCTGCAAAAAGTGCCCCAGAAACAGTGCTGCAAAAGCGCTGTTATAAGATGACGAGGTGCTGCAAAAGCGCCCCGCTGCAAAAGCGCTGGGGTGCTGCAAAAGCGCTCCAAAAAGCTGATATAAGATGACGAGGTGCTGTAAAAGTGCCCCAGAAACAATGCTGCAAAAGCGCTGTTATAAGATGACGAGGTGCTGCAAACGCGCCCCAGAAACAGCGCTGCAAAAGTGCTGTTATACGAAGACGAGGCGCTGTAAAAGCGCCCCGGAAACACAGTGCTGCAAAAGCGCTGTTATAAGATGACGAGGTGCTGCAAAAGCGCCCCAGAAACAGTGCTGCAAAAGCGCTGTTATACGAAGACGAGGTGCTGCGGAATTGTTCCAGGAACGGTGCTGCAAAAGCGCTGTTAAGAGATGATGACAAAAAGCACCCCAGAAACGGTGCTGCGTGCGCGCGTCTGAGAACCTCGTACGAACCACCGCGCCAAGACGGCGCCGTTGCACGGAGCCCCAGATGTGTCCCAGCCCAGGTTCGGCACCCTAAGTGGGGACTGGCTGCTTGCTGGCACCAAAGGTTTGAAAAGGTTTTCGCGGCGCTTGCGCAGCACCAGCTACCTGCCCCATCTTCTTGGTGCGGCGCCAGTTCCCAAGCAAATCTTGCGCGCCTAACCCTAAAGATCCAAATGGAGTAAACTTCGGTTTTTGAGATTTTTCTTGGCCACGAGGCAAATGAACAATTTGTTTCGTTTTTGCAATACGTCGAGGTTCGTCAGCCCAACAGTGGAAGAGTCATTTACACGCATTGCCTGGCACGTCCGTGGCTCGATGTTCTGTTGCCAGCTAAATGCGACGCAGCTGCCTTCTCAGCCTGGGTCAAACGTTCTTGCATCTAGTTCTTGCTTGTGTTGGTTCTTGATACCGACCATGAAGATCCATAAAAACCATGAAGCCCCCGGCATCCCAGACCTTCCTGCCCATGAAGGCCGCTCCCATGAAGGCAATGAAGGCCATGAAGTCAATGATGCTATTCAACAAAGTAAAGGTTTTTAAAGGCCCTCCAATTTATGAAAATTTCTTTCGACAGGGTGAGGCTGGTGGAGCAATTGCTGGTCCTCTTGAAGGGCTCCCGTAAAAAGATCAGATGAAGAAACAAT